>CAKNYM010049893.1:293305-341801 GCA_932195095.1 Andricus curvator
ATTGACAAAATTGTCCATATTTACGTTTTCGAGGGCTCTCAATCCAAATCTGACGTCAGAATTTCAAAATAAAAAATGGCTGATCCAATATGGAGGAACAAAAGTTGGAAAAATGTAGGCAACTTTACAAAATTGTCCATATTTACGTTTTGGAGTTCGCTTAATCCAAATCTGGCATCAGAATTAAACAATGAAAAATTGCGTATCCAAAATGGCGGAACAAATATTGAGAAAATTCTATTTTTAAAATTATTGCATGAATACAATTGTAGTTACAGACACGTTACATTTAATCGACATATATCCTAATCTCAAATACCTATTTTCTCCAATAATCAATCTTCATCACTTAAATGTATATCAACGCTTAAATTTCCATTACTCAGGGAACTGGCATCACTTTCCTCATTCTCTTCTTCTATATTTACACTGAAAACATATTTTTAAGGAATTATCACAAAATGAATGTGTCAATTTTGTTGTGAAAAACGTAAAAAATTATAAACAAGGAGCCGAAGAAGCAAAAAAAAAGAGTAAAAATAACATATCTTTGGCGACAAACTTCACGAAATAACGTAACAAATGCATTTTATTTTTCGATTTTTGTTTCACTAAATCCGACCTATCATTTTTAATTTTTAATTTTGAAATTTTAACATCGGATTTGGGTTCAGCGACCTCAGAAACGTAAATATGGCTTATTTTTTGAAGTTGCCCAAATATCAATTTTTGTTCCGCCATATTGGAACCGCAATTCTTCATTTTGAAATTATAACGTCAGATTTGGATTCAGAGCCCTCGAGAACATAAATATGGACAAGTTTGTCAATTTTCCTATATTTTTCAAAACTTTTGTTCCGCCATATTGCATTCGCCATTCTTTATTTTGTAATTCTGACGTCAGATTTGGATTCAGCGACCCTAAAAACCTAAAGATAATAAACTTCGCCATGTTACCATCATGTGTCCGACTTGTGTCTCTCCATATTGGATTTTTCATATTTATCCGCATTTTTCTCGGAAAGGAAATACGCTACGCTATTTTACCTGGCAGATTTTAATTCAGCATTGAAAAATCTATAAAATATTATATCTTTCACTAAACAAAACTTGTTTCTTTGTAATTCTAGTACAATTTTGTAATTTTTGTTAAAAAATGACGGTCTTTTCCCGCATTTTCCAGGTTGGGAAATTCGGAAAAACTTTTCTCTATAATTTTTCCTTATTGTGCATTTAATAATCTTCAATCTCGTTCAAAGAACATCCATTTTGGTCAATTCGTTCAAAAGATATTAGGTTTTGAAAGTAAATTTTGCAAAAAAGCCCACTGTGCGCCGGGTGGAAACCCTTTTAGTTTCATTCGGATTGCCGTCCGTCATACTTTTTTCCATGAAGGACAAGTCAGGGGAACTTCTAACTCACAACTCACAATTCCTAACTGCTAACTCATAACTTACAAAGGGAGGGAAAGTAGGGGAAATGAGAGGGGGGAAGTATTGGAAGGGAGGAAAATGAAGGGTGGTGAGTAGGGGAAATGAGGAAGTAAAGGAAAATGATGGTAAGGGAAATAGGGGACGTGAGGGGAAATGAGGGTAGGGGAAGTAGAAGAAGTGGTGGAAAATGAGGGGAGGGTAAGTAGGAAAATTGATGGGAGCCGAACTAGGAGAAGTGAAGGGAAATGATGGTGGTAGAAGAAGTTAGGGGAAATGTGGGAGAATTGAAGAGAATGGTGAGTAGATGAGGAAGAAGTTGGGGAAGGGAGGGAGAGCGATGGTTGAAGTGTGGGGAGGGGAAATAGGGGAATTTACAGGGATTGGGGATGGAAAAGTATAGGTGGGGAACATTTAAACGAATTACTTACGTCTGAATAGGCTTAATAAACTAATTTTTCAAAGATAAAGTTACTACAGTCACTTTTTAAAATGAAAAGATGACGTTAGTAACTTTCCTTTCAATAAATTAATCCATGGGTGAACCACTATTGAATTTTCTTGAATTCTTTTGAAATCTTTCAGGGTATTTTTAAAGATTCTAAGAAATGCTGAATAGATTTTGGGAGTGTCCACATATTACGTTACGCTATTTTTAGTGATTTCGGTGAGCCCCCCGCAAAGTACTATATGACACTGAAGCTGACCCCCCTATTTTTAAATAAATTTTTTTTTTCATTTCAGAACATTGTATTAATTTAAAGATTGAATTAGACAGCGATGATATTGGCTTTAATGTATCGACACAGATTAAAATTTTATTTTTGGATCAGAGAAGTGTCACGTGTTACAAAATCTTTGCGACCCCCCTCCTATGTGACACTTTGTCACGTTAGCGAAAACTCCCCCCCTCCCCTTCAGAGCGTCACGTAATATGTGGGCGCTCACTCTCAATAATTTGTAGGTATTTCAAAGGATTTTAAAGATTTTAGAGTATCAAAAATTTTAAGTAATTCTCAAGAGCCTTAAAAAGTTTCAATAGATTTAAAAAGATTTCAAAGGATTTTCAATGTCTTATGGTATTTTAAAAGATTCCAAGGAATTTATAATAGATTTCAATGGTTTAAAGGTAGGGGAGTTCACCCTACAGTAGATAATGAGCCTACAGTAGATAATCATTAATTAAAAATACTGATGTATGTAAAATAATTAATTTAATGCAATTAATAGTTGATACACGATACGTGTCAATATATTAAAATTAGAATGGACCACTTTACTTGTATTTGTGCTTATAATGAATGATTATCTACTGTAGCATCATTATCTATTGTAGGGTGGTCTCCCCTACTCCGAAGGATTCGAAAGATTTTCGGATATTTTGAAAAATTCCATGGAATCTTCAAGAGCTTTAAAAATTTTCAAAGAATTTTGAAAGATTCCAAAGGATTTTGAATATTTTAAGGTATTTTCAAAGATATCAAGGCATTTCAAGATATTTAAACATTTTTAGTAATTTCCAAAGATTTGAATGATTTTAAAGGGTTTAAACCAGTTTTCATAAGGATTTAAAGATTTCTCTAGAATTTTGCAAGATATGGAACGATTTTATAGCACCTATAAGGTTTAAGGATATTTTAAAAGATTTCAAAGGATTTTACAAGATTTCCGAGGATTGCAGTGATTTGAAGGGATTTTAAAAGCTCAACTTATTTTAATAAATTTTCTAGGATTTTATTAACTTTATTTGCAAGAAGTGAGGGATTTCGTGGGGTTTCAAAGATTTTTAAATAATCTTTGAAATCCATTTAAATTTACTTGGAATTCATCCTAAATTCTTACTTCTTGTCCTGAATTCTATTAAATTCTTTGGAATTTTCTTGAATTTTGTAATTCTCTTGAAATTTTTTTAATTCACTCAATGCTACTCAATTCAATGGATTTTTTTTTAGTTTCTGTTTAATTCATCTTGAAGTCTTTTGAACTCACTTTGAATTCTTAGGAATTTCATCAGATTCTTTTAAATTCCCTTGAATTTTTCTAAACTCATTTCAGACTTACTGAGTTCAATGAATTCGTTCACTTTTTTAAATTGCTTTCAATTCACTTGAATTATTTTTTAATTCACCTTGAATTTGTATGAATTTCCTCGAATTCTTCTTATTTTCCTTAAAATTCTGTAAATTCACTTCAATGTTATTGAAATAAATTAGATTTTTTCCATTTCATTTGAATGCCTTTGAATTGAACTTGAATTGTTTTGAAATTTTATGCATTTTTTTAAATTCTTTTGAATTCAAAAGAACAAATGCTGAATGTTGAATTCACCATGAAAGTATCTATGTGGAAGCTGGACAAATTTGTAATGATGTTATAAAGTTATTCCGAAGCTGTTTTAGTGAATTTGAGGCGAACGTAGGAAAATTTCAAATTTTCACTCTACCCCAAGCTTTCAAATTTTTTTAAAAATACCCTGGCGATCCTAGTAGGATGCGAATTTTCTAGGAAAGTAAATATGCAGAAGCCAGACAAAGGACCCTGCACAGAATACATGGGAAAGTGGCTTTCGGTGGAATTTACTGCCTCTCATTTATTTTGTAGTTCAAGAAACTAAAGGAAATTTCCCAAAAGAACTTGGTGATGCGTGTCAAAAGTGAGTCGATATTTAACTGATTGACGAAGCAGCACATAAACAGTGGCCACCCGGTATTCTGAATTAAAGATAAAAACAATTGTATTTACTTTTAAGTATCTAAAGTAGATGATACTCCTGAGAAATAAGTTCTGCAAAACAAAAAGTTCTGACTCTCGATATAAATTCCCAAGTGAGTTTTGAAAACTGAATAAGCTGTAGAAGGAAAGAAAGCATAAGGCAGAAAAGTTTAGAAAGCATAAGGTAGAAAAGTTTAAGTACAGAGTCAGTAGTTTATAAATTCATTCACAAAGTGGGTGAACTTCTGTTTGTGGAAAATTTCTTAGATACCACTTTTCTAGTAGAATAAGTTTAAAAAAAAAATAAAAGCCAACTTATGGTTGTAAATTTTCTTAATTTGATTACTAAAAATTTTGTTAAATTGCTCCTTTCAGATCTTTTCTCGTAAATTCATCTCCAACAAGAATTGATCTGCCATATTGCCGGATGAATAATTTAGTTCTTTTCATCTCGACACTCTTTTCACGTACAGTGAATTATTCTCTTATGCTTGGAGAATGTTCTACACGAGTTTCTATTCTGAAACCTCGATTGTAATCCGATTCCCTTCCTAGCTCTGAAGTGAAATTTCAAGAGAAACAAGGAAATTCAAAACCAGAGACTAGTGCTATTACTGTACTAAATTCATGATAGATGAAGCAAGCTCAGAGATTACAATTTAAATCCTACTTTGTGGTGAACATGTAATGCCATAGTAAAGTTTAAATATTTTCCCTGCTGGAAAAGTTTGATAGAATTTGATAAAAGAAGAATTAATACTGTTCAACCCTTTTTCTGTATCCGCAATTTGAAGAATTTATTTTATATTTCGATCAAACGCTTTTGATAGAAAATCTATCAAAATGAATAGTCAATTAATCGTGTTTATCGGAAGTCTCCCACTGTGTCCCCCTAAAAAGGCAATCAATTTCTATTAAACGTTTGGATATAACTGCTATTATTGATTTCTATCGAAGCAAAATAGTCCAGTGTCCCATTAATTCCTATACGTTCCTATACTTTTTTTGTTACTAACTCAATCCAAATCTATAACATATGCTATTCCAAATTCCTATCTATTTGAATATGGTTTTTCGTAGAAATCCAATTTAATTCTATCAGATATGATATCCGACATCACTATCTTCTTTAGTACGCTTTTTTGATAGAAATCAGATCAAAGCTGCGAAAGATACATTTCTATAAACATTTTATAATTGAAACTCCATTAAGTCGTAACCACACAAGACTTGTATCGAATCCCATTTCTTTGAAGCTTCAAAATGGTCAAATTCTATCACTTGTAAAATCTTATACTTTTTCTATCAACAGTTTTTTATTGAATCTCTATCAAATCTTATTCACACCAGACTTATATTAAATCCAATTTTCCAGAACCTGAAAGATTTCTATCGAATTCTACTCCTCGAAAAATTTTATACTTTTCTACCAAGATATTGTTATTAAAACTCATTCAAATCTTATGCAATGAGAACATTTTTATAGGAAAGTATAAGATTCCTCGGCGGATAGAGTTGGATAAAATCTTCCAAGATTTTGGAACATAGGGTTTGATACAAGATAGGATATGATGCAAGTTATTTTTGGATAAGATTTGATAGAGGTTCAACGAGAATATAACTTCATAGAAAAGTATAAGATTTCTCGATGGATAGAATTTGATAGAAACCAAAATTGTAGAAGATAGGACTTGGTACAAGTTGTGTGGATAAGATTTGATAGACATAATGAAAATATGATGATTTTCAAACATTTTTTTAATTGACTCGAAATATTTCTAAAACTTTGAAAAATCTTTCAAAATAAAGAAATTTTCCCAAAATCTTCCAGATTTTTAGAGATCTTTTGAAATTTTCTTTTAAAATTAACTTTTCAAAATTAAAAATCATTTATAATTTTCCCAGGAATCTTAAGAAAAGTTTTTTTTTCTTGAAACCTTTCAAAATTCTTCAAAGGTTCGAAATCATCAAAAATTTACATATTGTTTTAAATTTGCTGAAATATTTTCATATCGTAAATTATTATGTATTATTTTCAAAATTATTGATAGATTTGATAGAAACGTCTATCAAATGTGCTGGTAGTTTATTCGTGTAATTCGTTTCATTCATTTGAATAGGATTTGTTTCAAATGTGATTATATAATTTTATTTAAGGTCTACGCCTTGATAGATTTTGATTGAATTTTCCCTAAGTGTATAGAGTTTTATTCAATATCATGTTTTTAGTGTGTCTCATAACCGAGAAATAACCGGGAATTAAAACAAAACCGGGAAAACCCGAGAATTAACCGGGAGTACAATATTAGAGCCGAGAATCACATCTAAAGTTTTTGAAGATGTGAAATTTGAAAGGTTTCAAGAGAATAAAAGAATGTTCTTAAGATTTCTGGGAAAATTTTAAACGACTTTATATTAGAAAAATTAATTTTAAGGGAATATTTCAAAACATTTCAAAAGATTTTCAAAGTTATCAAAAAGTAATTCGGAACATTTTGAGGCAACTTTTCTAATTAAGCAGAATTTTTTTTTTAATTTCAGGACAAATACGAATAATTTTAAAAGATATTATTAAGGTTTAGAAATTTTGAAAGTAATACATAATAATTTACGATATAACAATATTTCAGCAAATTTAAAACAATATGTACATTTTTGATGATTTCGAAGCTTTTTAAGAATTTTGAAGGGTTTCAAGAAAAAACAAACTTTTCTTAAGATTCCTGGGATAATTATAAATGATTTTTAATTTTGAGAAGTTAATTTTAAAAGAAAATTTCAAAAGATTTCTAAAAATCTGAAAAAGTTTAAGAAAAATTTTTTATTTTGAAAGGTTTTTCAGTTTTAGAAATATTTCGAGTCAATTTAAAAAATGTTTGAAAATTGTTATCGCAGTAGAAATGTCAACTTTTTGGTTAAAAATGCAATTTTTTGGTTGAAAATTAATCTATTTTATTGAGGATTCAACTATTTTATTGAAAATTATTCTTTTTTGTTCAAATTCAACTGCAACTGATTAAAAATTAATTTTTGCTCTTGAAAATTTACCTACTGTGTTGAATTTTTGTTTGAAAATTAATTTTTTCAGCTGAAAATTTATCTATTCGATTTTTTTGTTTAAAATCCATCTTTATTTGTTAAAAATTCATTTTAATTGTTAAGGATTCGTCTTTTTTTATAGAAAATTTATGTTCTGTTAAAAATTCATCTTTTTGGTAGAAAATTAAATAATTTGGTAGAAAATGATTTTTTCTGTTGTTGAAAATTAGTATTTTCGCATAGAATATTTAACTGTTTGGTTAAAAATGTCGTTGAAAGTTCGTCATCTTTGCTGAATTCAACTCTTTTTGATTTAAAATTAAATCTTTTTTAGTTAAAATATCGACTATTACATTTTTTGTTCAGAATTTATCGTTTTTGGTTGAAAATTTAATTGTTTGGTTAAAAGTTGAACCACTTTGTTAAAAATTCATTTTTTTGATGAAGAATCATCATTTTAGTTGAGAAATAAAGTCAAGAAATTAAAATATTTTGTCGAAAAATCGTCTCTTTTGGTAAAATTATGATCTTTTTCGGTTAAGAATGCAACTGATTGCAAAATAATCATCTTTTGTAGAGGATTTAACTATTTTGATGGAAATTTGTCTTTTTAAAAAATAATTGAAAATTTGAAAATATTTCTAAAAATTTTTAATAAAATATGATTTTTTGAAGATTTTGAAACGAAATTTAGAAGAATTTTGAAAGGTTTCAAGGGAACAAAAAAATTTCTTGAGATTCGTAAAAAAAATTTCAAATGATTAAAAATTAATTTTAAGGGAAAATTGAAACAGATTTCAAAGCATTTATATGATTTCCTTACATTTCGAGAAAGAATACAAAAGATTCAGAAGCAAAAATAAAAAAAAAGTTGTAGTAAGTTTAAGAGAAATTTTGAAACGACTAAGCAATAATTTAAAACTTATAAAAAATTTAAAAAAATTTGAAATGAAATGTAGATTTTTGAGGATTTCGAACAAAAAATTTAGATGCCGTTTTTAATTTCTTTGGTATTGGCGATTCATTATTGATTCATTATTGAAGAGCTATTATAAAAAACCATTATAAAAATTATTTATTGTAATACTAAGTGAATGTTAAATTAACTATGTTATAAACTCATGTAATATAATAAAACAGTCATCATGTGGAGATATGTCTGGAGCAATTGTAATCTAACTGTATTCATTTTAACTCGACACCATAAATTACAAAAATATTATTTTGCTTAAATATAATAGGATATCACAATACATAAAATTACACATTGGAAAACCTGATGTTAAATGCATTTCATTCGTGATTCCAGAAAGAGGAGATTTTACATTTACAACCGGCAAATAATTGGGAAATAATCGGGAATTTAGTGGGCGAAAATTAGTAGACACCGTTGTTTTGTCTGAGTAGAAAATCTATCAAATTTTATAATTTTATATATACTTTTTATCAAAAGGGTTTTTTTCTATTGAATTAAATTCTGAATAAGATTTATAATATTTTAAAACTGTTTAACTTTTATATAAAAGAAACTATAAAGTGAGGGCAAAAGGCACATAATTCTCAGCTTGGGGAAAATATATTCTCTTATATTTTCTCTCATCCAGATCAGTATTTCTTCCTTAGAAAATATGCGTGACTTAAGGAGGTCGCTTTTTGCTCTTTTTCTCATAACAAAATGCATCTATCTGTCTATCTTTTCATCTCTTATCCTCCTGCTCTCACACCTTGTGTCTAGAAAGGAGAACATCCCTTGGCGTAGGAAAGGCACCCCTCTGCCACTTCTTCGCAACATCTCATAAAATTGAAATTCCTTTGAAAATTCTAGGATGTACTGTGGCGATAATGATGAAGCGCCACAGGAAAAGAGCGAGACTCCTGACGATTTCCGTTGAAATGCTTGGGCAGGGCGACCTTAGAAAGTGAGGAAAGTATCCATGAAACCTTACGATCCGTGTAAATGTGCAATTGCACTTCGTTAGGTCGTTATTCACTAGCACCGTAGACCAGAAGAGCCGCTGTCGACTAAAGTTCATTCGCCTATAACAACCCTGCAAACAGTAACGTGATCTGTTAACGAAATTGTTTAGCAGACAACTTTAACGCTTTTTAAAGATCTCACTTTAGAACTGATATAAAAGTTAATTTTATGGACTAATTTTGTGTGAAGAAGGGTAAGACATATTGAATTTTAATGAAAATTCATAAGAAAGGTATTTTATGAAATCGTGAAGAGTTTGAAGAATATATATAATTGTTTATAATATTCTCGAGGGGGAATTCACTCGCTGAAGAGAGATCTATCGATCTGTCTAAATCATTCGTTTATTTTGTTAATATTCTTCGAATAAACTATTGCATTATCAGATGGAAAGGCAGCAACTCAAAAATTATTTCTAGGGGAAAAGGCAGCATTTAAAAAAAATCGGGAGTGACTACACAGTCTGGAAAAGTAGCGCTTGAATTCGAGGCCGACTTCTATAAATGAGAAGGCAGCATTTACTACTTGCTGCCTTCTTCTGTAGAAGTTGTCAAGTCTCCCGGCATCGAGTTCTACGGGAAAAGGCAATAACTACCACCAAAACCCATTATAATTTCACTTACTGCCTTATTCCGTAGAAACGCCTTGGAATTTCGGCATCTGCATTTTTGCATATTAATTAACAATTTTTGTTAATTATTTATTAACAAATGGATAGATTGCTTTAAAATTACCCAGTAATAGTCGAAAAATTATTCAAATATCTACTAAATTAAGCGGAATAGGGAAAACCAGATTCAAATGCTTTCTTAGATATTCTCCGTTCGCTCATTTTGTAGTCACACTGGAACCTGGATTAAATAACGGTTTTGGGCATGGCTTGCATTGGCCTTGATACTATTTCCAGGGCATCCAAACGTAAACCTTATGCAATTAACGCGCTGTGAGTACGGCCCTCAGGCTATTCGTCACGCTTGGCTGGACACATCTTCTCTTTCGACCCCGGAGCTCCTCTCATCAATAAACTACGGGATCTATCAGTTCTAGGAATATAGTAAATCCGAGGTAACTAATTCCAGGTTCCAGTGTACTGCCTTTTTCCATAGAACGGCAGTACGACGCTATTGAAATGTATTGCAGCAAAATAAATCACTAAAACACTGTTCGACGCCTCCATTCAATATGAGACTATGTGCTGACAGCGCCGTGTATGAGACTATGCGCTGTGTATAAGCATAGGGAATAGTCTCATACAGAGCACTGTCAGCACATAGTCTCATATTGAATGGAGGCGTCGTGTTATAGGTCAATATCAGAGAAAAAACTGTTGGGATTTTAAAATGAATATTTCTTAGTGGAAAAAAATCATTTTTCCTATTAAATGTGCTTGATAGATTTTCTGAATGCTAGTTGATCATTTTCATATGAAATTTGACAGTCTGACCCTGGTGATGTCACGGAATTGTTTGGAGTTGAAATATATTGTTTTCCAAGGCAAAGTATGAGACACGTATTTTTTGTTTTTTACCAAAATTTGTTTTCCCATGAACTTGAGGCTACTTGGATTTGTGAGTAAATTATAAAAAAATTAACGAAAAGTCTATTGAAAAAGTCGTATCTTGGAAACAAATTGACATAATTTGATTTTCTTTAAATTGAAAAAAAACTGAAAATTGAACTTTCTCAAAATGATTACTTCTGATTTGTTCTTGATTTTTTTAGATTCATAGTAATATAGTGGAGATATCCTGTAAATTTTTAGCCTCGCTAAACTGTTCCCTCGCATACAAAAACACGTATACGTGCACAATTAAAAATTTTGAAGAGCTCTTTTAAAATTAAATATATGGAGCAAACAGTATGTACGATATAAAATAAAATATTATTCTAATAGATATAAAAAATATGAAATAAATGTTTTTTGTTAGAAATTTTAAATTTTGATAAATAAAAATTTCCAGAATTTACTAATTTTGTGAAGTTAAAATTTTGGAATTTTTAAAATTCTGGTTTTAAAATTTAGAAAATTTCTGAATTTTTCTGGTTAAATAACCCTTCACTTTCAGAAAATTTCCATTTCCTTATTCAATATTTTCCGTGGTTTTATTTATTTTTTGGTTATTTGAAATTTCGGAAATTTTCTAGTTCGATAATAATATTTTCGGTATTTCTGAACATTCTGGATTTTTATTTTTCGGGAAAATGATGTCATCCCATATAATTTTTTCTTCTTTGAGACATAAAACTATGAATGTTTAAAAAAAGAATTAATATTTAGAAAGATTTATTTTTTATTACAAAAAATATTGTGTACATATGAACGGATAGTTTCCGAAGAAAATTAAATTATGTCAATATTTACCCAAGATATAACTTTATAAAGAAAAATTCCGTTAATTTTTCATAATTCCCTTAAATATTCAAGTAGCTTGAATTTTATTTTCTTCGTGAAAAAAATGCTTGTCTCATAATTTTCCTTAGAAAACAATATATTTCAACCCCAAACAATTCCGTGACATCACCAGGGCCAGGCTGCCCGATTTCATATTTAATCGGTCAGTTAATAATAAGTTTTGATCAAGATTTTGCATTTTATTGGTTGAAGATTGAAGAATTCTGTTGAAAATTCGATTTTTGTTTGCAAATCACCTTTTTTATCTGAAAATTCAACCATTCCATTTTTGGCTGAATATTAATAGTTTTCAATTAGAAATTTAACCATTACATTTCTCCTTAAGAATTCACTTTTTTTTTGGTTGAAACCCCAACTATTTGACTGATAGTTCTTCTTTGTTGAAAATACATTTTATTAGTTGAAGATTCATCCCTTTTTGGTCGAAAATTTGTTTCTTTTCGGTTGGAAATCCATTTCTCGAACTGAAAATTTAACAATTTCGTTTTTAGTTGAAAATTGATATTTTTTAGTTAAAAATTCAACTGTTTGGTTGAAAATGATTTTTCTTGTTAAAATTCATATTTTCGGGTTTATAGTTCAACTGTTTTGTAGAAGATTAGTCTTTTCGGCTTAAAAATTCAACCCTTTTATTGAATTACGTCCTTTTGGTTGAAAATTATATTATTTTGGTGGAAAATTTAACTATTTCGTTGAAAATGAACTTTTTAGTTCAAAATTCAACTGTTTTGTAGAGAATTCGCCTTTTTATGTTGAAAATTCAACAATTTAGTTCAAATTCTTTTTCTCTTTTGTCTGAAGAATCTTCTTTGATTGAAAATTTAACTATTTTGTTGAAAATTCGTATTTTTTTGGTTTGAAAATTCATCTCTTTCGGTGGAAGTTTGACCGTTTTTGGTTAAAAATTCAACTATTTGGTTAAAATATAATCTGTTTTGGTTAAGGATTCAACTGTTTTTGTGAAAAATTCATCTTTGTTGGTTGAATTCAACCGGTTTTTTTTATATCAAAAATAATTTTTTTTTGGTTGAGGTATCAGCTCCTTTGTTAAAATTTCGTATTTTTTTGTATGAATTAAACTGTTTTAGATTTAAAATTAAAATCTTTTTTCATTGAAGTATCAACTATTATATTTTTCGCTCAGACTGAATATTAAGAGTTTTATTGAACAATCATCTCTTTGGTTTAAAATGTTACTATTTTCTTGAATATTTGTTTTTTTGGTTGTTGAAAATTTATCTTTTTTGTTTGAAAACTCGACCATTTGTTTGAAAATTAATCTTGGTAGGTAGAAAATTGAAGTATTTAGTTAAAGATTCCAATATTTTGTTAAAAATTCAATTATTTTTATAAAAATTCAACTGTCTTCTTAAAAAATTCTCTTTATAGCTTCAACTTTTATGTTGAAAATTTATCTCTTTTGGTGGAAAATTAATCTTTTTTGGTTAAAAATTCAACTATTTCGTTTAAAATGCAGTGTATTTCGACCTGAAACCTTAAACATTGTATATTGAATTCGATATGGTACCTATACATGAATGTTATTGAAAATAATTTATTCCCCCATTATTCCCCTATTTTTCTTTTTTATCACCCTATTTCCCCTGCATTGAGAGCATTTTGGGATGTGAGGTCTGCTGTTGCCACTAAAAGTGTTCAACATAAATGGAGGAAAAAAACCTTTTTTGTCATTAGTATTATGGATTTTCTTGATGTGAGGTTATTTTTATACATGAAAAAAATATTTATAACGGTCAGGGAAAAGTCAGGGAATTTCAAAATTGGGATTTTATAGAATCCTGATCTTAACACGCGAAGGTAATTTTCGTTGTAGGTAACGATTACCCTGAAATTGGGGTAAAGATTACACTTTGTTTTTTTGTCGGTGTGATCTTGATACGCGGGGATAATGTGCGAAATAACTTCACCTCCTGACGTTAACTCCGTCCGTTGCTAGTGGCTGAAACGAGGGTGCAGTTACCCAACCGTAGAAACGTTAATCTCGTTCCTTGCCTTCCAGTTTCTTCCTTCCTTCCTTTCCCTACGCACGCTTTGGACCAAAAGCTCACTTTCGGGTTCGAGACAGCAGAAAGTTCTCTCTTGTCTGCATTTAAGGATTTGTACTTCAATTATAGGACCCTCAAAGTGGCCCACACGAAAGAGGCGTTACTGGGAATATTTTTCTTCTCAACTCCAGATGGAAACCGTTCTCCACTTTACCGAATGTGATGCGAGCGAGGAAAACCGATGGCTTCTTTAGAAGTAAATCGTTGATCCAATCGCCACGAAAATCGCACTTCTCGTTCACTGCGATTATGCTTTCTTCGATTCTAGTTTTCGTTCTATAAAATTCCGAAAGTATTCGATTCCCATGTCAACATTGTCGCCTGCAGCATTTTCTCTGGGGATTTCTAAATCTAATATATATATATATAAAAAATATATATATATATATATATATATATATATATATATATATATACGATAAACCATGATTATACTTGGTTTCATTTTCATCAATTTGTTAAAGAAAAAGATATCCTGCAATTCAAATTTGGCTCCACAGAAGGTAAAGTCATTGCCATGGTGTGTTCTTAAAGATTTATAATTCTGAGTTGAGACAGGGAATAAATTTAAAAAAATATTAAAAAATACATGCAAATAATTACAATTATCCTGACTTGCAACAGGGAATTTTTGAAACTAATTATAATTCTAAGTTTCGACTTCGAATTTCAGTAAAAAATATAATTTTGAGTTTAGAACAGGCAATTTACGTGAAGAATGAACGTTTCTACTTTGAGACAGGGAATTTCAGTAAGGAAATATACTTATGACAATTAGGAGAGGGAATTTTGAGACAGAAAATTTCCGCAAAGAATTAGAATTTTGACTTTGGGACGGAGATTTTTTAAAAAGAATTATCATTCTGCGATAGAACTGAGAATTTCTGTACAGAATCATAATTTTAATTATAATTCCATAATTTACATTAGATAATTCGACTTGGAACAGGGAATTTTTTACATGGATCGGTATTATTGGGAAGGATTTTAATTCCGATTTAGAAGAAGGAAATAAAAAAATCTCTGCTCTAAGAGTTCGTCACCATTTGAGACTTCCCTCTTCTAAATTTTGGAAAAAGGGAGTTTTTGAAATGAATTTAATTATGACTTGGCTTAGGGAATTTTCCAAAAGAATTATTATTCCGAGTTTGGACGTTGGATAAATAAAAGAAATATTTAAAAAATTTCAATAAAGGATTATAATTTTGACTTTGAAACAGGGAATTTTGTAAAGAATTGTAATTTTTTGTCTTGGAACAGGTAAGTTTTGACATGGAACGGGACATTTTTGGAAATAATTTTAATTCTGATTTATATAAAGGGAATTTACAAAAACAATCCCTGTTCTAAGTCAGAATTTGTCAGATTTCGACAATTCCTTGTTCCAAATGAGAATCTGTTCAAATTAAAATTTTGTTCTCTCTAACTAAAAATTTATGAGAATTGGAAACTTCCCTCTTCTAAATTTGAGAAAAAGGGAATTTCTATATTTCTGAATTATAATAGAACATGTAAATAAATATAATTCTGAATTGGAACAGGAAGTTTTCGGAAATAAATGTAATTGTGACTTGAAACAGCGAATTTCCGTAAAGAATTATAATCTTCACTTTGGAACAAGGAATTTCCGTAAAGAATTATAATTTAGACTTTGAGACAGTGAATTTTAGTAAAGAATTAGAATTTTCACTTTTGAACAGGGAACTTCCGTACAAGATTATAATTTAGACATTATAACAAGAAATTTTCGCAAAGAATTATTATTTAACTTGGTACAGAGAATTTTTGACATGGAACGGGAATTTAGGAAAATAATTTTCATTCTGATTTAGAAGAAGGACATTAAAAAAAATTCCTGTTTAAAGTTAGAATTATAATTTTCGTTACAATATTCTCTGTTCCAAATCAGAATTGCAATTCTTATGTCCAAAAATTATCCGATGTTCCAACTCAGCATTATAATTCTTCTCTGAAGTTCCCTGTTACAAATCAGAAATCTTTAAAAATTTTTAGAAATCTCTTGAAAACTTTACAAATTGTTTGAAATCATTCAAATCCTTTGAAAACTTTTCAATTGACAGGGCAAAATTATGTAACAATTGACCGGGAGAAACCGGGAAATGACCAGAAATTAAAAATTATCCGTCGGGTATACACACTGATGACGTCGTTTCGTGGCAAGACTAGAGGTTATGTTACCCAATTATATCTATAATTAGGTATTTGCACTTCATCGACAACTCACTTTTATTCGTCTAGTGCGGAGAAGAAAGAAATGGATCAAATGCATGAGACTGAACCTTATTCTGTTAATATCCTCATTAAAAAATCATTTTTCCACTATAAGTTTATTTGGAAATTTGTTCTTATTTTTTAAGAACTATTTCCTGAAATAATAAAATCATGATTATTATTTATTATGAAGATATTAAAGAAATATATTTTAGTCCCATACACGAAGGAATAATGAAACCGAACTGCCATGGGAAACTTTTCCGAATCTGGCAGGAGCAACGGCACCGTAAGTACCAGGCCTGAAAAACTGTGAGTGAGACAGCTTTTCAAACGTTGTGAAAATAAAGTATTTTATATACGTTAAGCTGGCATGTTGATCAACCTACGAAAAATACGAAATAAATGTATTAACAATATTTTTACTATTTGTGAAAGAAGAGTGAACAAACTTTGGAGAGAGAAAAGCAGAAGTACCTTTTTGAAACTAAAACGCGATTGAGAAATTATGGAATTAACGTAACTTGCTTGTAAGGTTATACCACATTAATAATGCACTCCTCTCATTTCCGCAATCATAGTCGTTCACTTTACTATAAGTCTAAATTGTATCTTACACAACAATTTTGCTTCATACAGCACTTTTTCGTGCGTGAGAAGAGGACACGTCGCGCTTGCGTCCTCAGTAAGGACTGATTACTGCTGCGTTCCGAGCGGTGACGCACACAAGTACGTCGCTACTTACACTAGTTCGCAACGCACTTGAGTAAGTGCTGCCACGGACCGTAGCAGCACGGCAGGTTGCATGCGATTGGTTGGCGTTATTTGTTCGTGCGCGGACGGTACGTTCGTGCGACGTTTCCAGCACACTGCTACGGATTTTCTTGTGCGAACACCTTACAGGCCTGGCACTTACGGTGCCGTTTCTCCTGCCAAGCAAAAGCTTTTCAAGCTGTGTGAAGTACAATTTTTGTATAAAATATAATTTATAATTTTAGTGAAGGGAATTAATAACATTACGGCAATGAGAGGAGTGCATTATTAATGTGATATAAGCTTACAACCAAGTTACTTTAATTGCATTACTTCTTAATCGCGTTTTAGTTTCAAAAAGGTAATTAATAATGTTTTTTCTTCTAAAATTTTTTACACATATCTTTCAAAAATACTGTGTAGTATTATTATATTTTGAAAAATATTGTTTACGCATTTATTTTCTATCGTTCGTATGATAATCAACATACTAGCTTAACCTCTCCAACATACTTTATTTTCAAAACTTGTCTCATTCGCACTTTTCCGTGCATGAGGACACGTCGCGCTTGCGCTCTCAGTAAAGGCTGATTACTACTTAAGGCCTGGCACTTACGGTGCCGTTTCTCCTGCCAGACACGGGAAAGTTTCCAATTGCATTTCGGTCTCCTTATTATTCCTTTGTCCTGATCACCTAATTGTGATGCGATAATAAAATTGGTTTTCTGTTTTGCTTTAAACGTTACAATTTTTTGTAAATAAATAAATGGAGTTTTCTAGCATTCTAAATGTAAAATGGGGTTTTAAAATACATGAAATAAGGTTATTTTATTTGAAGTCTACTCATGTCTAGACGAAAATAGAAATCGGGATTCAAATTCTCCTGATAAAAAGTTTAAGAGCCCTCGAATTTCATGCGTGAAACTGCTCTTTCACATTCTTCAAATTCCTGTTTATGTGCAATATATACTTGGCCTCTCTATATAGCAGCCAGACTTTCTGGAATTCCTTGCAGTCGAATAACCGAAAAGCGCATCAGCCGTCGCGACGAAAAATCCGTAAAACCCATCTACGACGAGGGTATACTTTAATTCTGTAAATCCTTCTTCGCTTCTTGATCTCCTCCCTATTCCAGTGGTAACTTGCCTGTAAGCTCTCGCCTTCTAGTACCCTCGTCTCCTCAGTATTCCTTTCAAGAGATGATTTTTCAATCTGCGATTCTAAAGCTCGAAGACGACAATTCAGCAAAATTCGTGATTGCTTGTGATTGCTCCTGATCAATAGGCACAAATATTTAAGTGTGATTCTGTTCAAAGGACGACTTTATCTCAGAGGATAATTTTAATTTTTATTATTCAACCGTAAAAATGTTGATCTCTGAATATAGGGGCTTTTGATTTAATCTAAATGTATTAATTCATGAAACGGTTCAGATTGTTCATGAACTTTTTAATCAGGATGTCTACCCGACGGATGGTTTTGAATTCCCGGTTTTTTCCCAGTCAATTGTTAGTTTTTTCCGATTAATTTAAGAGAGTTTAAAAGATTGAATTATTCAAAGGATTTTTAATGAGTTAAAAGATTTTGTGATTTGGAAAAAGGAATTTTGAAAATGCAATTATAATTCTGAGTTGAAACATAAGATAATTTCGAACAATGAATTTTGTAAAAGAATTATAATTCTGAATTTGAACAGATATATATTTTTAATTCCCTTCTTTTAATTCAGAATTAAAATTCTTGTCCAAAATCCCCTGTTCGCGTAAAATCATAATTCTTTACGGAAATTTCCTGACTTAAAGTATAGATTATAATTCTTTATGGAAATTCTCTGTTCCAAGTGACAATTACATTTATTCCCAAAAATTGTCTGTTGCAAGTCAAAATTATTTACAACATTCTCTATTATAATTCAGAAACATAGTCACTCCTTATTTTCTAAAATTTGGGAGAGAACATTTTCAAATTATGACGAATTCTTACTTGCAACAGGGATTTCTTTTAAATTCCCTTCTTATAAATCAGAATTCAAATGATTTTTCAAAATTCTCGTTCAATGTGGAAATTCACTGTTTTAAGTCAAATTAGAATTCCTTACAGAAACTCCTTGTCCTAGAGTAAAGATTTTAATCTAAAAAAATCCTGTTCTAAAGTGAACCTAACAAATTATATTAATTTACGGAAATTCCCTATTCTAAAGTCAAAATTATAATTCTGTACTGGAATTCTCTGTCCCAATTAAATTGTATTTCTTTAATGAAATTCCCTTTCCCAACTTAGAATTATAATTCTTTTAGAAAATTCCGTATACCGAGTCAGAATTAAATTCATGTCCAAAATATCTGTTTCGTAGCCTGAATTATTTATTCAGAAAATTTTCTATTATATTTCATATATATATCAACTCCCTTTTTCCAAATTTTGGAATAGGGATGTTTCAAATTGTGGCGAACTCTGAATTGTAATAGGGATTTTTTTTATTTTCCTTGTTCTAAATCAGATTTAAAATTCTTTTCATAAATTCCCGTTCCATGTCAAAAATTTCCTGTTCTAAGTCAAATTATAATTTTTCACAGAAACTCTCTGTCCTGAAGTAATAATTATAATTTCTTAAGAAAATTCGTGTTCTAAAGTAAACCTGAAATGAATATGATAATTCTTCACGTAAATTTTCAGTTCTATTTAAGAATTATAATTCTTCTAAAAAATGTCATGTTCCAAAGTCAAACTTTTAATTCTTTGTGGAAATTGTCTGTCCCAAACTAAAAATTATCATTCTTTACGAAATTCTCTTTTCTGAACTCAAAATTATCTGAAATTTCATGTCGCAACTTAGAATTATAATTCTGTTTGAAAAATTCCCTCTTTCAAGACAGAGCAATTGTAATTCTTTACGTGCATTTTTTATAGAATCATTTTATTTATTAAATTAAATTTTGATGTTAAGGTTTTTGACCAGGGTAATACGTAATAATTATGATGTTAAAATTTTATCAGTCTACTGGTCGTTTCAATATTTTTGAAATATTGATACTTAAATTGTGAAAAAAATTCTCTCTAGCTCCGGTGGGATTCGAACAGCACGTCATTCAGATTTCCGGTCCGATGCTCTTGACCACTAAGCTACGGAGAGACGAGATAATTTTCTTCACAATCCCTACAAGTAGAATATCGACGTTTGAATTATTTATTTAATAATTAATTATTTATTTTATTTATTCCCTGTCCCAACTGAGAATTCTAAATTTTTTCGAAAACTATCTGTTTCAAAGTGTAATTTATAATTCTTTTTCCAAGTGAGAATTGTAATTTTTTTGAAAATTCCCGATTCCAAGTGAGGATTCTGATTTTTTCACAAATTTCCAGTTTCAACGCAGAATTAGAGCTTAGGATATATGATACCATTTTTAATTTGCAAATTAAAACATTCCAGAGAAAAATCCCGGCAATTGAATAACATTCCCGGTCATTTACGGGTTTTTCCCAGGTGAATAATTTTCCGCTTATTTTCCGGTTTTCCCAATTTCCCAGTTAGGTAGACACCCTGATAATGGAATATGCAGTCAGTCAATTAATTATCATGTCCTTTTCACTTTACATTCTGGATTGAAGTCCTTGTTTGCTTCATCTTTGTAGACAATGCATTTCTAGTTCATGATCTCTTTGTTTACATCTCTTGCTTCGCTCGTTCCCGCAATTTGTCACTCGACCTATTTACCTGTTTATTCTCCCTTTTTCAATTTTGTTGTTGTTCACTTACAGTTCTCATTGGTAGTACCTTGCTCATGAACTCATCATGAATAATTGAGAGATTCAATCATTCTAGAGACATCCTTTTTTACATTCTCATCCTATAATGAGAAGGTATTAGATTTGTGTGAAATTTGCCCCCCCCCCTCCCCCCGTTTTTGTCAAATGTCCACGTTTTGAGACACCCTGAACCCAAAAAACAGGTTTTTACAAAATGTCTGTCTGTTAGTCTGTCTGTAGATTTTCAGTTTGTTAGCACGATAACTTTCAAAAGAATCAATCTATTGGATTGGGCTTTGGTATACTCTTCAAGTGTCCTAAAATGAAGCTCATGTTCGTTAGCCAGCCATTTTGGATAAAAATTCAAAAAGTGAGCACATTTTGAAAATAGTTGAGAATACTTTTTTTAATATTCAAAAATTCTATGGAAAGATAATAATAGTACTCAAGAAGACGAACAAAATATTCTTATGACTTTTTTTGATAGAAGAAAAATGACCGGACTTATAGCATTTACAAAATTCCAAAAAACAAACGAAAATGAACATTTTAAGCTAAACAACTCACGATATGAAAAAAAGTCAAGACAAGAAAAATGTTTCTTTTTAAACACCCTACAATATTTGTATACAACTTTTTTTAATTTTCTTGAAAAATCGAAAATTCAAATTTTTATCGCACAAAAAAATAATGAAAAATTCCATTTTGCGATAAAACTATACAAGATACGAAAAAAGATGAATAGAAAAAAATTGCGCACTAAAAAAGATCTACAAATTTGTTATGAATCACTTTTTGATGGGACGCGTAGTTTTTGTTTTATTTGTAAAAAACTGATTTGAGAATAAAATAAATTAAATTTTTGGGCAAACGACACAAACCACGAAAAAAATTAATAGATATTATATTATAATGTTTTCATATTTTTAAATCAAATATCGAGCGCGAATGTCTGGATGAGAATGTGTTCCTTAAGGTCGATAGAACCTTAAGTAAATTAGATCTCCTCTTTAACAAATTTCATAATCACTTCATATGTAGAGGTTTTGATAATTTTATAATGTTTGCAAATATACTTTTTCTATTCATCTAAGTCGAACACGAAGTGGAAAAATCTAGAGAAACCGAGCGCGCAGCGCGAGGTGAATATGTTATTGAGCGCGAAGCGCGATATCCAACAGCCGCGCGCAAAGCGCGCTATGAGAATGTGCTCAGGACGCGGCAGATTTTTTAAAATTAAAACTACATCAAATCTGGTAATTTCTTGATTCATGAGGTTCTATGAATTTGCGGCAAATCATATTTGCGGCAAGTTGCACTGCGGTATCTCTCATTCGAAAAAGTTTGAAGTCTGGGAAAAATTGACAAAAGTGCGACAAGCTTCATGTGTGGCGATTCACATTTGCAGCATCTACCATTCAGAAAAAATGTCGAGTCCACAAAAAATAAGGAAAACGTAGTGGCGTGACGCTCGAACTCAGTTTAGTCCCACCGTGAATAGACTTCTTCACCTTTAACTTCTTGAACTGATTCATAAATAAAATCGAAATTAATTCTAAGTCATCCCCAATGAAAATTAAAAGTTGGAATTCCAAACTCGACCAATAACAGGAACAAGTTTAAAAGTTCAACTCTTTAAAACATGAAACAATATCTCATTTCATGCCGTACTCCTTGGCAAATATTTCGCCAAGATCTCCGGTTGCAATATTTCTTTTTGATAAACAACTCGCATCCGTTTTCTGGGAAAAAAGGAAATCTGGATACACAAGTTTGTAGTAAAACAGGATCCATGGTCTGATGTCGGAAGCTGGACTCTTCGCGAACACTCTCATGCGCAAGGATATGACTCAAATCCAGGATGAGCTGGTACGGAAGTGAGGTAGTGGCAGGAAACGGGGATGAAAATAAGTGCGAGGTACGAGAACGGAGAAGGTGCCAGAGGTACGAGACTTGGAGAACCAAAAGGAGAACTGAGCAAGGAATGAGGCTGAAAGCACGTGGTATCCGAGAGAGAAGAATAAAGATCTGGTATATAAGACTGGGTTGGAGACGACAGAAAGGGAGTGAAAACGAATAACGAAAGAGGCCAGGAAAAAGAAAAGTGAGCTAAATCGCTCTGGGATTTAAATAGTTGAATAGTATTCCAGATTAATAAACCCTCAGATAGATAAGTCTCTCTCAACAATCGCATTTAGTAGACGTGACTGGACTTGAAGAGAATCATAAATCAGACCTTGATTTCCGTGCTTTTTAAGATATTGATAAAGAAGGTAAGCTCCCGAGTTAAGCAGAATACAATCAGTGGATTTTTTCAAAGTGAATAATCCAGGAAATGTTCAGGAATTATTTCCAAGATGTGGATGGCAGGGTGTCTACTCACCTGGAAAACCTAGATATGTCAGGGATTTTTTTTCGTTGTGGAAAGTCAGGGAAAAGTCAGAGAATTTTTATTAACATTAGGGAATTATTTCGTTGGTGATAATATATTTAAAAATATTCTGTAATAATTTTTTAAACCTTTCTAAATAAGAAATCTTAATTAAATTCCTAGAAACTTGTACCATTAAGAAAATACCTACTTGTCTTTTTATAAAGCTACTTTCATGAATGAAAAAAAGTTATTTAATTTTACATGTGAATAGTGCTATTTATACAAACTCAGATATTTAAAAAAACTTAAAAAAGCACATTATTTATATATAATAAATTTTGCGATAAACTCTTATACATATTCTGAGTTGATTGCTTTAAAAAATGCAAAATACTTGAATGAATTCATATTATGAAAAATTATAACTGGATAAGACCTGGAATTGTCAGGGAATTTTTTTCCAGAAGTTTTTAGTTCACATCCTGGAATAACCACTCTAATTATTCAAAATGTGTAATTCTTTTGGAGTGCTTTCTTAAATTGAAATCAAAAGATAAAAGGAAAGGGGATCAAAGCAAACCTTCAGACATTTGATTAACTAGCGATGAACAATCTTTAATAGAAAGTGGAAAGAGTTTGTTTGGATTGTATTAAAAGTTAAGAGATTACAAGTATAACAAAGATATTCGGGATATTATGCCTCAGTGTGATTAGTTGTGTAAGCCATTCCTGTGTCTATGTGCCCAACTCCGGTAAGGGGAAGAAGTTATCCCACATCTCCGAACTGCAAGAACCGGAGCGATATCCATACACCTGACTAGGAAGCTCCGTAATTAACTGCGGATGGAAATCAGACCTAGGGCACGCACACATAGCTCCGATGTTGAACCTTCGCCTAACCTTTATCAATGTATCTTCATGCAACAGTATTCGTGTTTTGGCTCACTTTAGTTACTGAAACCGCGATAAGACAACATCTATGAAACAGGAGGAATAGGAACAACCTCGGATGATGCATGAGTTGTTGAAATTTACATTCTTTTGGAATAGTAAACTACATTTTTAAATTTACTTTCCTTTCTAGGGTTTTGTAGATACATGTAATTGATATTTACCAGCCCAAGACTTTCGATATATGGACCCTGACCTACATCCCTTGTCTTATGACCACACTTAGCTGATTCTTCACCTTTGACCCCTGACTTCAGACTAATGAAACTTCACATCTAAACTTTGTCCTCTGACATCTAGCCTCCGAGAACTGACCTAGGTTTATTGATATTTGAACTCTGACCTTTAACTCTTAACCCTTGACCACTGAAACTCCACCTTTGACTTCTGGACCGTTATCCCTGATATTCGATTTATAACCCTTTACCTCTCACCTTTGATCTTTGTAAACTTCAAATCTTTCCCCATATTCCCCTCTTTTCTATTTTTTAAATATTTCCACCTTTTTCACATGTTTCAAGAAACTTCCCCTTTTTCCCCTTTTCCTCGTTTTTGTCGCATAAATGCGAACTATTTAATACAACCCATTAAGAAAATCCAACTATTTTTGATTAAAAGTCAATTCATTTGAATTGAAAATTCTACATTCATATTTTTGGTTCACAATTGATCTTTTTTGGTTAAAAATTCTACTATTTGCATGAAAATTTAATTATTTTCTTCAAAATTCGACTAATAAATGAAATTTTCGGTTAAAAATTTATATGTTGGTGTTGACAATTCAAGTTAAATATTTTGTTGTTGAAAATCGTCTTTTTGGTTTAAAAATTAATATCTTTTGGTATGAATTGAATCTTTTTTGGTTAATAATGCAACCATTTGGTTGGAAATTAATCTATTTTGTTTGCGGTTTCAACAATTTTCTGGAAAATTCGTCTTTTTTTGGTTAAATTCAATTGTTTTTTGTGTAAAATAAAAATAACTTTTGGTTGAACTATAAACTATTACATTTTATGTAATAATTCATCTTTTTACATTCTCATTCTAATGAGAAGGTATTGGTTTTATGTAAAATTTGACATAGTCGGTTTTCATCAAATCTCCACGTTTTGAGACCCCCTGAGCTAGAAAAAACGATTTTTACGAAGGTGTCTGTCTGTCTGTAGTCTGTAGTCTGTCTGTCTGTCTGTCTGTCAGTCTGTCTGTCTGTCTGTCTGTAGCCACGATAACTTTCGAAAAAATGATCAGATTTGATTGAGCTTTGGCACACTTTTTTATGGCCGAAAAATAGAGAACGAGTTCGTTAATCAGCTATTTTGGATGAAAATCCAAAAAGTGAGCACATTTTGAAAATTTTTGAGACCACTTTTATTGAAGATTTGAAAATTCTATGTACAGTTATTAGTAGTACGCAAAATGACGAACAAAATATTCTTATGACTTTTTGTGATAAAAAAAAAATTACTGGAGTTATAGCATTTTCAAAATTCCAAAAAACAAACGAAAATGAACATTTTAAGCCGAAAAACGCACGATATGAAAAAAAGTCAAGAGGAGAAAAACGTTGATTCCTGAACACCCTATAATATTTTCATAACAACTTTTTGAATTTTTTGAAAAATAAAAAATTCAAATTTTGATCGCACAAAAAATTAATGAAAAATCAAAAAAGCCATTTTTCAAACTATGCAAGATACCAGAAAAGATGATCTAACCAAAATTGTGCACCTGAAAAAGATCTACAAATTTCTTATCATTCACCTTTTGATATGACGCGTAGTTTTTGTTTTATTCGTAAAAAACAGCATTGAAAATAGAAAAATCAAATTTTCAGACGAATATTACCAGCTACGAAAAAATGACAGAAACAAAATTTGTTCATCCAAGGAAGAGGTACAAATTTATTGTAACTCACGTTTCGATAGGAAGCGTGGTTTTTTTTTATTCGTGAAAATAACATTGACAGGAAAAAAAATCAAATTTTTGAAAAAACAATGCAAGGTACGAAAACATATAAATGAACAAAAATTGTGCATTCAAAAAAGACTTACACACCCGTAATCAATTTTTGTGGTAAGAATATATTCAAAATGAAAAAATTAACTTTTTTGATAAACGGCACAAGCTAAAATAAAATGTTAACTAATAAAATTTGTCCCCTGAATTATATCATTACTTTCCATTTGAAATCAAATACAAATTTAGTAATTTGTATATGAAGAACATATAACACGAAGCACAAAGTGCGCGCTCAGTGTATTTACCAAATCGCACGCCGTAAGTGCGCTCAAACTTTTTTGTTTCTATCATACGGTTCAAATTATTTTCAAATCAAATATCGAGCGCGAGTGTCTGGATGAGAATGTGTTCCTTAAGGTCGATAGAACCTTGAGTAAATAAAGTTCCTTTTCATTCTAAAATAAAAGCAAATTTAACAATCACTTAATATGTAGAGGTTTTGATAATTTTATAATATTTGCAAACAAACTTTTTCTTTTCATCGAAGTCGAACACGAAGTTCAAAAATCTAGAGGAGCCTAGCGTAAAGCGCGATGCAAATACGCCCGAGCGCGTAGCGCGAGGTGAATACATAATCGAGCGCGAAGCGCGAGATAAATATATGATCGAGCGCGAAGCGCGAGATCCAACAGTCGCGCGCCCTAGGCGCGCTCAAACTTGCGAGCGAAGCGAGCCGCGCGCGAAGCGCGCCATGAGAATTTGCCCGCGAAGCGGGCAGATTTTTTTTGCTGCAACTTTAAATATTCCAGTTGTAGATTCATCATTCTAGTTGAAAATTCGTCTCTGAGTTTGAAAATTTATCTATTTCGTTTGAATTCAACTGGTGTCGATTTCAGAATAAAACCTTTTTTGATTAAATATTTAATATTAAATTTATCGTTGAGAATTCATATTTTTGGTTGAAAATTCAACTACTTGCGTGCACCTTGAAGGACTTTAAAAAAAAAACTTTTTTTTTTGGTTGATGACCCATCTCGTGGAAAAACCCTTTTTTTTGTTTGAAAATTAATTCTTTTAATCTGAAAATATAAATATTCTATTTTTGGTTAAAGATTGATTTTTTTAAATTGAAAATTCAAATACTTCGTTGAAAGTTAATTTTGTTTGTTACAGGTTAATTTTTTAAGTTGAAGATTAAAAATTTCAGTTTAACTTAAAATGTAACTATTCCATTTTTGGTTTCAAACATATATTTATTTCAGAAAATTAGACTATTTCGTTAAAAAGTAATTCTTTTTGGTCGAATATTCATCTGTTTTGTTGAAAATTCGTCTTTTTAGATATTAAATACCTCCTGTTTGATAAAAAATTAATCTTTTTTGATAGAAAAGTAATTTTTCTTAGTTGAAAATCAATCATTCTTGACTGCAAAAGTTTGAAATTCATCCTTGTAGGCTGAAAATCCAACTATATGTTTAAAAATTCATTTATTTTGTTAAAAATTTCACTTTTCATGTTCAAAATTCAACTGCCTTCTAAAGAATTCGTCCTTTTCGGCTTAAAAAATGAACTATTTGTTTGAAAATTCATCTCTTTTGTTAGAAAATTGAGCTTTTTTGGTCTCATTAATTTAGCGATCAAGTTTAAATTTTAATTGTGAATTTTTTGCTATAATAAGTTTAAATTTATAACAAAAATTTAAATAGGTAATAAAATAGTTTATTCGCAGCAATATAAATCTTCTTACCTATGAAACTGTGAAATTTCTCTGAGCTTATTCAAGAATTAAGAATGCGTCAGTGGCTTATTAAGTTGCTAACTTATCAAAGATATTAAAAGATAAAATATAACTCTTACGAAATTTTCCTCATTTCAAGTCAAATTGATAACCCTTTAGTGGATGCCTTTACTTATGGGAATAATGGTTGCGAGACCAGTAACTTTAGCTCTTACAAGAATGATGTTCGTATAAAGTTTTCTCATTGGACTTAATTATTCGTTCTGGGTTAACGGCCTGGCCTACTTCGAGCGATACGTTTACTGATATTCCAGATCAAGCACAAGAATTTCAATTAATCATCAGAGTTTTAATATTAGACGGGAACTAGTGCAAAAAGTACACTTAATTATCTTAGGTGCCTTTTAGTTCTGCATTCGTACATTGGCTTAATCCAAGAACAAAAAAAAGAGCGGGTTTTCTTTTGTTTCTTTCAGATCAGGGTTGTCAATCTCTGTACGTCATCCTTCTGGTTCCGAGTGGGATCCGACTACACTATACATACACAAGTAATGCAATATTAAATTACTTCAACATTACTTCATGAATTAAATAATTTATCGATTGTAGAATAAGATTATTGGTTCAAAATTCAGACAGTTCACATAAATTTTTAAAATTTTATTAATCTGGTCGATTTCCATGAAAGTCAGTACGAGGGGCGGAGGTTCATTGAATCGCAGAATTCGAACTCAAGGTAACAATTCAAAAACTTACATCAAATTTTTGAAATTTGATCACATTTAAAGATTGCCATGAAAGTAAGAACGAGGAGGTTTGCGAGTCACAGAACACGAATTTTGGATCAAAATATAAAAATTCAAAAAGTTTAATCAATTCGGGAAAATTTGATTCAATTTTTAGACTTCCATCAGAGTTAGTATGATTGGGTTCTTTGAATCTTGGAATCCAAATCTGGGATAAAAACTCAAAAATTAAAAAAAATTACTCAAAGTTTGAAAATTGCATTTAATTGCTAGGTTTCCGTGAAAGTCAGTGCAAGGGGGGTTTTTGTGTTACATAACACAAAGGTGTCAAAATTCAAAAAGTTGACTAAATTACGAAATTGTTATAAAATTGGTAGATTTCGATGAAAGTCAGTACGAGGAGACTTGTGGAGTCACTGAACATAAATTTGGGATCAAAATGTAAAAATTCATAAATTTGACTTGAGATTTTGAAAATTTGATTGAATCGGTAGATTTCTGTGAAAGTCGGTACGAAGAGGGTTTTTGAATCACAGAATACGAATTTGAGTTCAAAATGAAAAAAATTCAAAAAGTTTAATCAAATTTTTGAAATTTGATCACATTTGCAGATTACCATGAAAATAAGAACGAGGGGGTTTGCGAGTCACAGAACACGAATTTTGTATCAAAATATAAAAATTCAAAAAGTTGAATCAATTCGGGAAAATTTGATTCAATTTTTAGACTTCCATCAGAGTTAGTATGATTGGGTTCTTCGAATCTTGGAATCCAAATCTGGGATCAAAACTCAAAAATTAAAAAAAATTACTCAAATTTTGAAATTTTCATTTAATTGGTAGGTTTCCGTGAAATTCAGTGCAAGGGGGATTTTGTGTCACATAACACGAAGGTGTCAACATTCAAAAATTCAAAAAGTTGACTAAATTACGAAATTTTTATAAAATTGGTAGATTTTCATGAAAGTCAGTACGAGGAGACTTGTGGAGTCACTGAACATAATTTTGGAGTCAATGTATACAAATTCATAAATTTGAGTTAAAGTTTTGAAAATTTGATTAAGTTGTTAGATTTCTGTGAAAGACAGTACGAAGGAGGTTCTTGAATCACAGAATATGAATTTGAGGTCAAAATAAATAAATTCAAAAAACCAAGATCTAAATTTTGAAAAGGACGTTGTCAGCGTTCAGATTTATTTTTTTGAAGTATGCCTATAAGCTAATATTTTAAATGATATTATTATTATCATATTAAACACTATATTTAATCAAAAGTAGACGGTTAATCAAAAAACCTCTTCGCATTAACTTGCATGAAAATCGAGTTCTTCTGTATTTTTTGATTGAACCAATCATTTTGTATTTTGAGACTCGGAAAACCGTTAGTATCAGCTCTTATGAAAAATCCGCAACATAATTTAATTTTTTCAAAATTTATATCGTTTTTTTTAATTTTGACCCCAAATTCGTATTTTGGAACTCGAGAATCCTCTTTGTATTAAATTTCAGGAAAACGTACCAATTAAATAAAATTTCCAAACTTTAGGTTTTTCTTTTGGATTTTTTTATTTTGACCACAAATTTGTATTCTGCGACTCAAAATCCCCACTTGTACTGACTTTCATGGTAATCTACCAATTTAATAAAATTTTCAAAATTTGAGTCAATTTTTTTAATTTTGGAATTTTGACCCAAACTTCGTATTCTAAAACTCGAAAAACCAGCTTATACTCAAACAATTGCCAAACTTCTAATTTTTACATGCATTTTGATGGAAAAAGTCGTCTATTATTAAAATGTTATAATTTTCGAAATTTTTTTGTTATATTTGGCTAAATGTCTCATATTTTGTACATGAGATCTACTGAAACGAAAGTTTTGAACCCATGAACTTGACAGATTCACGATTAAACTGTTAAAATGAAAATCACTTAAAAATAAGTGCAAGAAGCGCCTTTTACCATGAAAAGACTTGCAATTTATTTTAAGTCTTGTTTTAACAAGATGATTCAATCCCTTGATGATTCAAGCAAGGAAATCGATATTTCCTAGAAACCATAGCCACCGGAGATTTTTTGATTAAACTATTAGGGTAAAAAATCTTTTCAAAATAAGTGCTGGAAGCATCCCCGTTCAGGAAAAGTTTTCGAAATTATTTTAATGGTGGTCTTACATTCATTTACCTTTCAAGAAAGGAAATCGACATTTCCTAACAATCAAAATCGCAGAAGATTTTTTGATTACACTATTGGGGTCAAAAATCAATTCACAATAAACGCAGGTTTATTAAATGGTAGTTTTCTGATGATATGCCGGAGCGATTTTTTGTGCTTATATCATAAAATATCATAAGATGTGCGCTGTTAAAATTCAGCGGTTTCTGTGTTTCATCTACTGTGAATTATAAATACAACCTCCTGAAAAAATTCAAATGCATATTTTAATAGTGCCATATTTCTAATGATGTATCCAAATGTGTTTTTTTTGGGTAAACATTTTAATATAAAAAATAGCTATTTTATTAGCTATTTATTAGCTTTTGTGGTTTTAGTTTTTTGGAAATATCGATTTCTTTGTCTGAATGTTCAGGGGATGTTAGATCAACGCTTGAAACAAATTCAACGACTCTCCCTGCTAGAATATCTTTTCCACATTTATCTTAAAGTGATTTCCGATCCCAATAGTAGAATCAAAAAATCTCTCGTGATTTTGGTTTTAGAAAATGTCGATTTCCTTTCTTAAACATTAAAGGGATGTTAAAACAAATCTTAAAATAAATTGGAAAACTTTTCCGGATAGGGAATGCTTCCTGTGCTTATTTTAAGGGTTTTTTTACCCTAACAGTTTAATCAAAAAATCTTACGCGGTTTTTGTTTTTTGGAAATGTCAATCTTCTTGCTTGAACGTTTAAGGGATGCTAAAATAGCCCTTAAAATATATTCAACGACCTTTCGTGCTAGGGGATGTTACCTACATTTATTTTAAAGTAGGAGACGGTTCCTACAGTTATTTTGAAATGATTTTTCATTCCAATATTTTAATCAAAAAATCGTCCCCGATTTTCGTTTTTGGAAATGTCGGTTTCCTTGCTTGAATCTTTAAGGGATGTTAAAACGACCCCATAACATCTAGTACACATAAAGTCGTGAATCTGTGAAGTTTAACGGTACAAAACCTTTGTTTCAGTGGGTCTGATCTACAGAATATGAGACATTAAGCCAAATATAACAAAACGTTTTTGAGAACGATAACATTTCAGTAATAGACGAATTTTTCTATTAAAATACATGTCAATATTGAAAGTTTTGCAATTATTTGAGTAAAAACTGTTCACTTTTCTGATAATTTTATTGCTAATAATTGATCTGCATAGGTTCGAAATTACAAAAATAGGCTGGAACCTGGATTTGTGTACGGTTTCGGGCATGGCCAGCAGTGGCTTTCGACACAAATCCAGGGACTCACAAGGTTAACAGGCAGGGTCACGTGAATCATTTCTGTTGGATTTGGACGCGTGGGACAACCTGATGCAACTAACGCGCGGAGAGAGCGGTTCTTATGCTGTTTGTCACGCTTGACTGAGCACCGCCTCTCTCTCGGTCCCGCGGCTCCCCTCATCGTTAAATTGCCAAAAACAGCAATTCTAGGAACGGACATCTCACGGTTTACGGAATCCAGTTTACGGAAGTCCAGGTTCCAGGGTATATATATATATATATATATATATATATATATATAATTGAACATTTTGACAAGAAGCCATTTTATGTACATTTTATGCGGGTCCTTCAGGTAAATTTCTTTAATTTCAGAATTAAGACCCCAAATTCGTATTCTTCTACCCGAAAAACCCTGTAGTGCTACTATTATCTACTTCATCCAAATTTTTCTCCACCCCCCTATCACACTATATAGCTTCATTTGAATGAGCTATAATGTGCTATCATTTGAGCAGTCTCTTACACTAAATCAAAGAAATTACATGCGTTCCGGAACGAAATTCTGGTTCCAGTTTTGTTTCGACTAGGAACGAACTCGGAGCCGGAACGAGGTAGACGAAATCTGGAACGAGGAGATAAGTGTGGTTTCGTTTTCGATAGGAACGAGCAGCAGTATCATTCCGTTCACCTAAAATGCCCAAGTATCAAATTGAGCTAGGAAATCGTCCAGAACGAGCCCGAAATCTTTCCCAAAAAGAACCAGATCCGAATCTGGAATGGTCAACTTTTTGTTCCAGATTCGCAACCCTGTCTCAGATTAACTGAATATAAAACTGTGTGAATCATCTCTTCTTTACGATATATTCCTTGACGAGGAAAATATTACCACAGGAAAAGCTCCTATTTATCAATGTTTATGAAAGTAGATAGGGTTGTAAATGACATGAATTGCAAATAGCATTAGAGTCAAAGTTGGAAAGAGAATGTAATGCTACAGCAGGCATACTTCTGCAATTACGGCATGCTACGAGCTGGTTTCTCCATATTAAGTGCAGTTATAACTCGCGAGTTTCTCATTAGAAACCGCAATTAAGAACACTTGTGATTGTTGATATAAGAGGATTTTATTTACGATGTAATCACTTTGAAATTCGTTGTTCTATTACTTAGTTAACTCAGAAATGCTTAGAGGAATTGATTATCAGAATTAAATGAAATGAAAACTATATTTTATACAATTTGTTATAAAGAAACAAGTCTTTTTATCCTAATGAAGCGATCAGTGGGAGAAAGAAAAGGAAGTGCCAACTAATTACCGAGTCACAGTGATTCTTAATTAGATTCGAAATTAATTCTACCAGGAAAGGCATGGCACGTAAAAGGAATAAAAGGTTTTTCCTTACTGGAATAAAGTACAAAAACTTAGTGAAGTTCGCAAGGGTCCAGTTGAAAATGATTCTGTAATTTCAATCTGAAATTCTAGACAAGGACTTGGAGTTTCACAGTCGTGAAATCTTCGCAGGAAAGTTGGAGAAGCCGGTATGCGCCACGTGTCGCTAATTGAACTTGGAGCACTCCTCCAACTTTATTTTAGCCTAAGTAAGAAACAAGAAGTCGCGACAAGATTCCAAGCCAGTGGTTAGAAATTAACATAAATAGTGGCTCTGATTATTCTGTCGGATAGAATAACACTTCGATTCAGAAAATGTCTACTACGTTCTCTGAGCTTCAAGCAGTTCATTCCGAAAGAATTATAACACTAAAAACGGAAGGAATTTTATTTGAGGATTGATTGAAATTGTAGGTGTTTGAATATAGTTTTTTAAGGGTACATCTAAATTTAATAACATTCAAACTTTGTATATTTAAATTTGATAGATTTTTCATGCATAGAAAATAGCGTAGTTAATGTCTGACTCTGACTTTCCATTTCTACTGTGGGAATACTGGCGTCTTGACCAAATGTTAGTTTTCTACTTGCGAGCATTATTATCAATTATAATTGAAATTCAAGAAAATTGTCACTTTTTTCTCAAAATATTTTTTCAAGACAAAGTTACTAAGGACACTTTTTAAAATAGAATATATCACTTTATACACTTTTCTTTTCATAAATTAACCTATAGGTTAATTACAAATGGGTTTTTAACCCACTATTAATATCAGGTCCATAATGAGGTCCATACATATTTCTGAATTTTCTTGAAATCCTTTGATATATTTTAAAGTCTTTTGAGAAACTCCCAGAACTTTTTAATAGATTTCATTAATTTGAAGGGATTCCAAAGGTTTTTAAAGATTTTAGTTTTTTTTTTAATTCCAAGGAATTTTCAAGAGCTTTGAACAGTTTCAAGGGATTTTAAAATATTTCAAAGAATTTTAAATATTCTAGGGTGGTTTTAAAAGATGCAAAGAATTTTTAGAAGATTGAAATAATTTGATGGGATTTCAAAAGATTTCAAATATCTTAGGGCATTTAAAAATATTCCAAGGAATTTTGAGAGGATTTCAATAATTTGAAGGCAATTCAAAGGATTTTTAATATTTTAGAATATTTTTAAAAAGTCCAAGGAATTTTCAAGAGTTTTGAAAAGTTCCAAAGGATTTCGATGGATTTCAAAAGATTTAAAATATTCTAGGCCATTTTAAAATATTTCGAGGAATTCTTAGATGATTTCAATAATTTGAAGATATTTTAAAAGATTTTAAAGATGTGAGGGTATTTTTAAAAATGGTAAGGAATTTTCAAAAATTGTAAGGAATTTTCAAAAGCTTTGAAAAGATTTTTAACGTATTTAAAAACATTTCTAACGATTTGAAATATTTTAAGGTATTTCCAAAGATTCCAAGGAATGTTTAATATATTTCAATAATTTGAAGCTATTCCAAAGTATTTTAAAGATTTGAGAGTATTTTTAAAACATTTAAATAATTTGAAGGGATTCAAAAAAATTTCAAAGAATTTGAAATATTCTAGAATACTTTAAAAGATTCGAAGGAATTTTTAGAAGATTTAAATAATTTGTAGGGACTTTAAAGAATTTGAGGGTATTTTTAAAAATTCCAAAGAATTTTTGAGAGCTTAAAAAAGTTTTCAAAGGATTTCAAAATATTTCAAAATTTTTTAAATATTTTAGGGTATTTGAAAAGATTTCAAGGAATTTTCAAAAGATTACAATAACTTGAAGGTATTTCCAAGGATTTTAAAGGTTTAAGGGTACTTTTAAAAATTCCATGGAATTCTCAATAGCTTTGAAAAGTTTCAAGGGATTTTAAAAGATTTCAAAGAATTTTAAGTATTCTCGGGTAGTTTAAAAGATTCCAAAGAATTTGTAGAAGATTCAAATAATTTGACGGTATTTCAAAGGATTTTAAATATCTTAGGGTATTTAAAAATATTCCAGGGAATTTTGAGAGGATTTCAATAATTTAAAGGGATTTCAAAGGATTTTAAATATTTTAGAATATTTTGAAAAGGTCTGCAGAATTTTCAAGAGCTTTGAAAAGTTTCAAAGGATTTCGATGGATTTCAAATGATTAAAAATATTCTAGGCCATTTAAAAATATTTCAAGGAATTTTTAGAAGCTTTCAATAATTTGAAGATATTTTAAAAGATTTTAAAAATGTAAGGGTATTTTTTAAAATTGTAAGGAATTTTCAAAAGCTTTAAAAATATTTAAGGTATTTCAAAACATTTCTAACGATTTGAAATATTTTAAGGTATTTTCAAAGATTCTGAGGAATGTTCAATATATTTCAATAATTTGAAGCTATATCAAAGGATTTAAAAGATTTTAGAGTATTTTAAAATACATTTTTTTTACTTAGAAAAGTTATGAAACCTCATCCCTGAACATTAAAAACTGATTAATTTAAAAAGATTAATTTTAAAATTTAGGTCATGTGAGTCTCTTCGAAATTCAGTTAGTAACATTTCTAAAAAAAATTATTCAATTCGGTCAAGATTTGTGACCTCTAGGTGGTTTTGAACATTCCATCCCCAGTGTGCACATTGGGGATAGAATGGATTTTTTGTTGCGCCAAAAAAAAATTTTGATCGGCGGCGGGCGCGCCCGCCGTCGATCAAAATTAATCAAATCGCCGCCGCCAGTCAAAAGTATGTCGGCGCAACCCTGTATCTAAAACCTTATAAGTCCAGTAAAATCGTTCAAAATCTTCCGAAATTCTAGGAAATTCTTTACAACCGCATGAACATTTTTTCAAATCCCCTAAAATCATTAAAATCCTTGGAAATCCCTGAAAATACCCTAAAATATTCAAAATCCTTTGAAACCTTCGGAATTTTTAAAGCTCTTGAAAGTTCCTTGGAATTTTACAAAATACCCTAAACTCTTTATAATAATTTGAAATAACTTTAAATTAATTCAATCTTTTAAAAATTCCTTGAATTCATTAAACTGCCCTAGAGTATTTCAAATTCTTTGAAATCTTTTAAAAGCAATTGAAACTTTTTAAAGCTCTTGAAAATTCCTTCGAGTTTTTAAAAATATCTTTATATCTTTAAAATCCTTTGAAATATCTACAAATTATTGAAATCTATTATAAATTTCTTGGAATATTTCAAAATACTCTAAAATATTTGAAATTCTTTGACATTTTTTTAAATCCCTTAAGACTTTTTAAAGCTTTTAAAAAACCTTTGGAATTTAAAGACAGACCTGAAATCTTTAAAATAATTTGAAATTTCTTAAAATTATTTCTTTGAAATCTTTTTGAATCCCTTCAAATTATTTAAAGTTTTGGAAATTCCTTGAAATCTTTTAAACTACTCTAGAATATTTCAAATCCTTTGGAATCTTTTGAAATCCCTTGAAACTTTATAAAGCTATTGAAAATTCCTTCCAAGTTTTAAAAATACTCTCAAATCTTTAAAATCCTTTGATATAGCTTCAAATTATTGAAATATATTAAACATTCCTTGGAATCTTTGAAAATAACTTAAAATATTTCAAATCGTTAGAAATGTTTTGAAATACCTTAAATCTTTTTTAAGCTTTTGAAAATTCTTTACAATTTAAAAAAATACCCTTATATCTTTAAAATCTTTTAAAATATCTTCAAATTATTGGAATCTTCTAAAAATTCCTTGAAATATTTTTAAATGGCCCAGAATATTTTAAATCTTTTGAAATCCATCGAAATCCTTTGAAACTTTTCAAAGCTCTTGAAAATTCTGCGGACTTTTTCAAAATATTCTAAAATATTTAAAATCCTTTGAAATCCCTTCAAATTATTGAAATCCTCTCAAAATTCCTTGGAATATTTTTAAATACCCTAAGATATTTGAAATCTTTTGAAATCCCGTCAAATTATTTCAATCTTCTAAAAATTCTTCGTATCTTTCAAACCATCCTAGAATATTTAAAATTCTTTGAAATATTTTAAAATCCCTTGAAACTGTTTAAAGCTCTTGAAAATTCCTTGGTGGTTTTGAACATTCCATCTCCAGTGTGCGGCGGCGTGGCACGGCGGCGCATCTGTCTAGTTTTTAGATATTTTGCAATATTTCAAAGGATTTTATAAGATTTCCGAGGATTTCAATGCTTTTAAAGGATTTTAAAAGCTCTCAAGGTATTTTAATCATTTTCCAGGATTTCAGGGAATATCAACAATTTGTATGGTTTTGAAGATTTGAAGAGATTTTGAAATATTTTTTTTTGCAATTCATTTGAATTCTTTTAAATTCTTTCGAATTTTTCGAATTCACTCGATTTATTCTAATTCATTCAATTCTACTAAATTCAGTGAATTAAAAAAAATTGTTTAATTCATCTGGAAGTTTTTTAAACTAACCTTCAATTCTTATGCATTTCATGAAATTCTTTCGGATTTTCTTGAATTTTTTAAAACTCTCTTCAAATTCACTGAATTTAGTCAATTTTTTTCATTTTTCAGAAGTTTTTTATATTCACCTTGTATTTTTATGAATTTCATCGAGTTCTTCTCATTTCCTTTAAATTTATCTAACTCACTCCAATTTCAGTACAATCAATGGAATCTTTTGGATTTTTTTCGGTTTTTTTTCAATTCATTTGAATTCTTTTGAATTTAAGTTGAATTGTTTTGAAGATTTTTGTCGAGAATTTCTATACAAGAAGTACTCGTAGCGGACCGTGGCAATTTAAAAATAGGTTTATTTTAATTTCTTATTTTATCCATTACTCCAAAACTGAATTAATTCTGACTGAAATTCACGAGTCCAAAAGTTTTATTTTATCGATGGTAGACTTTACAGCGGCTTTTAAAAAATCCGATCCGTTATTGGAAAGAACTGAAGAGTCTCCATTTGAAGTTCAAACGACGTTGAGTTGAGCCTCTTTGTATGGCATGGTACAACATCTCTGGAGTTGACCATCTGTTAACTCTGATGTTGTTGGCTTCCTTCGAGATGGCTCTTGAGGGTTGCGATGTGCTTTCTCAGTTCTTCTACATATATTGGTAAAGATTCAAGCTTAAAAAAAGTAATCCTTTGAACTCCACAGAAATCTTTCTATAAATTTATTTTTTTTCACTGTTAAGCTTAATTTATTATTATCTTGCATTCACCATTAATTAAGAAAATAAAAGCAATATGTATTATTGTAATTTTCGTATCAATTCTGTTTTTAGATATATATAATACACTGGGTTGCCACATAGTCACTTAAAGCACCTTTTTTTCAAGTCACTTTTTAGTGACTTTTTTCTCAAGCCACTTTTGAGTGATTTTCGTAAGAAAAAGTCGCTATAGTCACTTTCTTAAGGAAAATGCCACTTTATTCACTTTAATCCACCTCATTTTAGATTAGAAATATTTCAAATATTTTAGAGTATTTTGAAATATCCCCAGAAATTTATAATAGATTTCAATAATTTGTAGGTGTTTCAAAGGATTTTAAAGATTTAAGGGAATTTTTAAAAATTTCAAGGAATTTGGATTTGAAAAATTTCATAGAATTTTAAATATTTCAGAGTATTTTGAAATATTCCAAGAAATCTATAATAGATTTAAATAATTTGCAGGTATTTCAAAGGATTTTTAAGATTTAAGGGTATTTTTAAAAATTCAAAGGAATTTTCAAGAGCTCTTAAAAGTTTCAAGGAATTTTAGAAGATTTAATTAGAAAAAAATTAAATAATTAAATTTTCCAGTCTATACATATGTGGCCTAAAATTCAACTGTTTTATCGATCATTCATCTTTTTACATTCTCATCCTAATGAGAAGGTATTGGTTTAATGTAAAATTTGACTTGGTCGGTTTTCATCAAATCTTCGCGTTTTGACACCCCCTGAGTCAGAAAAAACGATTTTTACAAAGGTGTCTGTAGATTGAGCTTTGGCACACTTTTTTAAGCCCTAAAAGATAAGAAAAGTTCGTTGGCCAGCTATTTTTGATAAAAATTCAAAAAGTTAGAGCATTTTCAAAATTTTTGAAACCCTTCTTCCCTCAAAAAACTGTATGTACGGCTATTCATAGTACTCGAAAATTCGAACAATTTATCCCTACGACTTTTTCGATAAAAAGAAAATTGTCAGCGTTATAGCATTTTCGAATTTCAAAAAAACAAACGAAAATGAACATTTTAAGCCAAACAACGCACGATATGAAAGAAAGTCACGAGAAGAAAAACATTGCTTTTTAAAAGCCTAACAAGATCATCATAATAACTTTTTGAATTTTCGTGAAAAATCGAAAATTCAAATTTTGATCCCACAAAACATAGTAAAAAAAAAATCCATTTTGCGGTCAAACTATGCAAGATACGAAAAAAGATGATGAGACAAAAATTATCCATCCAAAAAAGATCTATCAATCTGTTGTCAATGATTATTTATAGGATACGTAGTTTTTGTTTTAATCGTGAAAAATGACATTACAAAATATACAAAAAATGAAATTTTTACATTTTCATCCTAATGAGAAGATATTGGCTTTATGTACAATTTCAGGTGGTCGGTTTTTATCAAATATCTACGTTTTTAGACCCCCTGAGTCAGAAAAAACGATTTTCACGAAGGTGTCTGTCTGTCTGTAGTTGGTTGTAGGCACGATAACTTTCGAAAAAAATGATCAGATTGGATTGAGCTTTGGCACATTGTTTTAAGGCCTAAAATGTAAGGACGTGTTCGTTAGTAAAGAGAAGAAAACCTTTGCTTCTTGAAAGCCCTACAAAATTGTCATAATAACTTTCTGAATTTTTCTGAAAAATCGAAAATTTTGATCGCACAAAAAATAATGAAAAATAGAAAATTCCATTTTGCGGTCAAACAATGCAAGATACGAAAAACGATGGATAGAAAAAAGTTGTGCACTCAAAAAAGATCTTCAAATTCGTTATTAATCACTTTTTGATTTGACGCGTAGTTTTTGTTTTATTCGTAAAGAACGATATTAAAAATAAAATTTTTGGATAAACGACACAAGCTACGAAAAAAATAAGTAGGCAGAAGCCGTTCACCCAAAAAAGAGCGTAGCTTTTGTTTTAATCGTGAAAAATGACATTACAAATAAACAAATTTAATTTCTGGACAGAAAGACGCAAGGTACAATGATATGTTTAATAACAAAATTGTTTTTAAGTTTAAATTTAAAAATTTCCCTAGTAGAAATGTACGAACGGCGCAGTACTGACCCAGTACTGACTGCCGGTCTGGCAGTACTGACTCCCAGTACTGGGCCAGTGCTGGGCCAGTACTGGCTTGTAACGCTGTCCAGTACTGATTTTCGGAGCTTGTCCAGTACTGACTCAGTACTGACTATCAGTACTGGCACACTACTGGCACACTACTGGCATATAAATAGCTCCTTATAGCAATAGAATATTGCGCGATATCCCATTTTATTCTAATTATGTTCTGTATTGTCCCAGGGATATCGTAGGAATAATCAGGGAGTTAAATGGGATATAATGTGAAGTCTCAATATCATTACCGTATCCGTACAGCCCGCGTACACAGTCGCGACTAACAAAAATTATACGTCCGAGATATCCACATTCGGATATCTCGCAGCAGCAAGGGTCAGCTCGACCATAGTGCAATAGAAGAGCCTCGCCCTGCAGTAACCATCTTGTTGATCACGGTAGCATTTATGCCAAGTAAGTATGATTTTCGACGCCTCGACTCCTGTCTTAAACACTCGGCGCGCCGTTTCGACTGCGAGAGAGGCAAATCGTTGCGCGCCCTGGTGCACCACAGCCGAACTTTTGCCCAAGGCGGTAAGATTCAAATCTTCAAATTTTAAATCAAATCTTTTTATGTCAAATCTTTTATCCATGAATCGTGGTTTATCGTTCATACCATTATGAGAGTTAGATATATGAATATACAAACTTATTTATTAAAGCTAGAATAAAAATTATTGTTCAACATAATACATAATAAATAATTTACGATATCAGAATTTGATTAATTATTATTTATAGTGATTAATAATGCGATGAAATTGCAATATTATTATTTCAAGCATTTTACGTAGCTGAGCACCGTAGATTATTGTTAAACTATTGTAAAAAAATCTAATATACTAGATGAAAAAAAATCAACATGAATTAATGTTTTTCTCATTTTTTTACGAAAGCGACTATTAATCATTATCATTATTATGAAACGTTTCAATAAACTGCGTTACTGAATAAAAAGGGCAATCTATCCGGGCCTTATTCTTACCTGATCAGGCTTGTAAATACGGCCTTTTATCAGATTGCCTTAATTAAAAATAAGGCTAGCCTATCCGGGCCTTATTTGGACCTGATCAGGGCCGTTATATACATTTTTAAATCAGGCAACCTTATCAGGGCCTGGTACGAACCTTTTTTCACATAAGGCTAAAAAAGACATTTTCCGCACGGGTCTGTTATGTTGACGCGCGTTGATTTGATCTTTAGAAAGTGGGATTAAAAAATATTTTACCATAAATTATATATATATATAGAACATTTTAATAATTTTTATTTTTAGAGTTTGATTTTCTAGAACTCTTAACATGCTTTTTTATGTAGGGACTTCAATTTTTGAGTGAAAAAAAATCTTGTCCACGATTTGATATTTTTCATCCTTCGAAAACATTCTAGTAGGATTTTTAAGAATTTCTTTAACAAATAAGAATTTTTATTTACCACCGAACTGGTACTGATTCGGTCTTCAGACCAACGTTCTGCCAGTACTGGCAGGATTCCGGAGGTCAGTACTGGCTGTCAGTACTGAATCAGTACTCTGCCGGTGGTGAATTCCGGCATACCACGGACATTTCTACTAGGGAATTTCTTTTAACCTTTTTTTCTCACTAGACACGTCATGAGAATGTGTTCGTTACAGCCGAAGGAGCTTTAACAAAAAAGAATTCTCAATCACGAAATTGCAGTTGTCGATGGTTTGACCTTTATTTTAAAAAGTCTTATGCAAAAATGTGGGGGATGTACAATGACGAAGCGGGAGATCCGATAGGTGCGCGCCCTAGGCGCGCTGAAACCCGCGAGACACGCGCGCGATGAGAATATGCCCGCGCTGCGGGCAGATTTTTTTCATAGTAAATTTATCTTTTTGGTTAGAAAAGTCATCTTTGTTGGTGGAAAATTAACTTTTTTTTTATATATTCAACTACCTTAACAAAAAATTCGCCTTTTTGAATACAAAACTTAACTGTTTGGTTGAAAATTCAATTTGTTTGTTCAAAATTCGTCTGAATGCAAATGTTAGGTTGAAAATTATATATTTATTGTTGTTGAAAATTCCAGCTATTCGTTTGATAATTTATCTTGCTTGGTTGAAAATTAACTTTTTTGTCGAAAATTAACTTTTTTGTTCGAAAATTCATGTCTTTTCTTGTAAAAGTTTCATCTTTTTTGGTTAAAAATGCAATTGCTGAGTTGAAAGTTAATAATCTGTTTTGGTTGAGGATTCAACTATGTTGTTGATTTTTTTTTTTTTTGTTGAAGTTTCTTCATTATAGTTGGAAATTCATCTCTTTGGTTGGGAACTGAATGATTTTGTTGAAAACTCCTTTTTTTTGGTTGAAAATTAATTTTTTTATTTGAAAATACAACGATTCTATTTTTGATTATGAAATTTCTATTTTTTATTAGAAACTTCAAATATATGAATAAAAATTCATGTATTTCGTTGGAAGTTCGTCTTTTTTTGATAAAAAGTTAGTTGAAAATTAGGTGAAAATGAATGTTTTTGGTTAATAACTCATCTATTTTATTGAAAATTCATCTCTTTTAGTAGAAATGTCATCTGTTTGGTTAAAAATTCAACTGTTTGGTTGAAAATTAATAATCTGGATTGATTGAGGATTCAATTATTTTGTTGAATATTTGTCTTTTTGTTTGAAATATTAACTATTACACTTTTCGTCGAGAATTTATCTTTTTTGGTTAAAATTCAGCTACTTGGTTGAAAGTTGAACTGCATTGTTAAAAAATAATTTTTTGTTTGAAGATTCTTAATGTTAGTTGAAAATTCATCTCTTTGTTTGAAACTTTAACTATTTTGTCAAAAATTTTGTTGTTGAAAATTAATGGTTTTAACTGAAATTCTAACTGTTCCATTTTTGGTTAAAAATTGATCTTTTTTAGTAGGAAATTCAACTATTTAGTTGAAATTTTCGTACTTTGTCGAAAATTCATGTTTTTTAGTAAACAATTGTAGGCGTCCGCATGAATACCGCCCCTATGGCTGGTATGGAGCTACGTACAGGGGTATATAGCCAGGTAAATTCCCGACATTTAAAGCCCAGAGCCAACCCTCTAAGTATAAAAATGAGTCATCGGGGAATTTTTAAAGTTTTCACTTCGAAAAACCCGTTTTTCGAGAAAAAGCATCAAAAATTAACGAGCGCCATAAGCATAAATATTATATTTTTTCTTCCAATATGAAATATACCTACTTCCGTTTACTATATGGATAAGAGTTTAGTCCCAATTAATTCACTATAGGTCTCAATATCATCCCCAACTCGAACCCAAAAAATAATAATTTTGATCTCAACTTAGAAAAACGCAAATCTTTCGTAAACTAGAATCGGCCATAAGGGCCCTTTTCATGTGGACGCCTAAAATCAGTTTTCTTGCTTAAAAATTCATTTTTTTGTTGAAAATACTTTTTTATGTTTGAAAATTAATGGATTTAATGGAAAATTTAATTATTTCATTTTTGTTTGAAAATTTATATTTCTCAGTAGATACTTAATATTTTTGGTTGAAAATTCTTTTCCTTTATTGAAATTTATATATATATATATATATATATATATATATATATATATATATATATATATATATGTATGTTGTGTAAATACTTGAAAGGATAGAAATTTGAAGCGTTTCATATTTAATTCAATATGTTACATGCATTAATTTTATTTATAAGAATATATTTCGCTATATTATCCCTATTTGCATGAAAAATCACCATATTTACCCTGTTGTGAGAGAATTTTAGACTGTAAAGTCTGCAATATTAAAATTTAAGTTATTTAAATTAATAATTTTCTGGTTTTCTAGTTCCCGATGTTTTTTAGTGTAAATCTAAGTAAAAAATAAAAGTAATTTCATCCACGTGAAAGAGCGATAATAACTTAATCAAATAAAGTAAATCAGAAAACTTTTTCAGTAAACAAAGATACAATCTAGATTATGGACTGTTATCTTATTATCAAAAATGCATCAAGTATCATCAAATTAAGAACGGTGTGCCATTTCGTACAATTTTCCAAAACGCAAACAGAATATGCATCCTGAAAAAGGGATCTTAGGAGAAATATGTATCACATACGCTCCCATTTTCTCTGTAAGAAATGTTTTTGCCAATTTTGATTGCAAGTCAACTGTAAACTTCGTAAAAACGATATAATAGAGTTTATTAGCTAAATTTTAAAGCATCCATACAATTATTAATTCATAATTATGTTTAGTCTTTTTTATTTTCATGGAAATTGCTATTTTAGTGGTTAGGCACCGTTTTGACAAACGGCTTCCAGTATTTCATAAATTATTTTACTGCTTTAAAAATGATAGAAATTTTAAGTATCAATTAAACGTAATCTTTATATAAATTACTATTTTCTTTTCACAATTAAACTGATTTTATTATTATTTGATATTCAACATTAACTAAACAAACTAAATTAATATATATATATATATATATATATATATATATATATTAAAATTCTTGTATTAATTCTGATCTTTAAATATCAAAGGCAATGTTGCTGAAAATATTGTTACTAAAAAAATTATGTTTGCTGGTATACGGTTAATTGGCTTGTCGACTTTGAGTTTTAAATATGAAGAAAAAACGAGGGATATTATACTGCTGATTAAAGAAGGATTCAAATAATCTCAATTATTTGATTTTCAGTATTAAAATTAATAACATTATTAAATAAAATTCGTATTATTATATAATTTATAATTTTTTAAGTTTTTCATCTACATTGCAAAGTTCCTAGCTAGCTAAAGCAATTATAAAATTCTCGTATAACACGAGTAATTACATAAGCAGTTTACTTTTTATGAGAAGTAATGAAAAAGCTTCAAGACTGCAAGAAGTTACTTAAGGGCGATGTCGATATAATTAAAATGATTAAGAAAGTTAAAACCGAGATCTACAAGTTAATATTAAAAGGCATAAACTTTTTATTGTAGAGTCCGTCAATCCTATATTAACTAATTTTTTATTTAATGGATCGGATAATGAGAAAGAAAAGAGATACAAAGAATGTTATTAAAAACTACATAATTTTATCAACAAATATTTGTTTTGAATTTGGAATCCTTTTAATTCAATACAAGTTTTGCAAAGAGAGAATGAACTAGAGAATTTCGATTACAAAGGTTTAAACTTCAGAGTTTTTCAGACGAACATAACTTCAAACGAACAAAGAGTAACAAGAGTACATGGGAAAATGGAAAATACCTGCAAGAGTGAGTACATTTTTCGAATTTTTCCTCTACTTTGAAGTACCAACATTTGAATCATGTTACAAAGAAACGGTTTTACAATATTCCCAGTACTTGATACTCTTTGAATCACTGAAATAATTGAAACTGAGCTTTTGATCAAGCAGGAGGAATTAACAATGGCTGGTGGAGCATTAGGAATGGTTAAGTAAAATATTTTAAATGGGTTTAAAAATAATTTTCTTAATTATCAATAATAATCGTCATATGTTACAAATGTCAAAACTTATGAGAGTTTCCAAAAAAACAAATCAACGCTGTCATTTTTACTGTTCATAATTGAAGAATAGTTTCAATTGCCAATCTATAAAATTAAATGAATTTCATTTTTTAATTCTCAAAATTCAACTACTCCAAAAACGGCACTCAAAAATGCATCATTTTCTATTATACACATTAAATACTAAAGAGTCTTCAACTGCAAATGTTCAAAATTGAAAAGTTTTAAATTGAAAATCGTTAGAATTAAAGAATTTGAAATTGTGAATCTTCAAAATTAAACTATTCGAAAAAAAAACGTTTGCAATTACATACCTTTAGAATATAGATTTTGAAAATTGAATAATTTGCAATCTCATATTTTTAAAATTCAAGAATTTTCAATTACAACTCTTGAAAGTTGCAAAACTTTGAATTTTAAATCTTTAAAATTGAAGAGTTTTCATGTTTAAAAATTTACAATTGAAAATTCTGTTTTGACGCTTTACATTGGAAATTTCTTCAGTTTGACAGAATTTAAATAAAAAACTTGTCGTTTGATTTTCAAAATCATCAAAATAAAAATTTTGTTATTTATTAATTGAACTATTCGAAAAAATGTTCAAAAATTACAGGCTGTCAAAATATAAATCTTAAAAATTGCATCATTTGCAGTTCTATATTATCAAAATTCAAGAATTTTCAATTGTAACATAAAAAAATGCGGAACTTTGAATTTGAATTTAAATTATGCAAGTTTTAAGTTTTAACATTAAAAATTGCGCATTTTCGATGATTTACATTAGAATTTTATTCAATTTGGAAGATTTCAAATTGAAAACTTGACTTTTGATTTTCATAATTTAAGAATTGTTATCTATACGTTTTCAAAATTAAAGAATTTTCAATTTTAATTCTTCAAAATTACGGAAATTTTTATCTTTACATCTTCATTAAAAATTATGAAAGTTTTAACTTTTAAAATTTTAAATGCTGTAATTTTGATTACTTACATTCGATTTTTTTTAAATTTAGAAGATTGAGAATTAAAAGTTCGGTTTCTAATCTCAAAATGATCAAAATTTAAGAAGTTTCATTTATACGTCTTTAAAATTGAAGAGTTTTTAATTGTAAATCTTTCAAATTAAACTTAAAAAAAAACATTCAAAATTTAATCATTTTAAATTATATGGGTTCAAAATTCAAGGATCTTCAATTGTAAATCTTCAAAATAGACCTATTTCAAACAGTTGTTTAAAATTCTATGAGTTTAAACTGTCGACATTCACAATTAAACCAATTGGCGAAATTAAAATTGTAAATATCTGAAAAATGAGCCAGTGTCGAAAATGGAAGACATCAGTAAGACAGCATTCTAGAATGTTTTTTATGTACGATTATTGCGATATAAAATCGAAAATTAACTTAATTATTTCATTATTTGCTTTTAATTTCTGTTGGGTAAAATCTCATATTTAAATAAAAGTTACAGATTACTGAAAGCCCATTAAAATTGAAATTCATTAAAATTGTATGAAAGCTGTTGTAGCTATTCTAATATTGACATATTTTAATTTATGATTATTAATTATATTTCATACATACCTACCACATACATACATTGATTAGCAGTTCGAACTCGAAAGTTCATTGCCTCACTACCCGATTCGGGTAGTGTTTCTAGGTGGATATTTACTACCAATGTGGGCCCGCCACACCCACGACGGGCCAACAGCACGCTGTATTCCTGAACGGTCACCCATCCAAATACTAACCGTGCCCAACAATGCCTAACTTCAGTGATCTTACGAGAACTGGTGTTTTCAGCGTGGTATCGCCGTTGGCGATTATAATTAATTATAAATAATTAATTATATTTCATAGTACTTTAAATTACGGAATATATTTTAATTTGATAATTAGGCAATCAAAATAAATATGTAGTAAGCGCACTATTTTTGCTAGCATAAAATAGTTTACAACTATAATACACTCCCATTATTAACGATATAATAATATAAGATCATCAGACAAGTTTGATATTTCACATGAGACCAATTCAGTTAATATTTATAACCAAACCAATTGTTGCCTAAGTTTCTGAAATGTAAGGTACATGTCCTTCGATATTTTATATATTTTATATCGACATTTTAAAACTAAGCGTTCTTTGAATGGATTTCGTCCAATTGCGCCAAGTATTTGATCTCCCAGGTGAAAAAGTTATATATATATATATATACATTGTTTTATGTAGAGAAATTTATACAACGAATGAGAAATACCATTGTCTTGTTCACTACACATAAAATATATATAACTTTTTCACCTGGGCTTAAAGCAGCGTTTCTTAATAATTTTTTAATTTTCAGTGCCACCCTCAATCCAGCTTGCAAGTCTGCAGAATCGTTGTGGAGGAATCGGCGGAAGTGAGAAAACCAGATATCCAATGGCCCCGAACGTGCAATGCAGTCTCAGGAAACGGTGAGCGGAAGTTTCCTAACTAAGCCTTTGTTTGCTGGTGAAAAACAGACCCACCACACTTAGCAATCGCTTTCTCTTCATCCCCTGTCCCTTTTCGCTTCCTTCTTTTATTTACTTTTTCCTTTCTGCTTTCTTCCTTAGCCAACTCTTTTCTTCATTTGCGACCCGAATCCAAATCCGTTATTTGAAAAGCGGAAGTCGCTTGTTTCAATATTTAGATAATAGACTGAATACTAGGATGGCCCAAAGAAATAACATTTTTTT
>CAKNYM010049894.1:11653-34808 GCA_932195095.1 Andricus curvator
GAATTTAAGGCATTCAGTAGAATTTAACGATTTCCAAAGAGCTCGAGGAATACAGAAGAATTCAAGGAATTCTGAAGAATTCAAGGAAATGAGAATGATTCAAATAATTCAGAAGAATTTGAGAAATTCAGAAGAATTCAAGGAATTCCGAAGAGCTCAAGGAATTCAGAAGAATTAAAGGAATGCAGAATTATATAAGGTATTGAAGAAACTTAGAGTATTCCGAGAATTGAAAGAATTTAGGGAATTCAGATAATTTTAGGAGTTCTCAATGAAATAAGAGAATTCCACAAATTCGTAGAATTTTAGAAATTCATAAAATTTTAGGAATTCATAGAATTTCAGAAATTCAATGAATCCAAGGAATTAAGGGAATGCCAGGAATTCAAGAAATTAAAGGAATTTCATAAATTCAGAGAATTTAGTTAATTTCAAGGAATTCAGAAGATTTCAAGGATGTTACAAAGATACAAAAGAATACAAAGAATTCACAGGAATTCAATGTATCGAATTGTTTAAATTATTACTAAAATGGCACTTGAGACTCTTACATTTCCGTTACGAAAGCTGGACTCTTTTGGGTAGGTTGGTGAAGTTCTCTGCTCTTTGGAAGACGCTTATTCTAAAATTATGCAACAAGTTAACAAGTTGTAGAAATTCGTATGTCAACAGCGCAGCGCTCGTAAGCGTAACTTTTCACCTTCCGTATTTGTCGGCGTCCGTTTGGGGTTATTATTTTGGACGACTCGCATGATGAATTATTATTGCGCGCGATGTGTTCCACCGCACCGCTGCGGTTACTTTCTAACTTTTTCTAACGTTTTTCAAGGATGACACGAGGGCAATAAAGTCATCTCTAATTCAACCATTTGTATTTCATTTTAATTTAATTCAAAATTAGTTTTTAAAGTTCCGGTTTCTTTTTTTAAAATTTAAATTGAGCCTTTGATCGTTGGATTCTTGTTTTTCTTTGTTTGTTCTTTGTTCAATTTCAAAGACTTTTGGAGTTCAGTTTGAAAGTTGGATGTTCAACAAGAATTTAAATTTTCATTTATTCTGAATTTAAGGTAGTTATCGTGCCAAACATCAGGTCTATGAAAAAAATATTTTTTATGATTTTAAGAATCAAACTGATATTGCTGATGATGTCATTTCAAATGAGAAATATTGTTTTCGAATAAAGTAATTTGAAAACTTACACAAAACATTTTTTTAAACAATTTTTCTGCAATTGATTTTTTTCTTACTATTGCTTTTTACCGATTTTTGAAAAATGGTTGTATTTTATCAATTGTTAGTTTTTTTTTTCGGTGAAAACATTCTTTGCAACCCTACTTTTTTTAAATATGAAAAAACAGAGTTGTAGGGAATGTTTTTCCAAAAAAAACCATTATTCATTAAAATTTAACCATCTTTCAAAATTGGCAAGAAGCGACAGTAAGAAATCATTAAAGTACGGAAACTATTGTTAAAATAATTATTTTCTGTAATTTTTAAATAAAATTTTTTTTCTTCCATAATGCGTAACTGATATCATTTCAATTCTTGAAACCAAAGAAATTTAGAAGAATTCAAGGAATTCAGACGAATTCAAGACATTTCGAAGAATTCAAGGAATTCAGAAGAATTCAGTGAATTCAGAAGGATTCAATGTATTCAAAAGAATTTAAGGAATTCAGAAGAATTCAAGCGATTCAAGACATTTAGAAGCATTCTAGGAATTCAGAAGAATTGAAGGAATTCAGAAGAATTCAAGAGATTTAGAAGAATTCAAGGATTTCAGAAGAATTTAAGGAATTCAGACGAATTTAATACATTTAGAAGAATTCAATGGTTTCAGAAGAATTTAGGGAATTCAGAAGGATTTAAGCAATTCAATGGAATTCAAGAAATTGAGAAGACTTCAAGGAATTCAGAAGAATTCAAGGAAATCAGACGAATTCAAGACATTTAGAAGAATTCAAGATATTTAGAAGAATTCAAGAATTTCAGAAGAATTGAAGGATTTCAGTAGAATTCCAGGAGTTCCGAAGAATTCAAGGAATCCAGGAGAATTTGAGGCATTTCAAAGAATTAAAGGAATTCAAAAGAAATTAAGGAATTCATGGGAATTTAAGGAATTCAAAAGAATTTAAGGAATTCAGGAGAATTTAAGGAATTCAGAAGAATTCAAGAAATTCAAAAGAATTCAAGAGATTCAGAAGAATTCAAGAATTTCAGAAGAATTTAAGGACTTTATAAGAATTTAAGGAATTCAGAAGAATTTAAAGAATTTAGAAGAATTCAATTATTTCAGAAGAATTTACGGAATTCAGAAGAATTCAAGCAATTCAGATGGATTTAAGCAATTCAAAAGAATTCAAGAAATTGAGAAGACTTCAAGGAATTCAGAAGAATTGAAGGCATTTAGATGAATTCAAGACATTTAGAAGAATTCAAGGAATTCAGAAGAATTCAATGATAATTTAAGGATTTCAGTAGAATTCAAGGAGTTCCGAAGAATTCAAGGAATCCAGGCGAATTTGAGGGATTTCGAAGAATTCAAGGAGTTCAGAAGAATTTAATGAATTCAAAAGAATTTAAGGAATTCAGAAGAATTCAAGAAATTCAGAAGAATTCAAGAGATTCAGAAAAATTCAAGAATTTAAGGAATTCAGAAGAATTAAAGGAATTCATAAGAATTTAAGGAATTCAGAAGAATTCAGAAGAATTCAAGAGATTCAGAAGAATTCAAGAAATTCATGAGAATTTAAGGAATTCAGAAGAATTCAAGAGATTCAGAAGAATTCAAGAATTTCAGAAGAATTTAAGGAATTCAGACGAATTACAGGAATTCAGACGAATTCAAGGGATTGAGAAGTATTTAAGGAATTCAGACGAATTCAAGAGATTTAGAAGAATTTAGAGATTTCAGGAGAATCTAAAGAATTCAGTAGGATTTAACGAATTCAGTAGAATTTAAGGAATTCAGAAGAATTCAAGGAATTCTGAAGAATTCAAGCAATTCCAAAGAATTCAAGGAATCCAGGCGAATTTGAGGCATTTCGAAGAATTCCAGGAATTCGAGGAATTCAGGAGAATTTAAGGAATTCGGAAGAATTTAAGGAATTCAAAGGAATTCAATGAAATCAAAAGAATTCAAGAATTTCAGAATAATTTAATGAATTCAGAATTATATAAGGAATTCCGAAGAATTCAAAGAATTCCGAAGAATTCAAGGAATTCAGGCGAATTCGAAGCATTTCGAAGAATTCAAGGAATTCAGGAGAATTTAAGAAATTCAGAAGAATGTAAGGAATTCAGGAGATTTGAAGAAATTCAGAAGAATTTAAGGAAGTCAGAAGAATTTAAGGAATTCAGGAGAATTTAAGAAATTCAGAAAAATTTAAGGAATTCAGAAGAATTCAAGGAATTCAGAAGAATTCAATGAATTCAGAAGAATTCAATGAATTCAGAAGAATTCAATAAATTCAGAAGAATTCAATAAATTCAAAAGAATTTAAGGAATTTAGGAGAATTCAAGAAATTCAGAAGAATTGAAGGAATGAGAAGTCAAGAAAAATTTGACTTTTAAACTAAAATTAGAATTTGTTAAAGAATTTCCTGTTAATTTCAGAATGCGTGGCTGGATGAAAGTCAGTTGTCCAAAAAGGACATTCAGTTAAAATTTCTAATAAAAAAGTTGAATTTTCAAGTAAAAAAATTACCTTTCAGCCAAGAAAATTAATTTTCAAATGAGCCCATCGAATGTCATTTGTTCATACTCGATTGTTGAAAATTCATCTCTTTGGTTAAAAATTGAACCATTTGGATAAAATGGCTTTATTTTGTGGAAAATTCGTAATTTTTGGTTGATTTAAAAAATTTAGATTTTCACTTTTTTATTTCAAATGAAAATCTCTTTTACTTTGAAAACAACTGTTACATTTTTTGATGAAAATGCAGATTTTTTATTTGAAGATTCATCATTTTGTTAAAATTTAATTTTTTTGTTGTAAATTTATTTTCAATAACTGATGACGCTAACGATTCGATTAATGTTAATTATTAATCAAAAATGAAATAGTTAAATACTCAGATGAAGAAATTAATTTACAGAAAAACAATTTCTAGCAAAATATTTCTATTTTTCAATAAATAGTTGAATTTTCAACAGAAAAGATAAACTTTCCACGAAGAAAATTAATTTTCTCCACAATTCTACTCTTTTCCCTTTTTCTCGTTTTTCGACTTCAATGCAAACTAAATTAATGGAACCCCATACGAAAATCCAAATGTTTTTGGTTTAAAGTTTAACCATTTTGGTTAAAAGGTCAACTTTTAAATTCTTGGTTAGAAATTTTATTATTTGTTTGCAAACTTGGCAATTTTGTTTAAATTCAGCTATTTGAATGAAATTATTGTTCATCTTTTGGTGAAAATTTAATCTTTTTTTGGTTAAAAATGCAAGTGTTTTGGTTTAAGATAATTCTCCTTTAATTGTTCTAACAATAGGGGAGAGTGGTCCTAAGTCGGCACAGTAAGATTTTTTGACGAAAACAGAGGGTAAACAGGGTTTAATGGCGCTTTTATGTCTTTTATCAGGTGCCACGATCCTTCATCTGCAATTCTATGTCGTTCGGAGCAGTGTGGAGTGATTTCTGCGGTCGCAATGCAGCGCAAAGTGAAGAAGTCGATTTTTGCTAATTCACAAAATGATGGTCCTAAGCCGGCACCCCTGGTCCTGAGTCGGCACATAATTTTTTCTGCTTTAATGCAAGAAAAAGGTCAGGTTATGTAAGTTTTAGGAGGAAATGGACCAACTTAAACCATTTACAATTAAAAAAACATGTAGAAAATAGAATCAGCGAAAAGGTTTCACGATATTTGTATTTCATAAAGTGACTCTTCACGGTGAGGCTCAACCATCTTCAACCTCGAAGTTCTTGAACTCAATGTTTCCTTCCAAAAATCCTCTTCCTGATGATTTATGAGTAGTTCGAATATAAACTTAACTTCTTGGAGAGGCTCAAATATAGAAAAATATAAAAAAGGTTTCCAAAAATTTTTTAGTTTTTCTTTTGCCCTACAGGATTTTTGTTAAATAAATATTTATTTGTTGTAATTTTTGTTTCATTTGCGTTAATTTTGAGGCCCATGTTCTTCATGTTTGTATTCAGTTTAATCAACATTCTTTGCAAGCCTTCGATTGACTCTGCCATAATAAACTTATCATCTGCGAAAGCTAACCCACGTACCTTTTGGAGAAGTCGTTAAATAAGTCGCAATAAACTTTCTCAATCGAAAAAATTCTTCATTTATAAAAAAAATTAATGTGACACACCCTGAAATTATTCCTTTTTCAGAAAATAGTTGACGCCTATTTTTTCTTCTTCCATAAAATAAGTTTAAGATGTTGCTAAAGGTCTCTTAAAAAAGGAAATTATTATTTTTTTATGTAAACCAATATATTGAAAATGTAAAAAATGGATAGTTGGAAAGTAGCATGCCAGAAGGTGCTAACTTACATTTTCACGATTTTACAGGTGGGACAAAAATATGATTAAAAATCGAAATTTTAGTTTACTAGCTTCATCAATCTGAGAAATTTACAAATATTTCATTCGTATTCGGAAATTTTTTCAAGTTTTAAAATATTTTGATTTCTCTTCAAAACTTATAAAATTCCTAAATATCTTCTGAACTTACTCGAATTTTGTTTGTTGGTAATTTTTATTTCTAAGCAAATAGGTAAAAAATAGGTTAAAATAATGTTGTTGATAAAAAATTGATCTAATTTGAGCTGAAAAGAGAATTTTTTCTTTCGTACTTTCCTAGCCAAAGAAAACATTACCGAAAAAAATGAAAAAGGGGCTTTCGTAACGTTCTCGCGTGGGTTTACTCTTCTTGGAATATTCGATATTCATAATATTGTAGATAATATATATTTAAACAAATAAAAACGTTATTTTAGAGTTGGTGAAACAAATTTTCCAAAAATAATTGTTTATTTCCAGATTTTGTTTGTACTCAAGGGATAAAATAAATTGACTGTTTGAAATAAAAAATGGTCCTACGGTGTTGCAAGGAGTTAAAAAAAAATTTATTTTCAAAAATCACCAAAAAATTATTTAAGGGTACGATTATTATGGCATTTTTTGTTCTTTATAGTTAAACAGCGTTTAGCGAAGGAAACCAATTTATCAAAATTGAATTTCTTGTCAAAAATTCATATATTTCGGTTTAAAATTCAACTGATTTCTTGAAAATTCACCTTTTTGGGTTAAAAATTGAATGTTTTTGTAGAAAATTTTAATATTTTGTTTAAAATTCATATTTTCTGGTTGAAAATTAAACTGTTTTGGTATAACATTCAACTATGTTTGGTTGAAAATTAATTTTTGTTTGTTGAAAATACATGTTTAATAAGAAAAAAATTAATGCTCAAACAACAACAAATTTTTTGACAAAATAGTTACATTTTCAATAAAAGATTTGAATTTCCAACTGAGAAATATCATTTTGAACCATAAATGTAAGAGTTAAATTTTCAGTTGAAAAAATTAAGCGAAAAAAAGCGAATTTTCAACCAAGAAAGTTAATAATATTGACAAATTTTTAACAAAATATTTCAATCCTCAACCAAAACAGATAAATTTTCATTCCAAAAGTTGCAGTTAAAAAAAAAGATAAAATTTTTACCAAAAGAGTTGAATTTTCAAGCCAGCAAAACGAATTTTTTTACAAATCATTTTAATATTACAGTATACCAGGAAAGATAATAAAAAAAATTATTCAAAAATAAAACAGTTAAATTTTTGTTAAAAAAATTAATTAGCAATTAAAAGAATAAAATTTTCACCAAAATGAAAGAATTTCATCCGAATAATTTAATTTTTAAGCAAAGAGATGAATTTTCAACCAAGATGATTAATTTTGTAACAAAAAATATGAATTTTTAAGCATGAAGAATTTCTTTTGAAATAAATTGTTGAAGTTTAAAAAAAATAAGTAATTTTTAATGACATAATAAAATTTTTAATCGAAGATATAAAAGTAGACTTTTCAACCAAAAAATTGCACTTTTAACCAAAAATAGTTGGAGTTAGCGGATTTAACTTTAAAATTTAAAAAAATTTATTCCACTATTTTTCTGAAAAATTTGCTTATTTTTCCTGTTTTTAGAGTATTTTTTCTGAAATAATCATATTTTTTGTTCGCAGGGGAAAAATGTGTGGGTTGGGATCCGAAATAGTCGAGAAAAAATTTTGAGATGCCATATATATTTCTTTAATTTAATAAAACTTATTTCAATGCCAAACTAAGCAGATGAATTTTTCAATAAAAAGTTAATCCCTTACAAAAAAAGAGGAAATATATGCCAAAAGTGATGAACTTTCAAGCCAGACGAAATTTTTTACAAAACATAACAATTTGCAAACCAAAATTACGAATTTTTTACGAGATAGTTGAATTTTTTAACAAAATGTATAATTTTTAATCAAAAATAGAATAGTCAAATTTTGAGCTAAAAAAGATTAATTTTCAACCTGAAAAAATTAAGGTTTAACAAAGCAGTTCAACTTCCAACCAAGTAGTTGAATTGTCAATCGAAAAAGATGAATTAAAAAAAAAAAATGTAAAAATTGTTTTTTCAAGTAAAACAAATTTTAACTGTTAATCAAAAGCAGTTGAATTTATCAAACAAGACGAATCTTTAACAAAATTGTTAAATTTTCAACTCAGATGATTTTGTAAGAACAAATATAATCGTATCTTACATCACTCGTATCGTACATTACCCTGCGAGTGATGTACGATATTTTTTTGAAAAGTGAGTCGGGATGTTTATAATATTTTTGTTCGTAAAAACATACGACTAACGTGTATGTCATCTGCCTGGCTGTGATTGGTAATCTCGTATGCCGCGAAATTTGAAAATGGTTAACAATAATATTTTATTTTAATTAATATTTTTTTAAATTTCATTTCAATTTAATTTATTTTTAATTATTTGATATTTTAATTAATATTTTATTTTATTCAACAAAAATAGTTGTTTAAACAATTAATTATTGTTTATGAGTATCTTCTCTTAGGTAAGTGCTCGAAAGTTGCGGTTTTTTCTGAAATGTTCAATTTTGCTGTGCCTTTTTAGTTATGAACAAATAATAAAGAAACACTAAAGAGAATCATATTTTAAACCAAAATATGAATTTTTGACAAAACAAGTTGATTTTCAGTCAATACCTGATTTTTTTACTAAAATGGTTCAATTTTTAACCAAAAGATACGAATTTTTAACAAGCCGTTGAATTTAAAACTAAGAAAGATAACTTTTGAAAAAACAAGTAAATTTTAAATAGATAACAAAATTTTTAACTAAAAAGAGGGTTTTTTTATCAAAAAAGACAATCATTTAAGAAACTACATAAATTTTTCACAAAATAGTTAAATGCGCAACTAAAATAGAATAATTTTCAAACAAACTGTTTAATTTTTACCCCCCAAAAAAAAGAAATTTTTACAAAAAGAGAAGAATTTTTAACAAAGAAAAATTTTTTAGTCATAAAAGAAAAGTGTTTGATCCAAAATGTTGAATTTTTAAACAGAAAATGTAAAAGTTGTTTTTTCAAGTCAAGCAAATTTTAATGGCTAATCAAAAGGAGTTGAATTTATTAAACTAGACGAATCTTCAACAAAATTGTTAAATTTTCAACAAAATATAATATATATTATACCCTTACTGCCAAGAGGTCTAGCATTCCTTAAGCGCTCGAACATTGCAGTTAAAAATTGTCCTCGGGGTGGATTAGATCCTGTATAAGGCTCTGCAGATGATTTTGTAAGGACAAATATAATAGTATCTTACATCACTCGTATCGTATATCACCCTAAGAGTGATGTACGATATTTTTTTTAAAAGTGTGTCGTGATGTATATAATATCTTTGGTCGTAAAAACATACGACTGACGTGGCTGTCATCTGCCTGGCTGTGATTGGTAATCTCGTATAGCGCGAAATTTGAAAATGGTCAATAATAATATTTTATTTTAATTAATATTTTTTTAAATTTTACTTTAATTTAATTTTTTCACTTTTACTTAGTATAGTAATAATTAATGCAAGTTAACAAAAATAAGTGTCTAAACAATTAATTATTGTTTATGAGTATCTTCTCTCAGGTAAGTGCTCGAAAGTTGTGGTTTTTTCTGAAATTTTCTACCTTGTTTTGTATTATTAGTTATGAACAAATTTTTCACTCATAAAAGAAAAAAATGTTAAATAAATTGTTGAATTTTCAAGACAAAAAGACAAATTTTCCACCAAACCGTTGAATTTTCATCCCGAAAATATGAATTTTTAACAAAAAAAGTTGATGTTCAGTGAGCACCTGATTTTTTTTACTAAAATGGTTCAATTTGTAACCAAAAAAGACGCATTTTTAACAAGCCGTTGAATTTAAAACTAAAAAAAAAATAACTTTTAAACAAACCAAGTAAATTTTAAATAGATAACATTTTTAACTAAAAAGAGGATTTTTTACCAAAAAAGACAATCATTTGAAAAAAAACATAAATTTTTAACAAAATAGTTAAATGCGCAACTAAAATAGAATTATTTTCAACCAAACTGTTTAATTTTTAACCCCAAAAAAAAATTTTATACCAAATGATATGAATTTTTAAATCAAGAGGAAGAAATTTTTACAAAAAAGAGATGAATTTTTAACAAAGAAAATTTTTTTAGTCAATAAAGAAAAAAGTTTGATCCAAAATGTTGAATTTTTAAACTGAAAAGACGAATTTTTCTATAAAAGAAATAAATTTTCCACCAAGGACGATGATTTATTAACAAAATTGTTTAATTTTCAATTAAAAATTGAGTTTTTAAATTTGAGGCCATAAAGAAATGATAGAATTGTACGTTTGTGAGATTGAATACTTGTTATTATTTAATTTTCTTTTCTAAAACTAATTGCATTAATTAAATAATTTGATGTTGACCAGTAGTATGTATGAGACCAGTAGAAGGTCTCATACAATTTTTTTTTAAATATTGCCTTTATTTATTAGTTGTGAAAAAATGACTCTCTAGCTCCGCTAGGATTCGAACCTGGATACCTGGGTTCGGATCCCAGCGTAGCCAGATACTCATTTTTTCACAACTTAAGAATAAAATCAATATTGAAAAATATTGATATTAGACCAGTAGAAAAAAGGAATTAACTTCAAATTATTCGCGCACTTTTGGTCAGAAACCATAACATCAAAAATAATTTTATCAAGGTTCCACGGTTAAACACCTTACGTTAGTTCTGGATGACCCTCAAGATACTGTATTTAATAATTCAATTAAGAGTGTAGATATAATCATATTTTTATATTCACCCATGGAATCAACAACCATAACGAAGGTGAAGAAAGAAATACCCATAACGGCCTTCTACGCTTTGCAATTATTAACATAAGAATATATTCATGGTATATATATATATATATATATATATATATATATATATATATATATGTATGAGAGACTGGTCCTAAGTCGGCACAGTAAGAATTTTTGTCGAAAGCAGAGGGTAAACAGGGTTTAATGGTGCTTTAATGCCTTTGGTCAGGTACTACGATTCTTTATCTACAATTCTATGTCAATGCAGCGCAAAGTGAAAAAGTCGATTTTTGCTATTTCTCAAAATGGTGGTCCTGAGTCGGCACCCGCTGGATCTGAGTCGGCACATAATTTTTTCGGCTCAAATGCAAGAAAAAGGGCAGGTTATGTAAGTTTTAGGAGGAAATGGACAAATTTAAACTATTTACAATAAAAAAAGAATATTGTCAAACTCTATTTGTAGGATGGAAACATTTCTCCATTAGAATAATTTGCAAACATGCAGTCAAAACACAACCAAACTAAAAAAAAACAACAAGAGACGAGTGACATGGAATTGAAAAAAAAAAATAATAACATACAAATAACAACAAAAGGAACAAAAGATAAGGTGCCGACTCAGGACGACCTGTTTGGTGCCGACTTAGGACCACTACAAATGTTTACACATTTCATGCTATTGAGCCCCTTGGGGTCGAAAGAGGATGTTCAACCAAGCGTGAAACACCAGCAGCGTAGCGACAAAGGTACAGTGCGCGGTAATATTATGTATACCAATTGGAAATGGTTCACACTGAAGCCATCCCCGAAACCGGTCATAAATCCAAGTTCCAGTGTAGTGGAAAAATTTAAACAGTATCATCAAGAGTAACCAAATGTGTGTGGAATCAGTGTTGGGTAGTAACTAAGTTACTGAAAAGTTACGTTATTTGTAACTTTTAGGATAACTTCGTTACTACTTTGGCTGAAAATTTAACTATTTTGTTTCTAATTAGTTTTTTTTTGTAGAAGATTCAACTATTTTTTAAAAATGAGCTTATTTGTTGGAAATTTAACTCTTTTGTTGAAACTTCTTCTTTTTAGTTTGGAAATTCAACTCTTTTATTCAAATGCGTTTTTTTGGTTTGAAAATTCAAATTTCAGAAAATTAAATTAAATTAATTTAAGAAAATTCATCTCTTTTAATGAACAAAATTCTGTAGAAGATTCAGCTATTTTCTTGAAAATTCGTCTTTTCTATATGAAAATTTAATTACTTGGTTGAAAATTGAACTACTTTCTTAAAAATTCAGTTGTTTGGTTACAGATTCATAATTTTACTTGAAAATTCATCTCTTTGTTTGAAAATTTAACTATTTTATTTCAAATTCGTTTTTTTTTTTCTGGTAGAAAATTCAACTATTTGGTTCAAAATTAGTTTTTTTGTTGGAAATTGAACTCTTTTGTTGAAAATTCGCCTCTTCTAGTTGAAAATTTAATTACTTGGCTTAAAATTTAACTATTTTATTTCAAATTCGTTTTTTGTTTTTTCGTAGAAAATTCAACCATTTGGTTAAAAATGAGCTTTTTTTTTGGAAATTTAAATTTTGTTCTGAAAATTCTTCTCTTTGGTTTGAAAATTCAACTCTTTTGTTTAAAAGTGTTGTTTTTGGTTTTAAAGTTCTAGTTGAAAAATTTAACTATTTTGTTTCAAATGCATTTTTTATAGAAAATTAAACTATTTAATTAAAAATAAACATTTTTGTTGGAAATTTAACTCTCTTGTTAAAAATCGTTCTTTTCGGTTTTAAAATAATAGAAAATTCAGCTACTTCGTTGAAAACTAAATTTGTTGTTGAAAATTCACCTTTTTGGCTTGAAAATTCAACTCTTTTGTTTGAAAGCGTTGTTTTTGGTCTGAAAATTCATTTCTTCTAATAAACAAATTTCTGTAGAAGATTCAGCTATTTTCTTGAAAATTCGCCTTTTCTAGTTGAAAATGTAATTACTTGGTTGAAAGTTGAACTATTTTGTCAAAAATTCAGCTGTTTCTTTAAAGATTCATAATTTTAGTTAAAAATTCATCTCTTTGGTTGAAAATTTAACTATTTTGTTTCAAATACGTTTTTATGACACATGCATGATTTCAGCCCTTTTCGACGCCTATGAAGCGGGGCTAAAGCTCTACTTTTTACTCCCTAGGGACTAAAAAGTGACGTCAGAGGTGAATAATGAAAATTATGCATCTATGAGCTCGAATTTTATGTTTATCGGCCCACTCACCGTAAAAACTGTGAGGAAATTTTGGTTGCAGATAATAGAATTTTGCGGTTATTTATGGAAAGTTACCATATATACCTGTAAAATTACCATAAATGACCGAAATTTTTCATAAATTTTCGGAAATTTATGGAAATTTTTAAAAATGAATTTTGGATAAGTTACCATATTTACCTGTAAAATTACCATAAATGACCGAAAATTTCCAGAAATTTATGGAAATTTTTAAAATGAATTTTGGATAAGTTACCATATTTACCTGTAAAATTACCATGAATGACCGAAAATTTCCATAAATTTCCAGAAATTTATGGAAATTTTTAAAATGAATTTTGGATAAGTTACCATATTTACCTGTAAAATTACCATGAATGACCGAAATTTTTCATAAATTTCCGGTAATTTTGGGAAATGAATTTTGGCTAAATTACCATATTTAACCACCATATTTAATCACCATAAATGTCCGAAATTTTTCATAAATTTCCGGAAATTTATGGAAATTTCTGAAAATGAATTTTGGCCAAGTTACGATATTTACCCGTAAAATTACCATGATTGACCGAAATTTTTCATAAACTTCCGGAAATTTATGGAAATTTTTAAAAATGAATTTTGGGCAATCCATGGTAAGTTACCATATTTACCTGTAAAATTACCATAAATAACCGGAATTTTTCATAAATTTCCGGAAATTTATGGAAATTTTTAAAACTGAAGTTTGGGTAATTTATGGTAAGTTACCATATTTACCTGTAAAATTACCATGAATGACCGAAATTCTTCATAAATTTCCGGTAATTTAGGGAAATTTTTCAAAATGAATTTTGGATAATTTGTGGTAAGTTACCATATTCGCCTGTAAAATTACCATGAATGACCGAAATTTTTCATAAATTTCCGGTAATTTATGGAAATTTAAAAAACTGAACTTTGGGTAATTTATGGTAAGTTACCATATTTACTTGCAAAATAACCATGAATGACCGACATTTTTCATAAACTTCCGGTGATTTAGGGAAATTTTTTAAAATGAATTTTGGATAATTTATGGAAAGTTACAAATCACCTCTAAAATTACCATAAATTAGGTTAACATTAATATCATGCTTCATTATACAAAATCTATTATGGACTAAAATCATGACTGTATTTCGAGAAAGGTCTGAAATCATCCATTTGTTATAAACAATATCGTATGCGCCAAGGGGGAGAGGCACTTTTTCAACTCGTGTACCTTTTCAGTACTCGTCTCCGGCTCGCGCTACGCGCTCGCCTACGACTTGTACTGAAAACATACACTCGTCCAAAAAGCACCTCTTCTCCCCCTAGGTGCATAATATACTATTTTTTTTGTAGAAAATTCCACTATTTGGTTAAAAATTAACTTTTTTGTTGGAAATTCATCTTTTTGAATGAAAATTCAACCAAATTGTTAAAAAATCATCTATTCTGTTAAAAAGAAAATAAATTTAATTGAAATGTTAGGAATTTAAAGCATGTCAAATTAAATAATAGAAGAAGGTGTTTTGTCTGAAATTTGAAACATTTTAAGGCCTGATACTTAAAATTGTTACCTGAATTTTAATGTATAACAATTAAAAGCATTATATTCCTAATATCTATTGTTGTTGAGCTTTACATGATGACTTTGTGAAGCTCTTCACCTGGGGTGCTTGCTAGAGTGATTGATCAGCGACCTGGGTCGGGGCAGTGTTGCGGAACAAACATGGGGTCAGTGCAATGGTACAGTTCAATAAGAACTTAATAAATTCGAAAAGAATTTTCATACTTCAGACTTCTAACTCATCCCCCATTCCCCTTTTTTCCTTTTTTGAAAAAAATTCTTCTTTTTCCCCTGTTTTCAAGAAAATTCCTTTTTTTCTCTTTTTCTCGCTTTTTTGCTTAAATTTAAATGTGAACTGGATTAATAGAACTCATTAGGAAGATCCAATTATTTTCGGTTATAATAATATTAATATTTTTAGGTCGGAACTCATCTCGTTTGGTTCAACATTCTAATATTTGGTTGAAAATTAATTTATTTTTATGAAAATTCAACTGTTTCAAGGAATCTGTATTATCATTGGAGAATAACAGAAAAAAAATTAACGTCTTTTCAGACTAGATGGAGCTTTCCCATTAAGCTACTAGAGAGATCGAGAGAAGAAAGTTTTGTCAGAAATACACGCATTATTTTGCCATTGATACAAATCAAAATTTTTAGGGAATCTGTATTATCATCAGAGAATAACAGAAAATATTTAACGTCTTTTCAGACTAGATGGAGCTATGAGTATCAGAAGTTCTGTGGTTCGTTTCCCAACGGAGCGAAAGGAGAAGATCTTTTTTCAGAAAAAAATTATTTAAAATAATTTTTCCTTGATAGCTCCATCTAGTCTGAAAAGGCGTTAAATATTTTCTGTTATTCTCTAATGATAATACAGATTCCTTGAAAAATTTGATTTGTACCACCTTGCAAAATAATGCGTGTATTTTCTGAAAAAAGTTTCTTCTCTCAATCTCTCTAGTAGCTTAATGGGAAAACACCTTACCGAAAATCAGTAGTTCTGTGGTTCGGTTCCCAGCGGAGTGAAAGGAGAAGATTTTTTTTCAGAAAAAAATTATTCAAGAAAATTCAACTATTTGGTCGATAAGTAATCTTTTTTGGTCAGAAATTCAACTACCCTTTGGAAAGTTGAATTACTTTGTTAAAAATTGATCTTTTTTACTGAAGATTCATCTCTTTGGTTAAAAATTTACCTATTTTGTTGAAAATTCGTTTCAGTTTTGGTTAAAAATTAATTTTTAAAATCAAAATTTAACTATTCCATTTTTGGTTGTTGAAAATGTACCTTTTTCAGCTTAACCCTTAAGGGTCAAACGGGGTGTCTCACACTCCACGGGCTTTTCGATTTTTTCCGATTGTCTACGTTTTTTTTCAAGTACTTTTTTCGAATAGTTAAATTATCACTGAGGCCTTGGAGATATTTTTTTTACTATTTTTTGTTGTTTCAAGATCACTCCTGATTTTTTTTCAGCCAAAAAATCTGAAAGTGTATTTGGAGGTGTGGCCGTTAAGGGTTAAAATTCAAGTACTTTGTTTAAAAAATCATTTATTTTGTTGATAATTCATCTTTAGTGTAAAAAGTCAATCATCTTGGTCAAAAAATCAAGATTTTGGTTGAAAATTAAAATCTTTGGTTGACTGTTGAACTTTTCTTTTAAAAACACATTTTTTCTTTAAAGATTCATAATTTTCGTTAGAAATTCATCTCCTTGGTTACAAAACTAATTATTTAGCTGAAAATTCCTTTTTTTTTTATTTAAAATTATTTTTCTTCAATTAAAACGCAACTATTCCATTTTTGGTGAAAAATTTATATTTTAAATTGAAACTTGATCTGTTCTGGTTGAAAATTCATAAATTTGGTTAGAAAATCGTCTTTTTGGTAGAAAATTAATCTTCTTGGTCAAAAAAATTTTTTTTTAAATCAATACTTAGTCAAAAAATTCATTTTTAGGGTTTCATAGCCCCGGGCAGAAACCCCTATAGATTCGGTCGCGTTTCCGTCCGTCATACTTTTTCCAAGTTGGGGAAGTGGAGAAAGTGAGGGGAGGGGAAGTAGGAGTCATTAAAGTTGGGATAGTAGGGGAATTGAGGGAAAATTTTGGAAGGGGGAATAGGGGAAGTCAAAACCAATATGGGAGGGGAAGTATTGGCACTCAGGGGGGAAATGACACTTAACGGGAATTAGGGGAAACGTGAGGAAGTGAGGGGTGGAAAAGTAAGGCAAGTCAGGGAAAATAAGGAAAGGTAAGAGAAATTATTAAAAATGAGAGTGAATTATGGAGGTGAAGTGAGGACAGGGAAAGAGAAGTAGGTGAATTTAGGGAAAAGGAAGTGAGACAAATGAGAAGTAGGATAGTAGAAGAGTAGGGAAAATAAGGGGTGGGCTTGTAGGGTTATTGAGAGGATATAATGGAAGGAGTAGTAGGGTAAGTGAGGGAAATTGAAGGGGAGGAGTAGGGAGCATAAGGAATTGAGTTGTGGCGAATTAGGGGAGATAAGGGGAAGTGAGGGGAGAAGAGGTGAGACAAGTCAGGGAAAATGAAGAAAGATAAGGGCAATCATGAGAAATGAGGATGAATTGGGAAAGGGAAGTGAGGGCTGGGAAAGAGAAGTAGGGGAACTTAGGAAAGGGAAAGCGAGGAAAATGAGAAGTAGGGTGGTAGGGGAGTAGGGGAAATAAGGGGTGGGGCAGTAGGGTGATTAAGAGGATATGATGGAAGGAGAAGTAGGATAAGTGAGGGAAAATGGGGGAGAGAGTAGGGAGAGTAAGGAAAGTGAGTTGTGGGAAATCAGGGGAAATAATAGGAATTAGGGGAAATAAGAGGAAGTGAGGGGAGGAAAGGTAAGGCAAGTAGGAGAAAATGACGAAAGGTAATGGACATTTTTAGAAATAAGTATGAATTATGTCGAGATAGTGAGGGCTGGCAAAAAGAAGTGGTGGAAGTTAGAGGAAGGGAAGTAGGGGAAATAAGGAGCGGGGTCGTAGGGAAGTAGAGGAAATGAAGTGTGGAGCAGTAGGAAAGTAAGAAAAATAAAGGATGGGTTATAGGGTAATTCAGAGGATTTGATGGAAGGAGAGGTGGGGTAAGTGAGGGCAAATGAGGTGCAGGCAGTAGAGAAAGTAAGATAATATGATGAGAGAGAAAGTAGGGGAAATTAGTAGAAATGAGGATGAGTTGGGGAGGGGAATTGAGGGTTGGGGAAGAGAAGCAGGCAAAGTGAGAGGAAGGAAAAAGAAGGGAAATAAGAGCAGGAAGTACGTAAAAACGAGGAGTAGAGTAGTATGAAAGTAGGGGAAGTGAAGGGTGGGGTAGTGAGATAGTAGGAAAAATGAGGTGGGATGGAGTACGGGAAATGAGAGAAAATGATGGGAGGGGAAGTATGGGAAGTGAGTGGTTGAGAAGTAAGGTGGGATGAGGGGAGGGAGGTAGAGGAAATTAGCGGATGAGGGGTAATTAGGGACGGGGAGGGGGAGAAATGAAGGTAGGGATAGTAGGGTAAATGAGGGGTAATGAGGATAGGGGAAGTAAGTAATATTTAATAAGTAAGTGAATAATAATTTTTTTTTAGTTTATCAGGTAATAGAAAATCAAGGAATTCAATCGATAGTTTCCCTTTTTCCATCATTTTTTTTTCAATCAAGATACTAAAATTAATATTAACATAATTATTTTTAGCAATTATTACTTTTGTTTATTGAATATGTAAAAATTTTGTAACGTTGAGCGAGTGTAATTTATTTCAAGTGAAGGAAACCACTTTGTCAGATTTAAGGTCCAGGTGTCTCGTATAAGTGAGTTCCTGGCATATAAATGTCACACAACTTGTTTTCGAGCTCCCATTTATCATGGTTGGCTTGTTGTATAATTTTCGAGAAAATTGACATACCGAGTGCTGTTGCTTTCGTTAGGAATTGAAAAGAAATTTTTAACAGTTTTTTTAATAGAAATTGTTCCCGCTATTTATCTATACAAATTAAAGTAAGGTAGGAACTTTGAAAAGTATTGCATTGCGACTCATTTTTTTCGTTGGAAGTTTCCAACAAGAAAAAGAAAATTATTCTTTTCTATTAAAAGTTTATCTTTTTTATTGAAAAGCATTGTAATATATTTTTGGTTGAAAATTTTATTATTTGCTGAAAATTCAATACTTTTTAAAATAATTAATCCTTTATTTTTCAAGGAATCTGTATTATCATCTGAGGATAACAGAAATTTTTAAAGCCTTTTCAGACTAGATAGAAATATAAATTAAAAATTATTTTGAATAATTTTTTTCCGGCCGAGTGCTTTCCAACTAAGCTACTAGAGAGATCGACAGAAGAAACTTTTTTTCAGAAAATACACGCATTATTTTGCAAGGTGGTACATATACAAATTTTCAAGGAATCTCTATTATCATCAGAGAATAACAGAAATTTTTAACGTTTTTTCAGACTAGATGGAAATATGAATTAAAAATTATTTTGAATAATTTTTTTTTCAGAAAAAAGATCTTCTCCTTTTCGCTCCGCTGGGAATCGAACCGTAGAACTTCCGATTGCCGGTCGGCTGCTTTCATATTAAGCTACTAGAGAGATCGAGAGAAGAAACTTTTTTCAGAAAATGCACGCATTATTTTGCAAGGTGGTACATATCAAATTTTGCAAGGAATCTCTATTATCATCAGAGAGTAACATAAATTTTTAACGTCTTTTCAGATTAGATGGAAATATAAATTAAAAATTATTTTTAAATAATTTTTTGGTGGTCGGGTTCTTTCCCATTAAGCTACTAGAGAGATCGAGAGAAGAAACTTTTTTCAGAAAATACACGCATTATTTTGCAAGGTGGTACATATCCAATTTTTGAAGGAATCTGTATTATCATCATTAAAATCAACTTCTTTTTTTGAAAATTCATATTTCCAGGATGAAAATCCAGCTGTTCTCCAGCAAATTCGTCTTCTCGTGTTAAAAAATTAAATATATTGGTAGACAATCAACAATTTGGTTGAAAATTAAATTTTTTATTGAAAATTCCACTACGTTTTAAAAATGTATCTTTTTAGTTTGGAAAATCAACTACTTGTTTGAAAATTCATATTTTATGATTAAAAATTCATCTTTATGCGTTCAAAATTCAACTATGTATTTTGTTGCAAATTAAATTTCTTTTTGAAAATTCTTTTGGGTTAAAAAGTCTACTATTATATTTTTGGTTAAGAATATGTTTTTTATGTTTAAACATTTTATTATTTGGTTAAAAATTTAACAATTTTGTCAAAAATTCATCCTGTTTAGTTGAAAATTCATTTTTTAAAATAAGTTTTGGTAGAAAATTCAACTGTTTAGTTGAAAATTAGACTACATAGTTTAAAATTCAACTATTGGGTTGAAAATCAAATTTCTTTTTTTTCGTTGAGATTTCACCTTTTATGGTATAAATTCCACTACTTTGTTCAAAGTTGAACTACTTTGTTAAAAGTTTACGTTTTTATTTGAAGATTCGTCACTTTCGTTAAAAATTGAACTATTTGGTGTAAAATTAAACTATTTGATTAAAAATTCTCATATTCTGTTTAAGAATTCAACTGTTTTCTCGAAAATTCAACTTTTTGAGTTTAAAATGGAAAGGTTTTTATAGAAAATTCAATTACTTGGTTGAAAATTGTTGATAATTCTACTATTTTGTTATATATTCGAATTTTTGTTCAGTCAGTTTAACTATTTGTTTGAAAATCAAATTTCTTGTTGAAAATTCATATTTTCTGGTGAGAAATTCATATTTTCTGGTGAGAAATTCATCTTTTTTGATTGAAAATTAAACTATTTTGTTGAAAATTAAACTACTTGGTCAAAAATGGCATTTCTTATTACAAATTCATATTTTTGGGTTCAAAATTTAGCTATTTTGGTAGAAAATGAACTATTTGGTTGAAAATTTAATTTCTTCTTGAAAATTCGTATTTTCTGGTAGAAAATTCAATTATTTTATTGAAAGTTAATTTTGTTGGTTAAAAATAAGATTTTTCGCTTGGAAAGTATCCCGTTTTAGTACAATACTCAACTGTTTAGTCGGAAAATCTTCTATTTAGTATATAATTTAACTATTTGTTTGAAAATTAAATTTCTTGGTGAAAATTCGTATTTTTTTGGTTGAAAATTCAACTATTTGATTAAAAGTTAATTTTTTTTGGTTTAAAAATGCGACGTTTTGCTTGGAAAGTATTTTGTTTTCATAGAATACTTAACTGTTAAGTCGAAAAATTCCTCTATTTGGTTAAAAATGTAACTATTGGGTTGAAAATTAATATTCTTGTTGAAAATTCGTATTTTGTAGTTGAAAATTCTACTATTTTATTGAAAGATAATTTTTTTGTTTTATAAATGCGACTTTTTGCTTGAAAATGATTTTGTTTTGGTAGAAAATTCAACTGTTTAGTTGAAAATTCATCCATTTGATTGAAAATTCAACTATTGGGTTGAAAATTAAATTTCTTGTTGAAAATTTGTATTTTCTGGTAGAAACTTCTACTATTTTATTGAAAATGAATTTTTTTGGTTAAAAATGGGATTTTTCGCTTGGAAAGTATTCCGCTTTAGTAGAATACTTAAGTGTTTGTTTGAAAATTCCTATATTTGGTTGAAAATGTTACTATTCGGTTGAAAATTAATATTCTTGTTGAAGATTTGGATTTTCTGGTTAAAAATTCAACTATTTTATTACAAGTTAATTTTTTTGTTGTTAAAAATGCGACTTTTTGCTTAAAAACCGTTTTGGTAGAATATATAACTTTTTAGTAGAAAAATCTTTGACTTGGTTGAAAATTTAACTATTTGGTTGCAAATTAATGTTCTTGTTGAAAATTCGTATTTTCTGCTTAAAAATTCTACTATTTTATTGAAAGTTAATTTTTTTGTTTGAAAATGTGACTTTTTGCTTAAAAATGATTCCGTGTTGTTAAAATATTCAACTGTTTAGTTGAAAATTCATCCATTTGATTGAAAATTCAACTATTTTATTGAAAGTTAATTTTTTTGGTTAAAAATGTGATTTTCGCTTGGAAAGTATTCCGTTTCAGTAGAATACTTAACTGTTCAGTTAGAAAATTACTCTTTTTGGCTGAAAATTTAACTATTGGGCTGAAAATTAAATTTATTTTTGAAAATTTGTATTTTTCGGTTGAGAATTAAACTATATTATTGAAAGCTACTTTTTTGGTGAAAAATGTAACTTTTTGCTTGAAAAGTATTCCGTTTTAGTAGAATACTTAACTGTTTAGTTGGGAAATCCTCTATTTGGTTGATAATTTAACTATTGGGTTGAAAATTAATATTCTTGTTGAAAATTCGTATTTTCTAGTAGAAAATTTAACTATTTCATTGAAATTTAATTTTTTTGGTTATAAATGCGACTTTTCGCTTAAAAGGTATTCCGTTTTGGTAGAATATATAACTTTTTAGTTGAAAAGTCCTGTATTTGGTTGAAAGTTAAATTTCGTGGTAAAATTTGTATTTTCTGGTGAAAAATTTAACTATTTTATTGAAATTTAATTTTTTGGTTTAAAAATGCGATTTTTTGCTTGAAAAGGATTCGCTTTGGTAGAAAATTCAACTGTTTAGTTGAAAATTCAACTATTTGGTTGAAAATTCAACTATTCCGTTGAAAATAAAATTTTTTGTTAAAAATTCGTATTTTCTGGTAGAAAATTCTACTATTTTATTGAAAGTAAATTTGTTTTGGTTAAAAATGGGATTTTTCGCTTGGAAAGTATTCTGTTTTAGGAGAATACTTAACTGTTTAGTTGAAAAATCCCTCTATTTTGTTGAAAATTCTACTATTGGGTTGTAAATTAAATTTCTTTTTGAAAATTCGTATTTTTTGGTTGAAAATTCAACTATTTTATTGAAAGCTACTTTTTTAGTGAAAAATGTGACTTTTTGCTTGAAAAGTATTCCGTTTTAGTAGAATACTTAACTGTTTAGTTGGAAAATCCTCTATTTGGTTGATAATTTAACTATTTGCTTAAAAATTAAATTTCTTGGTGAAAATACGTATTTTCTAGTAGAAAATTTAACTATTTCATTGAAAGTTAATTTTTTTGGTTATAAATGCGACTTGTCGCTTAAAAGGTATTCCGTTTTGGTAGAATATATAACTTTTTAGTTGAAAAGTCCTGTATTTGGTTGAAAAGGATTCGCTTTGGTAGAAAATTCAACTGTTTAGTTGAAAATTCAACTATTGGGTTGAAAATAAAATTTCTTGCTGAAAATTGGTATTTTCTGCTTAAAAATTCAACTATTAAGTTGAAAATTCAACTATTTGGTTGAAAATTCAACTATTCCGTTGAAAATAAAATTTTTTGTTAAAAATTCGTATTTTCTGGTTGAAAACTCAACTATTCGGTTGAAAATAAAATTTCTTGCTGAAAATTGGTATTTTCTGGTAAAAAATTCAACTATTTTATTGAAAGTTAATTTTTTGTTTAAAAATGCGTTTTTTTCTAAATAATGATTCCATTTCGGTAAAAAATTCAACTGCCAAGTTGAAAATTCAGCTATTTGTTTGAAAATTCAACTATTCCGTTTAAAATAAAATTCTTGTTAAAAATTCGTATTTTCTGGTTAAAAATTTAACTAATTTATGATTGTTGATTTTTGGGTTAAAAATGAGACTTTTTGCTTAAAAAGTATACCTTTTGGTAGAATACTTAACTGTTTGTTTGCAAATTCCTCTATTTGGTTGAAAATTTAACTATTGGGTTGAAAATTAATATTTTTGTTGAAGATTCGTATTTTCTGTTTAAAAATTCAATTATTTTATTGGAAGTTAATTTTTTTTTTGGGTTAAAAATGCGACGTTTTGCTTGGAAAGTGTTTCAACTATTCCGTTTGAAAATCAAATTTCTTGGTGAAAATTGGTATTTTCTGGTTAAAAATTCAACTATTTTATTGAAAGTTAATTTTT
>CAKNYM010049894.1:57801-73700 GCA_932195095.1 Andricus curvator
AGATGAATTTTCTGCAAAAAAAGACAAATTTTTAATAAAGTAGATGAATTTTCAACAAAAGAGTTCCAATGTCTATCAAAGAATATAAATTTTTGACATTTTTTAATGCAAATTTAAAAAAAACCTGAAAATTAAAAAAAAACTGAAAATGTTACATTTTCAGTTGGAAAAATTATTTTTCAATAAAAAAAAAAACTAATTCTAAAACTTTTTCACAAAAAAAACAAAACAGTTACATTTTTAAGTGAAGAAATTAATTTGTAATCAAAATAATGAATCTTCAACTAAAAAAAAAATTTCATTCCAATATTTGAATTTTCAACCCAGAAGATGAATTTTCTACGAAAAAAGACAAATTTTCAAAGCAATATGTAAATTTTCAACAAAAAAGTTTAAATGCCTATCAAAAAATATAAATTTTCGACAATAAATAGAATAATTACATTTTCAGTTGAAAACATTAATTTTCAATCAAAAAACTAATTTTCAAACAAAGAAATTAATTTTTAATCAAAAAGGCTAACTTTCTAGTAAAATAAATTAATTTTCAACAAAAATAAAAAAATTAATTCACAACAACAAAATATCTTCATCGAAAAATTTAATTTTGAAAAAAGGTTTTTTAACTAAAATGATGAATCATAAAAAAAATGAATTTTTAAGAAAGTAATTCCACTTTTAATTAAGTAGTTAAACTTTGATCCAAATAAGGTTTTTATCATTACTTCAAAAAATCCTTTGTCTGGACAAATCGTAAAATTGCGAAAGTTTTGTGAATTTTTTTTTTGGAATTGTAAACAACCGGACGTAAAAATATGGAAATAACATTTTCCAACAATTATTGGATTAAAAAATTAACTTAATTTCAATTTTTATTTTTATTTAATAAATAAATTATTATGTATTTTGATTAAAAGCCTTTTCATAAAGTGTACATTTACGAGCTGATTTGTTCAAATAATGGCAGTAAACTATCAACATCATGAAGTAATAACACTTGACGAGGAAAACGGAATATATCACGTCAAAATTATATTCAACATTACATTTTAATGCTTTGCGGTCGAGCTAAATTCTCACAACCTTTTTCTTATAATAAGTATAAATAATTTTTATATTGGAAAGTTTCGTCGCATGAAAAAAAATTTGTTTATTAACTTTTCTTTGCATTTAAAAAAATTTATTTATTAGTACTATATTCCTGAATTAGACACGATTGCCGTAAACTGAATTTCCAATTAGGCAAGTGTTACTTAGAAGTTACTTTTTCAATATTAGCTAAATTACCTAACCTCAAATAATTTTTTTCTGAAAAAAGATCTCCTTTCGCTACGCTGGGAATCGAACCACAGATCTAATGATTTCCTGTTTTTTTTCCATTAAGCTACTAGAGAGATCGAGAGAAGAAACTTTTTTCAGAAATACACGCATTATTTTTCTGGATGGTACAAAGCAAATTCTTCAAGGAATCTGTATTATCATTATAGAATAACAGAAAATATTTAAGGTCTTTTCAGACTAGATGGAGCTATGGAAGAAAAATTATTTTAAATAATTTTTTTATGAAAAAAGATCTTCTCCTTTCGCTCCGCTGGGAATCGAACCACAGAACTACTGATTTCCGGTCAGGTGCTTTCCCATTAAGCTACTAGAGAGATCGAGAGAAGAAACTTTTTTCAGAAATACACGCATTATTTTGCTGGATGGTACAAATCAACTTATTCAAGGAATCTGTATTATCATTAAAGAATAACAGAAAATATTTAACGTCTTTTCAGACCAGATGGAGCTATGGAAGAAAAATTATTTGAAATAATTTTTTTATGAAAAAAGATCTTCTCCTTTCGCTCCGCTGGGAATCGAACCACAGAAATACTGATTTCCGGTCAGGTGCTTTCCCATTAAACTACTAGAGAGATCGAGAGAAGAAACTTTTTTCAGAAATACACCCATTATTTTGCTGGATGGTACAAATAAAATTTTTCAAGGAATCTATATTATCATTAGAGAATAACAGAAAATATTTAACGTCTTTGCAGACTAGATGGAGCTATAAAAGAAAAATTATTTTAAATAATTTTTTTCTGAAAAGAAATCTTCTCCTTTCGCTCCGCTGGGAATAGAACCACCATCTAGTCTGAAAAGTCGTCAAATATTTTTTGTTATTCTCTAATGATAATACAGATTCCTTGAATTTGAATTGTACCATCTAGCAAAATAATGCGTGTATTTTTGAAAAAAGTTACTTTTCTCGATCTCTCTAGTAGCTTAATGGGAAAGCACCTGACCAGAAATCAATAGTTCTGTGGTTCGATTCCCAGCGGAGCGAAAGGAGAAAATCTTTTTTCTGAAAAAAATTATTTAAAATAATTTTTCTTTCATAGCTCCATCTAGTCTGAAAAGACCTTAAATATTTTCTGTTATTCTCTAATGATAATGCAGATTCCTTGGATATTACCTAACTTTCCTAAATTTAAAATATTTATAATTTAATTATAATTAATTTTGTAATTATTGTTCAAAAATGATTAAAATATTTTTGGCTAACTTATGATCAACAAAAACTCTCGTAAGTCGCTGAATGTTTGACTAAAAAAGATGAAATTTGAACCAAAAAGTAGAATTTTCAACAAAAGAATTGAATTTTTAAATAAGAAAGATTTTTCATTCATTAATTTTTCGATTGAAATTCGTGATTTTTGCTGAAAATTCTTTTCCTTGGTTGAAAATTAATCTTTTCAACTGAAAACTGCCCTATTCTATTTTCCGCTGAAAACTTATATTTTTTAATTGAAAACTCAACAACTTGATAAAAATAAATTATATTCTTGGAAATTCTTTTTTGGTTAGGAATTAATTTTTTTAACTGAAAATTTAACTATTTTATTTTTTGCGAAAATTCACCTTTCTTACTTGAAAATTAATGATCTTTTTTCTTGAATTTTTTTTTTTCTGTAGAAAATTAATCTTCATGTTGGAAATTTCATCTTTTTCGTTAAAAATTTCTTTCTTTCTGGACCAAAATTTTGTTTTGTTGCGCAAAATGCAACTGGGTGGAAATTAATCGGTTTTGATTGACGATTTAGCTATTTTGTTAAAAATTCGTTTTTTATTTTGGTAGAATTCCACTTTTTTTGAAATAAAAATCTTTTTTGGTTGTTAAAATTGAATTTTTTGTTAAAAATAAATATTTTTGGGTGGAAGTTCAACCGTTCTACAGAAACTTCTTTTTAAGGCTTAACAATTATTGTATTATATTGTATTAGAATTAAATTTTGCTTAAAAATTAACTTTATTTTTGAAAATTCATATTATCGGGATAAAAATTTGACTGTTTTGTAGAAAACTCCTCTTTTGCCTATTTTTACAATTTTTTGCTATAAATTAAAATATTTTTTGGCTGAAAATTAAACTTTTTATTGAAAATCAACATTTTCAGAATAAAAATTTTTTTTTTTGTAAAAAATTCTTCTCCAGGCTCAAGAAATAAACAATTTGGTTACATTTTTTTTCTATTTTTTGCTACTGAAAAATCATTTTAGCATGAAAATTAAATCATTTGGTTAAAAATTGCTTTTTTTCCTCACAGAAAATTTTGTTGTTGAAAATTCAAGTATTTTATCAAAAATTCATTTGTTTATGTTAAAAATTAAAGTATTTGGTTGAAAGTCTAAATACTTTGTTAAAAAAATCATTTTTGAGGTTGAAGATTCATTATTTTGGTTGGATATTTATGTATTATGTTAAAAATTCATTTATTAAGTAAAAAATTAATCTTCTTGGTTAAAAATTCATAATTTTTTTAAATATGTAACTTTATAAAAAATAAACCACGTTTGTTAAGGGTTCAACTATTTTGTAGTAAAGTCATCTTTGTTTTGAAATAAATATTTGTTGAAATAACTTTCTTTCTACACTAAAATTAATTTTTGACTAAAAATTAACTTTTTTGTTGAAAACTTATATTATAAGGTTGATTTTTTTTTAACACGTAGAAAATTCTTTTTTTTTTTTTGTTAAGGATTAATTCAAAATTTGACTGTTTTGTTGAAAATTAATCTATTTTGTTGAACATTCTTCTTTTTAGCTGTGGATTCAAATATTTTGTTAGAAATTGGTCTTTTTTGTTGAATTAAATTAGTTAAAAATCGTCTTTTTTTGTTGTTAAAAATTAATTTTTAAACTGAATATTTAGCTATTCCATTTTTGGTTGAAGACTTATCTTTTTTACATAATATTCTAATAATATACATACAAATTTATTAATTAAATAAAAATAAAAATTTAATAAATTTTGTAATCCAGTAATAGTTGGAAAATGTTATTTCCATATTTTCACGTCCGGTTGTTTAAAATTAAAAAAAAAAGCTTTTTAAAGCTTTCGCAATTTTACGATTTGTCCAGACAAAGGATTTTTTGAGGTAACGATAAAAACCTTATTTGCGTCAAAATTTAACTACTTAGTTACAAGTGGAATTACTTTGTTAAAAATTCATTTTTTTTGTTGATGATTCATAATTTTAGTTGAAAAACATTTTTTCAAAATTGAACTATTTCGATGAAAATATTTTGTAGTTGTAAATTAATTTTTTCGTAATTGATATTTTCAGTAGAAAATTTCTCTATTTTGTTGAAAATTTGTCTTTTGTGGTAGAATATTAATCTTCCTGATAACTAATTCACATTTTTGGTTGAAAATTCCTTCAAAAATTCAAAATTTGATTGAAAAATAATGTTATGTAATGTATTTTGTTGAAAATTAATTTATTTTACTAGATAATTAATCTTTTTGATTAAAAATTAATTTCTTTGACTGAAAATTCGTTTTTTTTATTGAAAATTATTCTTTTCAACTGAAAATGTAATTATTCTATTCATTGTCGAAAATTTATGTTTTTTGATAGGCATTTAAACTTTTTTGTTGAAAATTTAAATATTGTCTTGAAAATTTGTCTTTTTTCGTAGAAAATTCATCTTTTGGGTTGAAAATTCAAATATTGGAATGCAATTTTTTTTTAGTCGATGATTCATTATTTCCATTAAAAATTAATTTCTTTACTTAAAAATTTAATTGTTTTATTGAAAATTCAATTTTTTTTGTGAAGCTGAGTTTTTTAAACTGAAAACTTAATTATTCTATGTTTAGTTTAACATTTATCTATTTCATTTAAAAATTCAGCTATTTGATTGAAAATTTTTGTAATTTGTAGAAATTTTTATCTTTTTTGTCTTTGTCTTTTGTGGTAGAGTATTGATCTTCCTGGTGGCTAATTCACATTTTTGATCGAAAATTCATTTCTTTGGTTAAAAATTGAATTATTATTGGCTGAAAATTATTCTTTCTTGGTAGAAAATTAATCTTTTTGGTTGAAAATTCATTTCTTCAATTGAAAATTAGAATTTTTTACTGAAAATTAATTTTTTTAATTAAAAATTTGACTGATCTATTTTTTGTCGAATTTTTTTATAGACATTCAATTTTCTGACTTGAAAGATTATCTGATTGGGTGAAAATTGAACACTTTTGTTGAAAATCTATCTATTTTGTGGAAAATTTGTCTTTCTTTTAGAAAATTTTATTATTGGGTTCAAAATTCATTATTTGTTTGAAGATTCATTATTCTAGTTGGAAATTAATTTCGTTGCTTGAAAATTTGATTATTTTTTTTGAAAATTCGTTTTTTTTTTGGTTGAAAATGAATTTTTTTACTGAAAATGTAGCTTTTAATTTTTGTTAAAAAATTGATCTTTTATAATTGAAAATTCGTATTTTTTGGTTTAATTTAACTGTTTTTTTAGTCAAAATTGAAATATTTTTCTGTGGAAACATCAACTTTTACACTTTTCGTGGAGAAAACTATTTCGTTGGAAACGTTAATATTTTTGTAAGAAATTAAACTGTTTGGTGTCGGGTGCAAAATTTGACTGTTTTGATAAAAATTAATCTATTTTGTTGAAAATTCTTCTTATTAGCTGTAGATTAAATATTTTTTTTTAAATTGGTCTTTTTTGTTTGAATTCAATTAGTTAAAAGTTGTTTTTTTTTTTTTTACATATTAATTTTTAAACTGAATATTTAGCTTCTTCATTTTTGTTTGAAAACTTTTCTTTTTCAGTTGAAAATTTAACTATTTAGTAGAAAATTCAGTTATTTTATTAGAACAGTTAATTATCATGTTAAAAATTAAACTGTCAATTTGGAAAATTGAATAATTAGTAAAAAATACTTTTTTTTTGAAAATTCATAGTGTCGGGTGGAAAATTCAAATGTTCTGTTGAAAATTCATGCATTTTGTTGAAAATTCGACTTTTTGTAGAAAATTAATCTTCTGGCTGTCGATTCAACTATTTTGTTCAAATTTGTCTTCTTTGGTTCTATTAACTGGTAGAAAATTTGTTCATTTTTGTTCAAAATCAATGTTTGAAACTGAAAATTTAATTATTTCATTTTTGGTTGAAAACTTATATCTTTTGGTTGAAAATTCAATTGTTTTCGTAGAAAATTTAACTATCATTTTAAAAATTGTACTATTAATTTTACAAATTAACTGTGAAAATAAAATTTTTTAACAAAAAAGTTAATTTTCATCTGTATAGTTTATTTTTCTACCCAATTGTTGAATTTCCAAGCCAAAACAAAATTCTACAAAGCAGTAAAATTTTCAAACCGAAAAGATGAGATCTCAACAAAAATCCTGTGATACTTAATATTTCAACCAAAGACAATTTTAATTTTAAATAAAAAACAGTTGAATTCAACCAAAGAAGACAATTTAGTTGAATTTTCAAACAGAAAAAATTAATTTTCAATCAAAACTGATATTCGTACTGTATTGAATTTAAAATGATGAATATTTGACCAAAAAAATTAATTTTCAAGAATGTACTCAACTTTTAACCAAGTACTTAAATTTTCATTAGAAAAAACATCAATAAAAAAAATAGTTCAATTTTCAACAAACAAGTTTTTTCAGCAAGAAAGAAAATGTCAACCGAATTCATTCAAAAAAGCGAGTTTTCAAAAAAATGGTTGAATCCTTAGCCAAAACGGATAAATTTCTAGCCAGTTGTAATTTTTACAAAAAAAAAAAATATTGTTCAGTCAGCAAAGAAAAAATTCAACCTTATAATATGAGTTTTTAACAAAAAAGTTAATTTTTAGCCAAAAATTAATTTAAATGTAGAACGAAAAATATTACAACAAAAAGATGAATTCACTACAAAATGGCTGAACCTATTATATTATATAATAGCATTGCTATTTCTTTGTTTGTTAATGTTTTTTCTCGTTTGAAAAATGGAGCAAAACGACAGTTTTGTTTCCGATGTTTACACAATGTTTTTTACTAAATTATTAATTTTAATTATAAATTTGGAACTTTCTATCTAATTTTTTTTAAAGTCAACATGAAGCTGTAAATTTTAACTAAAAATGTAACCTGAAAGGAAGATAACCTAAAGGTAAATACATCAATTACATTTCTTAACCTAACTTTTTCACTTTTGCGTTACACTTATATTTAAAAAATGTTTATATCAATTTTTTTCCACAATTTTTTTCATAGAAAAATGGGATTCAATAACTTTTATCCTGATGAGGAAAACTATGTTTTCGAAACGTCGATGAATTGGAATAAAGGATCCAACAAATGAATTCTTTCGGTCTGAAGTATGTCATTTCTACCATCTTTAACATTATATTGTTATCTAAACTGATTTTGCTTAAAGTTTGAACCCGTTGAGCGGTAGCCAAAGCTACCAATGTCAGACGCTTTCTTGCAATTTGTTTTGAACTAAGCTTTTCATTATGTCCCAGAGAAGCTCAAAATTCAAGAAGAAAGTTTGCTTCCCAGACATAATCGTATATTTGGCTTTTTGAGGTTTGAGAGTTGCAACGCCTTTGAAGAATCTTTTTAAAACAAGGATTGTTGCCTATTTCGGATAAAACATATCTTCTCGTTTGCAAAACTGCCACCATAGGCGTATTGGTTTTTCATACTGTGTGATTGTACTCGAGGTTAGAGATGCGAAAACCATCAACGAGGGTAAGGTTCATCGGATCTTGTTTCCTGAAAGGAGATGTTAATAAATTTTTTCTTTCCTTGAGTATAATTGGTTTAGTGTGAGCAGACTATTAAACACGGGAAACCATGCTTCTGTTAGCCAGTTTTGAACCGCAACTACAGTGATACTACAACCACAGAAATAGTAATCTGTCCAACGAACAGTAAATGCGTCTACCGCCATCACAGAAAAAACAGAAGATAAACTTTACATCGATTTCCGACGTAAGTTTCGCTGCAACAAAAATTAACCTTGTCGAATAAACTTTACATGAAACTGAGATAATTCCGTGTTTTTAAACCGTCTCGGAATAATTTGTCAGTTGTTTTTCAGTGAAAAGGCGTCTTCTGCTATGTAGTTCACAGCAGTGCAAAGAACAGAAGAGTGAAGTTGGATGAAATTGGTCTGGAAATCAGGACACCAGATTTTTCAAAACATTGCACTTATTACCATTTCATTTTAAAAATAATTGCACTTATCGCGAACGAATGCTTATATATTTTTCATGACTATCAATAAAGCACTCGACAACATTAGAAAAAGTCGTCATATTCACTATGATCTTCATCATAATTCACAAGTTATGAGATAGGAATTTCCGTTTTGAAAGCTTCGAGATCCGTCGGTATTGCAGTTTAATATAAAATCCTTTTTACGGAGTAAAATTTTGAAGCTAATAATAGATGATTTATGAATTTATGAACAACTACAACTCCTATCGATCTTATTTCATGCTTCAAATTTTTATTATTTAACAAGTTAATTTTCAAACAGAAAAATCAGAAAAAAACTTTTCTTCTTCATTTTTTCGAAAATTCAGAAAAATAATTTCTTGAACTCAGAAGTTTTGGCATGTATAAGGGCACCCTGAGTCGTAAAATTTTATTTTAAAAAGTTATTATATAAATATTTATCAAAAATATTGAATGTAAATAGAAAATCTTAATTTTGTACTGTAGCTAACATTTTATAACATTGATGGAAATTTAACCCTTAAACTGCACTGTGGGTGCCAAACACCCAGAACAACTTTGAGCTTATTTTTTTCTAAAAGTATACTGTTTCAAGAGTATCCCATTACATTTTTAGGTCAAAATATTGAAAATTACACAATATATACATTTTTTTATGAAAAAACTCATTTTTTCGATTTTTTTTTTGAAATCCAGTTTTTAACAAATTATATCGTTATAAAACAAACAGGATTTAAGAAAAACTTATAATTCTACATCCCATTAGAATTTCGTTACAAAATATTGAAATCCGTCTTAGTTATACAAGTTTAAACATCTGGGTGTCAAACACCCACGGTGTAGCTTACGTAATTATTTTGAGGTGTGCAATGTTAACTGGGTGTCAAACACCCACGGTGTAGCTTACGTAATTTTTTTGAGGTGTGCAGTTTAAGGGTTAAGTATATATTCTATCAGGTATTTCAGGTTGGGGGGAGGGTGGGAAATCAAAGATGTCTGCAAGCTGAGGGATAAACAATAATACCAATTGCATTGGGACAAAACTTTATTTTTTTCAAAACTCAGAAAAAAATGGTTTTTCACCATAAGTGTATTTGGACATTATTCTTTATTTTCTAAAAACTATTCAATTCAATTATAAAGTCTATAAAAAATGTGTAATGATTTTATTATTTAATTAAATAGCTTTCTCGAAATGAAAAATAACATCCAAATACATTTATAGTGAAAAATCGGGAAGACTGAAAAATTCTCGAGACTGTAAATTTCCTGAATTAGAAAATCACCGAATAATGAAATTCCCGAATAGGAAAATTCCATAATAATTAAGTTCCCGGACATTTTATAATATTACCGAAATGAAAAACTCCCGAATGATGAAATTCCCGACAGTTTATGATATTACCGAATTGGAAAATTCCCGAAAATAAAATTCCCGACATAAAATTGCCGAATTCTAGAATATCCTAACTATAAAATTCCTATTATGAAATTCCCGAATTTAGACAAATGAAAAAATTTATTCATGAATATTATTTATTTATTAAAAATACAATGATCAAATATTTTTATCAACAAAAATTGTAATCTTTAAAGTTTCTAAAATTACTGCTTGAATCTTAAATAACAATTATTGAAAAAATATTTTTTTGGATGAAAATTTTTTGACGACTGAAAAATTCTAGAACATAAAATTCATGACTCTTTCAAATGCCCGAATTGGGAATTTCCCGAATAATAAAATTTTCAAATATGTAATGAACTTCCCGAACTGGAAAATTCCCGAATACAAATTTTCCGAACAGCTTATGATATTACCAAAATAGGAATTTCCCGGCAATTTATAATATTACCGAATTTGAAAATTCCCGATAGAAAATTGCCGAATCATAAGATATTCGAAATGGAAAATTCCTGAATTATGAAACTCCCGAAACAATGGCAAAAATTGTTTTTCGAACAATACTATTTATTTATTAAAAATACAATCATCAAATATTCGTATAAAAAAAATCTTTTTTTCTGATTAAAGTTTATAAAATTATTGTTTGAATTCAAAATAACAATTATTGAAAAAATATATTTTTGGATGAAAATTTTTGGACGACTGAAAAATCCTAAAAAATAAAATTCATGACTCTGTCAAATTACCGAATAATAAAATTTTCGAATATGGAATAAAATTTCCGAATTGGAAAATTCCCAAATAATCAAATTCCCGAATAAAAAATTCCCAAACAGTTTATGATATTACCGAAATGGAAAATTCCCGACAGTTTATAATATTGCCGAATTTTAAAAATCCCGATAGAAAATGGCCGAATTATAAAATATCCGAACTGGAAAATTCTTGAATTATAAAACTCCCGAAACAATAAAAAAAAGTTTTTCAATAAATATTATGTATTGATTAAAAATCCAATCATCAAATATTTTTATTAAAAAAATATTTTTTTCTGTTCAAAGTTTCTAAAATTATTGTTTGAATTCAAAATAACAATTATTGAAAAAATATATTTTTGGATGAAAATTTTTGGACGAATGAAAAATCCTAAAATAAAATTCCTTAATAATATAATTCCCAAATAATGAAATTCCCAAATAAAAAATCCCCAAACAGTCTATGATATTACCGAAATGGAAAATTCCCGACAGTTTATAATATTACCGAATTTTAAAATTCCCGATAGAAAATTCCCGGATTATAAAATATCTGAACTGGAAAATTCTAGAATTATAAAACTCCCGGAACAATAAAAAAAATTGTTTTTCAATCAATATTATTTATTTCTTATAAATACAATAATCAAATATTTGTATAAAAAAAAATATTTTTCTTCTTCAAAGTTTCTAAAATTATTGTTTGAATTTAAAATAACAATACTTGAAGACAATTTTCATCCAGAAATATAGTTTTTTTCAATTATTGTTATTTCAATGTTAAACAATAATTTTAGAAACTTTGAGCATTAAGAATAATTTTTTTCTTGATAAAAGTATTTAATTATTACATTTGTTTAAATTCGGGAATTTTCTAGTTCGGATATTTTATAATTTGGCAATTTTCTGTCGAGAATTTTTAAATTCGGTATAATATTATAAACTGTTGGGAATTATCCATTTCGGTAATATCATAAACTGTTCGGGAATTTTTTAATCGGGAATTTTCCAATTCGGGAATTTCATTATTCGGGAATTCTTATCAATCGGGAATTTTATTATATATTCGAAAATTTTATTCGGGAATTTGACGCAGGATTTTTCAGTCCTCCAAATTTTTTTTTCAAATATTGTTATTTTAAATTCAAACAATAATTTTCGAAACTTTAAACATTAAATATTTTCTTTAATAGAAATATTTGTTTATTGTATTCTTAATAAATAAATAAATAATATTCATTTGAAAAAAATTGTTTAAATTCGGGAATTTTCTAATTCAGATATTTCATAATTCGGCCACTTTCTGTCGGGAATTTTGAAATTCGGTAATATTATTAACTGGTGGCAATTTTCAAATTCGGTAATATTATTAACTGTTCGGGAATTTTATTAATCATGAATTTTCCAACTCGGGAATTTTACAGTGTCGAGAATTTTATTTTCGGGATTTTTCAGTCGGATCGAAAAATCATTTTTGTCCAAGCTGTAAAAAAAATTAAGTTTTCCTCCCTGTAATTGGTATTATTTTGTATTATTTGATATTATTGTTTCTCCTTTGGCGTGTAGACAACTTGCTAGCTGACATGACAACATTAAATGCCTCATTGATGTCCACAAATCCACTTCAAAATTAATTCGATTCCCATTTTTCGTTTTGTTCTTAACCTACAATACCGACTGTGGCAGAAAGTATCACGATAAAATCATTCAAGATCGGTTACCATCTCATGAACTTCATAAGCCATGGAATAATCTTTAAAGATGGTGACGATGGTTGTTGTTGAGTCAAGTTCTTTATTTACATTCAGGAAAAATATGTTTTGATTCGTCCGCGAAAAGTCTAATTATTTTCAAAATAACAATTAGGTTAGTAAAAAGTTGTTTTAAATCTGGTGTCCTGATTTATATAGCTTTTCACTCATACTTTGCCGTTTTTCCATTGCTGCAAAGGACGTAGCAGACGACAGCTTTTATTCCATCGTAAGATAAACTTTCGCCAAATAGCATGTAATCTTTAACAGCTGAAAATTTTACATGCAACAAAATTTAACTTCAGTTTTTTCTGTGATAGCTTCTGGATTTTTATGCCAAGAAATAAATTTTGAACACTTGGCATTTATATTTTTTGCAAACAAATCTATCTTAGAATTACCAAATTTATCCGTTATATCTTTAAATCTTTCCCATTCAATTCCTATTATGTATCTGGCAAAAGATGATACAAATACCTCTTGCCTTACACCACTGCCATACTTCTCTACACAAGTTAGTTAATTTAGGAAACCTAAAACTATTAATATACGAAATAGCATTGGTGTTATCTATTCTAAGTAATACTTCCCGTGATTTAAAATTTGTTGCAAAACACTTTAGACCATAAAATGCAGCTTTGAGTTCCAAAAAATGTATATGCTCTTTTTTCTCTTGATGGTTCCACCATCCATGTGGTCTGCGGTTTCGAGTGCCAAAAAAAGCTGTGCCAACTTACTAATTTTGCACTTTTTTTGTTTCTAAACTTCTGAGCTAGAGTTACAATACTTCCTTTTTTCTTTTCAGTTAATTCAAGTTGAAATTTTTTTGAATTTAGGATGAAACCTAAGAACACATTACAGATGGCTGTAACTGACATTTTCCAAAATTCAGAATAAATCTTAACGATTCTAATAATGGTCTGGTTTCACAAACATTTTTTACACATAACCTTTCTGATTTGGCAAACAAAAGTACATCATCTAGATAGATAACAGATATGAGACCTCTAGATCTTAAATTGTGTGGACAACTGTTAAATGAAAAATGTGAAAATTGTATCAATAGAGGCCATTAAGCAATTTGTATGCAAAGTTGTAGCCAGTTTCCTATCCTCCATTTAAAAATGAGAAGGATCTATAAATTCGTTAAGATTTTTGTAATTAAGAATGAACCTCTTTTCTCCATTCAATAAATATTAAATAAGTTGTGTCTACAAAACTTATTTGCGAACGAGATGCAATATCGTCGAAGTCAAAAAAAACTATCCGGTGCACAATATTGAAAAAGAAAACTTCTTGCTGATAAAGAAGCAGACAAAAGTGCAAATGATTTCAAAAGATTCTTATCAGGATCCGGTGAAGTATTTTTTTTTGATTATTTATTGTTTGACTTTTGAGGATATTCAATATATTTAATAGTGAAAACATGATGATTTGAAATGTGTCTTTGGGACATGTGGAAAAGTTGTCGCCTTCTCTCATGATCACCCGTGATTTTTTTAAATTCTTTGGATATCACTTTTAGACATTGTAAATTTTTTTATGATGAACAGTATTATAGAATCATACTTGAGAAAACATATAATTCTTTATCAAGTTAGAATTTTTTTAAATGACAAATATTACGTTCTTTTTAATCTGGTTAATAGACACTTATTTCTACATTAAAAAAAATGTTTTCCTAAAAACTTTCTCGTTTCGCTTAGAGAAAATTATCGTCAAATTAATTAATTTTACAAAATACCATTTTTAATAATTCTAAATTTGTACTTTTGTGACATGAATTCATTTTCAAATATTTTCCAATTGTTTTAAAAATGAATGATTTTTCATTTTCAACAACATTTAATTTGTTCAAACAATACTTTTTCCAAAAAATTTTAAAAAATTTCTTTTCTGCTATTAATATTAAAACATCTGCTTGCTGAAAACAATAATTGTTTTATATTTCTGAATTCTTTCAACAATTAATTAATTGTTTGAACAAATTAGAATTGATAAAACAAAATTTGTTGAGACAAATGCAACCTTGATAATCAGTTGAAAATAAATAATAATTTATTGTTTATTCAATTGGAAAATATATTTGTGCCACTCAACGATAATAAACTGCAGTTCGACGAAGTTTCGAAGAAAAAACATTTTTCAAACAAATGAAATTTTTTTACCTAATTAAAAATTAACTAACAATGTTGATAAAATTCCACTCGACCAACAGTAATCATTTTTATTCAAAAAAACAAATTTTCGAAAAAAATAAACAAATGGAATTTGCTTAAACAATTAAAAATTAATTTGAAAATGTTTTTAAAAATATATTTAAAAATATCAAGGAAGGTTCCCGGAGGGTTCCGGGAATGTTCTTGGCAAATTTTCGCATTATATTAATTAATTTTATATAATGCGAAATTTTTTTACGAACATTTTATGGCTAAAAATTATTATTTTATCTGGAAATTTAACTATTATATTTTTGGTTGAAATTTTGTTTTGTTGTAAACTTTAAATATTCCATTTGTGATTAAAAATGTATCTTTTTCAGTTGAAAATTCAACTATTTGGTCAAAAATTTATGTATTTTATTGGAAAGTCGTTTTTTTTGGATAAAAATAATTTTTCAAGTGAGAATTTAACTCTTCCATTTTAGTGCAAAAATTCATTTTTTTAAGTTTGAAAATTATTATTTTATATGGAAATTTAACTATTTCATTTTTGAGTGAAAATGATTATTTTTCATCGAAAATTGATTTTTTTTAGTCGAAAATTCATGTATTTTGTTCGAAATTATTTTTGTTTACTAATTTTCTTTCGAAGTGAACTTTAACTCTTCCATTTTTGATAAAAATTTGATCTTTTTCAGTTGAAAATTCAACTGTTCGGTTAAAAATTCCTATATTTTGTTGAAAAGTGGTTTTTTTGGATGAAAATATTTTTTTTTAACTGAGAATTTAACTATTCCATTCAGTTTGAAATTATTTTTTTTTATGTTAGAAAATTATTATTTTATGTGGAAATTTAACTATTCTATTTTTGGCTAATAATTAATGTTTTTCATTGAAAATGTATCTTTTTTAGTCGAAAATTCATGTATTTTGTTAAAAATTATTTTTTTTGCTACATTTCTTTCAAACTAAACTTCAACTATTAAATTTTTGATTAAAAAGTGATCTATTTTAGTTAAAAATTTAACTATTTGGTTAAAAATTCATGTATTTTGTTTAAAATTCTTTCATTTTTATGAAAATAATTTTTTTAACTGAGAATTTAACTATTCCATTTGGTTTGAAAATTCTTTCTTTATTGTCGAAAATTATTATTTTATCTGGAAATTTAACTGTTCCATTTTTGGTTGAAAATTAATATTTTTCATTGAAAATTTATCTTTTTTAGTTGAAAATTCATGCATTTTGTTGAAAATTATTTTTTTTGTGCACAGTTTTTTTTATGGTTG
>CAKNYM010049894.1:83122-176344 GCA_932195095.1 Andricus curvator
TGGATTACCTCCTTATACAGGATTACTCTGGATTACCTCCTTATACAGAATTACTCTGGATTACCTCCTTATACAGAATTACTTTGGATTACCCAAGATTACTTCGGGTTGGATAGGATTACTCTGGAGAACATCAAATTATGGTGGATTTCTCCACCTAAACTAGACTTACGTGAATTTTCAGCCAAAAAGGATTAATTTTCAACAGAATTGTTGAATTTTCAATCAAATAGATCATCTTCTGAATAAGTAGTGCATTTTTCAACTAAAATTATGAACCACTAATCCAAAAATGAATTCAAATATAAAAAAAAATGAAATTTCAGATTAATTTTCTAACAAAAAAATTAAACAAACAAAATACATGAATTTTCAGCCAACTAGTTGATTTTTTAACTGAAAAAGACAGATTTGGTATCACAAATGTAATATTAAAATTTTTACTCAAGAAAATTAATTTTCAACTATTAAAAAAAAACAAATTTTAACAAAATAACTCAACTCTTCATCAAATAGTTGAATTTTCGACTAGAGAAGATAAATTTTGTAACCAAAAATGGAATAACTACGTTTTAAATTGAAAAGATTATTTTCTAAAAAAAAAAACGAATTTTCAACGAAACAGTTAAATCTTTAACCAATAAAATGTATTTTTAAGAAAGTAGTTTATTTTTTAACCAAATAGTTAAATTTTCAACCCATAAAATTAATTTTCTACCAAAAAAGAAATTTGTTTAACAAAATACATGAATTTTCAACCAAGAAGTTGAAATTTCATCTAAAAAAGATAAAATTTCAATCATATAGTTGATTTTTTAAATAAAAAAGACACTTCGGTAACAAAAAATGAAACATTTACATTTTTATTTGCTAAAGTTTTTTTGTTGTCAAAAAACGAATTTTCAACAAAATAGTTGAAATTTCCGCAAAATAGTTAAATTTTCGGCAAAATAGTTACATTTTCAACAAGAAAGATGAATTTTCAAGTAAAATAATGAATCTTTATTTGGAATAGTTGGATTTTTAATAAAAAAAATAAATTTTCAACCAAAAGCAACAGTTCTTCAACAAAATAGATCAATTTTGAACCATTTCGTTCAACTTTCAACCAAGCAGTTGAATTTTTAAACCAAATAAAATGAATTCTCAATTAAAAATTTAATAGTTGCATTTTCAACTGAAAACGATCAATTTTCAATCAAAAATGAAGTGGTTAAATTTTCAGTTAAGAAAATTAATTGTTAATCAAAATAAAATAATTTTCAACAAAATGTTAAAATCTTCAAGACATAAAATGAATTTTCAATAAAGTAGTTCAACATCCAACCAAATAGTTAAATGTTTAATACATAAGATCAATTTTCTCCTAAAAAAGGGAAATTAAAAAAAACATAAATCCTCAAGCAGATAGATAATTTTCCAACTAAAAAAGATAACTTTACAATCAGAAATGGAATATTGAGATTTTTACTTAAAAAAATTAATTTCTAACCAGAAAAAAAAGAAAATTTTTTAAAACAAATTAGATGAACTTTTAACCGAAAAGTTTAATTTTCAAACCAAAAGATAAAATTTCTACAGAGAAGATTAATTTTCTACAGAAAGCGACAACTTTTTTAAAAAATGTATAAATTTTTAACCATCAAAATGAATTTTCACCTAAAAAAAATATAATTTTTTAACCAAATAGTTCATTTTTCAACTAAAAAGATACTTTTTTAAAACAAAAAATGAAACAATTACGTTTTTAATGGAAAAAGTTATTTTTCGCCGAAAAACAAATTTTGAACAAAATAGTTCAATTTTAAACCAAAAAAAAAATGATTTTTCAACAAAATAGATCAATTTTTTGCCAAAAAACAAAATTTCAACGAAATGGTTAAATTTTCAACCAGAAAGATAAATTTTCAACTAAAATGATGAATCTTCAATGGGAATATATAGATTTTTAATCAAAAAATGAATTTTCAACAAAAATATCAACTTTCACACTTTTTGTTGATAATCCACATTTTTTTATTGAAAATTCAACTAATTTGTTGAAAATTATTTTTTTTTTTATGATGGAGGAATAATTGTAACTGAAAATGCAATTATTTTGTTAAAAATAAATGTATTTTGTTGATTATTTGTCTTTTTGGTAGAAAATTAATCCTTTGTGTTGAAAATTTATCTCCTTGGTTGAAATTGGAACTCTATTTGAAAAATGATTTTTTACGTTAACGATTCATCATTTGAGTTAAAGATTCATCATTTGAGTCAAAAATTCATGTCTTCGGTTGAAAATTTGATTAGTTTGTTGAAATCTCGATATTTTGTCGAAAAATGAATTGTTTTTTCAAATAAAAAATTTAATTATTTGGTTAACATTTTTATTCTCTCTTGTCTAATGAATCTTTCTTGATTAAAAATTCAACCATTTTCTTGAAAATTCGCTTTTTTCATTTCATTTCATTTCATTCATTTCGAAAAATCAAGCATCTTCAAGGAAAACGAAAAATGCATAATATTGAAAATGTGTTAATGTAATTAGTTCATAACAATTACCCATTATAAGTCAACAATCTGTATGTTTATACACTTCTAGATATTAAATTTAAATGATAGAGAGCACAGACAGAATTTTGACAAAAACAGAAAAAATGGGTGAAGATTAAGTAACCCTTTTTTGTAGTAAAGTAAGAATCATGTTGTAAAATAATGAAAATTTACATCTTTAGTGGATTGGGAAAATAATAAACACTTGTTTTTCTTCATCACTATATTTGATTTTCCGTTGAAAATTAATTCAATTACATCATGAAAATAAATTGTTGGCTTCTAGCAATTTTAAGGTGCTTCAAGCAAGTCGGTTTTTAGAAAAATACTGCTGCCAGAATGAATTGTTTGATGTAATATTTTCACCACTTATTGCGAAAGCTTTTAAAATTAAATTTATTCAGAAAAAAGATCTTCTCCTTTCGCTCCGTTGGGATTCGAACGCCAGGTCAACTGATTGCCGGTCAGGTGCTCTACCACTAAGCTACTAGAGAGATCGAATAAGAATTTTTTTTTTTTTTCTGAAACACGCTTCATTTTGGGAGATGTTATGTCTTAATAAAAGTCCATTTTTACTAGATATCTGTATTATCATCAGAGATGATAACGATCAGTCAGAACAGAAATATTTTCACACGCTGTGAAAATGGAAATCTACAATATCGATCGAAGTTATCTCCTCTAATACAGAAATCTTTAACGTCTTCTCAGATTAGATGGGACAATAAATTCAAAACTTTAAAATTAAATTCATTCAGAAAAAAGATTTCTCTTCTGATTGATCGTTACCATCTCCGATGATAATACAGGTTCCTAGTATGACTAGAGCCTTTTTTCGAAAAACAGCCTTGTTTTTTTTTTGTTAATTAAAACGTACTTTGAAACGGTGAGCGCCTGTTTTCGGCTCACCATGGGTACACTCCCAGTGGCGCGTTGCCCGTTTTCAGGCGCAGAAAAACTCAGCATATTTTTAATTAACAAAAAAAAAAAAAAACAAGACCATTTTTCGAAAAAACGGCTCTAGTTATGCACATGTATGAGCCTTTAGATCATATGTTAAAAATATTACATCAAATAATTCATCCCTGTAGTCGCATTTTGTATTATTCTAAAAACCGACACGTTTGAAGCACCTTAATGTACACCAATAGTTAAGAAAGTGTATTTACGTATATTACGATTAATCGTTAATTTAAAGAAATCAATATTTGATTGCTGCGTATGAGATGAATTTTCAACCCAAAAAGTTAATTTTTTACCAAAATGATAAATTTTCAGAAAAATAGTTGAACTTTCAACCAAATATTCACATTTGTAAGCCAAAAAGACCAATTTTTTGAAGACAGTGAAATTTGCAACAAAAAAGTTTATTTTCAACCAAGAAAGATAATTACTATTCTACCATAAAAGATGAATTTTCCATTCAAAAAGATGAAGTTTCAACAAAACAGTTGAACCATGGTCCAAAAAGATGGCTTTATCAAAGTGGTTTAATTTTCGACCAAAAACAGGTCCATTTTCAACCAAATAGTCCAATCTTAAAACAAAAAAAGATTAGAATTTAACAGTTTTTTTTCGAACAAAAAAGACAACTTCATCAAAGTAGTGGAATGTTCAATCTGGAATATGCATTTTCAGTCAATTGAATAAAAAAAACCGAAGTTTTAACACAATAGATGAATTCTCCACTGAACTAGATTAATTTTTTTACCCAAAAGAAGAATTTTAATTAAAATACATGAATTTTCTACCGAATAGTTGAACTTTCCACTTATAAAGTATGAATGTCCATCACAAAATGGAAAAGTTAGAACTTCAGATACAAAATGAATTTTTAATCAAACAAAAACGAATTTCAAACAAAAAGGTTACAATTTTAACTAATGGGATGAATCTTAAAAATGTTTGTTTAACAAAGTAGTAGCTCAATTAAGAAGTTATATTTTCAACCAAGAAACATGGCTTCTACCAAAAGAGGAATTTCCACCAGTTCAATAAAACTAAACAAAAAATTAATTTTTCAACCCAAAAGACGAATTTTTTATCAAAACACATGAAATTTCTACCAAATAGTTGAATTTTCAACTTATAAATTAAAAAAAAAAAAAAAAAAAAAAAAAAAAAAAATAGAACAATGAAATTCTCAGATAAAAAATCTTCCCGCTTACTTTTCCCACTAGTGGGAAAAGTACTCACTTCGACCACTGTCACGTCATCAGTACACCAGTATATCAGTATAGTAAATATAATATTATTTTTGGTTGGAAATTCTACTATTATATTTTTAGCAGGAAATCCATATATTTTTGTCAAAAATGTTATCAGTTTGTTGAAACTTGAAGTATTTTGTTAAAAATTCAAGAATTTTGTAAAATCATTATTCTTGGTTGAATATTCAACTTTTTAAAAAAATTCATCTCCTATTGGTGAACTCAAATATTCTTTATTCAAGATTTGAATCTTTTATTATTGAAACTTGAACTAGTTTGTGAAAAATTAATTTTTTTGTTCAAAAATTCATTATTTTAGTTAAAAAGTCATGTGTTTCATTGAAAATTTTACTGTTTTATTGAGAATTCGGTTTTTGTCGTTAAATATTAATTCTTTCATCTGCAAATTTAACTTTTCCATTTTTGGTTAAAATATATAATTTTTTTATTAGAAAACTCAAGTATTTGGTTGAAAATGAACTCATTTTAAATTTATTAATAACCTTTTAAAATAACTTCAGAAAATTTAAGTTTTAACAGAATCAGTTAATAATTAATTATTTAGTTTACAAGATAAAACTTAATATGATATAGTATATGAAAATTGAAATTGAAAATTGAATTCAAATACTCATTTCATAACATCACAAATATTTAAAAAAAATATGTGTAATAGCCAATACCTAATTACATAATCATAAAGTAAATAATGAAATAATGTTACTTAATTGAAAACAATCAAAATTAAATCTTTACATGATTTAATATTGTAAAAAAATTAAACAGTTGATAATTAGTTAATCAGTTGACAACATGAGAAGCAATAAAAAATTATTTTTTTCAAAACATTCAAATAATTTTTACCTTATATTTTTTATGAAAATTTGAATTAATAATAAACTTATAAACTAATTTGTTAAAAAATTAAAATATTTGTACATATAATTTTGAAATCAGAATGCAGATACTCATTTCACAACGCAAAAATGTACAAAAATTATTGTAATAGGAGTAGAGGTATTTTAAACATAAGTAAACTCTTATTATACATATTATAGCCAATATTTAATTACATAACCTTAAAATAAATAATCAATTTATGTTAATTAATAGAGAACAATTCAAATTTAAATTTATGTAACTTAATATTGATAAAAAAAATTAATCAGCTAATAATAAATTATTCTGTTTACAAAATAAAAAGCATTAACCTATAATTTTGATTCAAACATTCAAATCATTGTTACTTTACATTTGAAAAATAATTTTCTTTTATTTCTGAAATTTTTATTGATTAGAAACCTTTTATAATAATTTCAGAAAAAATTAAAACATATTTACATATGATTTTGAAAATTAAATGCATAACTATGTAACCTTTAGGTGAATAATTAATTTAAGTTACTTAATTTTAAAAAGCCACAACTAAATTTTAATCTTTATTTAATTCAATATGTATTGTGAAAAAATTAATTAGCTAATAATTAATTAATCAGTTTACAAAATAAAAAGCATGACACTATAATTTTCAAATAACTTGTACTTCATATATATTTTTTAAAAATTTTAAATTCCATTGCTGAAAATTTTATTTATTAATAACCTTATGAACTTATTTCAGAGAATGTAAGTGTAATAGAATTAGTTAATAATCAATTGATCAGTTCGTAACATAAAGAGCATTAAACAATTATTTTCATTGAAACATTCAAATAATTTTTAAATTATATTTTTCTTTAAATTTGAAATTGCATTTCCATATATATATATATTTTATTAATAACCTTTTAAACTGATCAGAAAAATTAAAATATATGTAAAAATAATTTTGAAAATTGAAGTGAGATACTCATTTCACAACATCACAGACGTTTTAAAAAAGTATATAAGTGTAATAGAGGTATTTTAAAGAAAAAATAAACTTGAGATTCTTTTTTTACAATATTGAGTTACATAAAGATTGAATTTTAATTGTTGTCAAGTAAGTAACATAAATTGCTCATTAACTCTATTCCAATTATATAATTGTTGCGATGTGAATTGAGTATATGCATTCAGATTTCAAAATTATATGTATTTTAATTTTAAATTTTTATAAAATTAGTTTCAAAGGTTATTAATAATTAAACTTGGCAGAAAAATATGAGGTTAAAATTATTCGAATGTTTTAATGAAAATAATTGTTTATCGATTTTTATATATAATTTTTTTTACATAAAACTTAAATTTTAATTGTTATCAATTAAGTAACATAAATTGATTATTTACTTTAGGATTGTGTAATTGAATATTGCCTATTATTTGTATATTAAAAGTTTTGTCAACATTTAAAATACATCTGCTACAATTATATAATTTTTTGAAATATTTGTGATGTTGTGAAATGAGTATCTGAATCCAATTTTCAAAACTATGTGTATCTTTCAACTTTTTCGAAAATTAGTATAAAAGGTTATTAATTATTGAATCTTTCAGAAATGAAATTTCAAGTATAAAACAATATATGAAGTAAAAATTATTTGAATTTTTCAATGAAAACAGTAGTTTGATGCTTTTAATGTTGCAAACTGTTGAATTCATTATTAGCTGATTAATTTTGTTCACAATATTCAATTACATAAAAATTAAATTCAAGATGTTTTTAAATGAAGTAACATAAAATGATTATTTACTTTAAGGTTATGTAATTGAACATTGGCTATTATTTTGATGATAAAAGTTTATTTTTTCTTCAAAATACTTATATCACAATTATATACATTTTTGAAATTTGTTGATGATGTTGTGAAATGAGTATCTGAATTGAATTTTCAAAATTATATATACATATATTATACTTTTCTTGAATTAATTTGAAAGGTTTCAAATAAATTAAATGTATAGAAAGGAAATTCCAAATTTAAAGAAACATATAATGTAAACCTTATTAGAATGTTTCAATGAAAATAATTGTGTATTGCTTCTTATTTTGTGAACTAATTAAGTAAATATTAACGTATATAGTTGTTATATAATTTAATATTGGATATAATTTGTATAATAAAAGTTTATTTTTATTTAAAGTACCCCTATTTCAATAACAAGATTTTCCAAATGTTTATGATGTTTTGAAATGAGTATCTGAATTTAATTTTCAAAATTATATGTAAATATGGTTTTATTATTATTATTATTATTATACCATTAAGCCATTTCCCTTTCGGGGTAGGCGTGACTTGGTTTGATTTGTGAAATAAGTATGAAAGGTTTCTAATAAGTCAAAATTTCACAAATGAAAGTGACAATTTAAGAACAATTCAAAGTAAAAATGATGTGAATGTTTGAATAAAAAGTATAGTTTAATGCTTCTTATGATGTGAACAGATGAATTAATTATTAGCTGATTCTTTTTCCTTTAACAATATTAAATTATGTAAAGATTGAATTTTAATTTTTTTCTAATTAGTGACATAAATTGATTCTTCATTTCAAGGTTATGTAATTGAATATTGGCAATAATTTGTAAAATAAAAGTTTATTTATGCTTAAAATACTTCTATTCCAAATCTATAGTTTTTGCCACGATTGTATATTTATTACCAATTTTAATTTTCCATAAAATCAATTTGAAAGGTTATTAATAAATCAACATAAAACATAAATTGATTATTGATTTGAAGATTATGTAATTGAATATTGGCTATTATTTGTATAATAAAAGTTTTTTTATATCTAAAATACATATATTACAATTATATAATTTTTGTAAATGTTTGTGATGTTGCGAAATGAGTATCTCAACTCAATTTTAAACATTATTTGGGTATGTTTTAACTTTTTCGAAAATTATTATATAAAATTAATAATAATTGAAATTTTCAGAAATGAAATTTCAAGTTTAAAACAAAATATAAAGCAAAAATTATTTGAATTTATTTGATTAAAATGTTATTAGTTGAAGTTTCTTCTCTTTGGTTGATTTAACTATTTTGTTCAAAATTTGTCTTTTATTTGTTTTGTTTTATTTTTGGTTGAAAACTGATATTTTTTATTTGAAAAATTACATGATTTGTTGAAAATTCGTCCTTTTTGGTTGAATTCAACGGGTTTTGAATAAAAATATTTCTTGGTTGAAATATCAACTATTACATTTTACTTTGTTTGTTGAAGATTAATCTCTTGATGCTTACACATTTTTTTTTGGTTGTAAAGTCATTTTTAGTTTGGAAATTTAAGTAATTTATAAAAATTCCTTTTCCTTTCCTTGAAAATTGATCTTTCTAGTTGAAAATTCAACTAAGTGTTTGAAAATAGACTTTTTTTTTAGAAAATTATTCTGCTCGATTGTAAATTCATTTATTTTTGTCAAAATTCATTTCTTTGGTTAAAAATTTAACTAGATTGTAGAAACTATTTTTTTGTTGTTAAAAATTAATTTTTTAGTTGAAAATTCGACTGTTTGGTAGACCATTAATTTTCTTGTTTGAAAATTAATTTTTTTGGTTGAAAATTCATTATTTTTGTTTCAAAATTCAAATATCTCGTTCAAACCTCCTTTTTTTGGTGTAACATTATTTTTTAATGTAAAAATTGAACTATTTCATTTTTCGTTACAATTTTTTTTAGTTGCATATTTATTTTTTTTCGATGGAAATTTAACTATTTCACTTATGTTATAAATTTGTGTTCTTTTTGTTGAAAATTAATTTTTGAACTTAAGAAATAAGTATTTCATCTAAAATTCGTCTTTTTGTTTCAATTTAACTGTTTTTTTATTTAATATTAAAATATTTATAATCTTTTTTGGTTGGAATAATAACAATTCAATTTGTTGTTGAAAAGTCATTTTTTTGGCTGAAGATTTATTACTTTAGTTGAAAATTCATCTCTATGGCTGAAAATTCAACCAATCTGTTCCAAATTTCGCTTTTTTCTGGTTCAAAATTAATTTTTTTAACAGAACATTTAACTGTTCCATTTTCGGTTGAAAATGTTTTCTTTTTTAGTTGAAAATTCACTTTTTTATTGCAAATTGAACTATATTCTTGGAAATTAATTTTTTGTTGTCTGAAAATTTCACTATTCCATTTTTGATTAAAAATTTATTTTTTTAGTTGAAAATTTAACAATTATGTTGAAAATTTGTTTTCCTTTAGTAGAAAATTGAAAATTTTACAGGATTGTTGAATTTTCAAGATAGAGGGAGGAATTATCTACAAAACATACTAATTTTTATCAAAAAATGTGATATTTGATATTTAAACCAAAAAAGAATGAATTTTCAAGAAAATACTTGAATCTTCAACTGAACCAATTAATTTTCAAGAATAAAGTTGGATTTTTAACATAAAAAAAATGGATTATCTACCACAAAAGATGAACTTTCAACTAAATTCATAAATTTTTAACCTAATAGTTGAATTTTTTACCAGGAAACACGAATTTTCAACCAATTACATAATTTTTCAAATAAATATTTTGAATAATGTACTTAACGTTAGTTCAAATATTTTTTGATTCATTGTTAACTAAACAGTTGAACTTTTAAATTCGAAAAAATAAACTTTTAACCATAAATGTTGCAGTTAAATTTTTATTGAGGAAAATTAATTTTCAGGAAAAAAAAATGAATTTTCTATAAAACAGTTTTATTTTCTTCAAAAAAGTTTTAATTTATACAAAATTGTTTAATTTTTGTGCCAAGATTATGAATTTTTTACAAAACAGTTGAATTTGAACAAAATAATTAAATTTTCAGTTTAAAATAATAATTTATAACCAAAAAAAAAAAACGAATTTTCAACTAAAACTATGAATCTTCAAACAAAAAATGATAATTTAAGAAACTGGTTCAACTTTCAGCCAAGGAGTTGCATTTTATTCTAATAAGATGAATCTTCAACGAAAAATTTAATAGTTGATATTTCAACAAAAAAGATTTTAATTCAATGTAAAAAACGCATTTTTTCCAAGGAAGACGAATTTTCAACAAAATCTCTGAAAAATGTAATTTATAACCGGGCAGATTTTTTACTAAGAAAAAAAAAGTTTTTATAGGAATATATTTTTAAACCAAAAAGATGCACAAAATATGTAGTTAAATTTTCATTTTAAACAAATTTTTCTAGTCGAGAAAAAAAAAATTTTAATCAAATTGTTGAATTATCTAACCAAAAATACGAATTTTCAACAAAACACTTGAATTATAACCAAAACCTATGACTTTTCCACCAAATTGTTGAATTTTCAACAAAATAATTCAATTTTGAACCAAATAATAAAATTTTTAAATAAAAAAGATGAATTCTTAAATATGTAGTTGAATTTTCTGATTAGATTCTATTGATTCTGTTCGATCAATTTGTTAATTTTCATTTCAATTTTTCTCAAAAACTGTTGGTTATACCAAAAAAGTCAAAAAACAAAGAAGATGTAGTTTATTTTTTGAAATGTTTGTGATGTTGTGAACTGAATTTTACTTCTTGTCAATTGAGTAACATAAATTACTTATTTACTCTATTCCAATTATATAATTGTTGCGATGTGAAATGAGTATCTGCATTCTGATTTCAAAATTATATGTATTTTAAATTCTAATTTTGATTTTTTCGAAAATTAGTATAAAATGTTATTGATAATTGAAACTTTCAGAAATCAAATTCTCAGTTTAAAAAAAAACATAACTTAAAAATTACTTAAATGTTTCCCTAAAAATAACTGTTTAATGCTTTTGATGTTGCAAACTGTTGAATTAATTATTAGCTGATTAATTTTGTTCAAAATATTAAATTACATAAAAATTAAATATATTTAATTTTTTTGTGATTGAACATTGGTTATTATTTTTATAATAAAAGTTTATTTTTTCTTCAAAATACTTATATCACAATGATATACTTTTTTGAAATTTGTTGGTGATGTTGTGAAATGAGTATCTGAATTCAGTTTTCAAAACTATATATACATATATTTTAATCTTTTTGAATTAATTCAAAAGGTTTCTAATAAATTAAGTGTCTGGAAAGGAAACTTCAAATAAAGAAACATATAATGTTAACATTATTAGAATCGTTCAATGAAAATAATTGTGTAATGCTTCTTATTTTGTGAACTGATTAAGTGAATATTAACTTATATAATTTTTATATAATTGAATATTGGATATAATTTGTATGATGAATGTTTTTTTTTTTGATTAAAAATACACCTTTTTCAATTACAAGATTTTTTAAATGTTTCTGATGTTGCTAAATGAGTATCTGAATTCAAATTTCAAAATTATATGTAAATATGGTTTGATTTTTGTGAAATCAATTTTTTAATTTACTTTTCAATTTTTCTCAAAAACTGTTGGTTATACCAAAAAATTCAGAAAACAAAGAAGACGTAATTTTTCGAGCTCTACAACTTTTCTGAAACTTTTTTCAATACCGTTCAAAATTTAGATGATAAAGGAGAAAAACTGAGGTTTTATAATTTTATGACCGTTGCACTTTTTTCGAACCGCCCTAATTGTTAGTTCGAATGTGAGATTTGCAGAAATTTGAAATGATTCGAAATTTTATTTTTTTATTAATTCCTATGTGCGTGTCTGTCTAACGCAAGAGTGAGGTATTAGACTATTAGTCGAACGTCCATTTACGTAACACCAGCACATCAGCGAAGGTCAGGCACAACGAGAATTAAAACGAGACATTCTTAGAGAGAAAGAAGGGGAAAAAATTACGTGTGCACTGAAAAGCTGTCTCGTATTTGAGAATTATTTACAGCGCTATAGGTATTTTCCTTTTTTAAATTAAAAAAATTTTCCAACATTTTTTTTTTATTTTAGAGAAAATTGTATAGGATTTTTGCTAATCGTGAATGGCGACTAACTAACCTTTTTTGGTTCAAAATTCAACTACTTAGTTGATATAGTTAATAATATTTTTAATTTTTAACAGGATCAGTTAATAATTAATTATTCAGTTAGAAGATAAAAAGTAATATGATATGGTATATGAAAATTGAAAATTGAAATTGAAAATTGAATTCAGATACTCATTTCACAACATCACGAATATTTAAAAAAAATTATATAATTGTAATAGCTGATACTATTCATTAATACAATTAATTTAAACAAATTAGTATTCAACCAAAGAGATTAATTTTAAACTAAAATGATAAATCTTGCAAAAAAATTTAATTTCTAACAAAAAAAAAAAAAAATTAATCTTCTCTTTTTTTTTGTTCAAAATTGAAATATTTTGTTAAGATATTTTTTAAATTATTTTTTCAACTGAAAATTTAACTATTCCATTTTTGGTTGAACAATTATTTTCTCAAGTTTAAAATTCATCTATTTGGTTGAACGTTCATGTATTTTGTTGACAAGTAACTTTTTTTGTGAAAAATTAATTTTTATGTTCAAAATTCATTTCTTTGTCTTGAAAATTAGTTTTTTCAAATCGAAAATTAATTTTTTCAATTGAAAATCTAACTATTTTATGTTAGGTTGAACATCAATTTGTCATTTTTGGTAGAAAATCAATCTTTTGGTAGAAATTTCATTTCTTTGGTTGAAAATTAGTTTTTTATTGAAAATTAATTTTTTTAACTAAAAATTTAACTATTCCATTCTATGTCGATTTTTTATAGACATTTAATCTTTTTGGTAGAAAATTCATGTATTTTGTTGAAAATGAATCTTTTTTTTTTGTAAAAAATTAATCTTCAAGTTCAAAATTAATTTCTTTGTCTTAAAAATTAGTTTTTTAAAATCAAGAATTAATTTTTTTAACTGAAAATTTAACTATTTCATGTTTGGTTGAACATCAATCTTCTTCAGCTGGAAATTCAACTATTTGATTGGAAATTTCTGTATTATGTTGAAACCTTGTATTTTGTGGTAAAATATCAATCTTTTTGGTGAATTATTCACTTTTTTGGTTGAAAATTCATGTATTTTGTTAAAAATTATTCTTTTATGGTAGAAAATTAGTTTTGTTATTGAAAATTAATTTTTTTAAACTAAAAACAAAAAACAAAAACTTCTCCATTTTATGTCGATTTTTTATATATAAATTTAGTCTTTTTGGTAGAAAATTCATCTATTTTTATGAAAATTAACCTTTTTTTTTGTGAAAAATTAGGCTTTATGTTCAAAATTCATTTCTTTGGCTTGAAAATTTTGGTTGAAAATTCATGTATTTTGTTACAAATGATTGTTTTTTTATAGAAAATTAGTTTTTTTATTGAAAATTAATATTTTTTTAAAACTAAAAATGTAACTATTCCATTTCATGACGATTTTTTATATATAAATTTAATCTTTTTGGTAGAAAATTAATTTTTTTTGTTGAAAATATAACTATTTCGTTGAAAATTAATTTTACTTTGTTAAAAACTTATTTCTCTAACTGAAAATTAAACTGTTCTTTTTTTAGATGAAAATATATATTTTTCATTTAAAAACTCATCTATTTTGATAAAAATTTGTATTTTTTTGGTAGAAAATTAACTTTTTTAGTTGAAAATTAATGTATTTTGTTAAAAATTTGTCCTTTTTAGTAGAAAATAAATCTTTTGGTTGAAATTTCATTTCTTTGATTGAAAATTAGTTTTTTATTGAAAATTAATTTTTTTAACTAAAAATGTATATACTCCATTTTTCGTAGAATTTTTTTTGGTAGATGTTTATTCTTATTGGTAGAAAATTGATTTATTTTTTTGAAAATTTAACTATTTCGTTGAAAATTTATTTTATTTTCTTAAACACTTATTTCTCTAACTTAAAATTAAACTATTCTATTTTTTATTGAAAATGTCTATTTTTAGTTGAAAATTCTTAAATTTATCTATTTTGTTGAGAATTTCTATTTTTTTGTTAGAAAATTCATTTACTTTGTTGAAAATTTAACTATTTCGTTGAAAATCTAGTTTATTTTCTTAAAAACTTATTTCTCTAACTGAAAATTAAACTATTCTATTTTTGTTGAAAATTTAACTAAAATTCATCAATTTTGTTGAAAATTTATATTTTTGTTTGGTAGAAAAATCATTTATGTTTTTGAAAATTTAACTATTTCGTTAAAAATTTATTTCACTTTCTTCAAAACTTATTTCTCTAACTGAGAATCAAACTATTTTATTTTTTGTTGAAAAATTATCTTTTTTAGTTAAAAACTCATCTATTTTCTTGAAAATTTTTCTTTTTAGTTGAAAATTCATGTATTTTGTTAAAAATTTGTCGTTTTTAGTAGAAAATCAATCATTTGGACGAAATTTCATTTTTTTGTTTGAAAATTAGTATTTTCATCAAAAATGCATTTTTTCAACTAAAAATTTAACTATTCCATATTTCGTCGAAATTTTTTGTTATGGATGTACAATCTTTTGGGTAGAAAATTGATTTATTTTGTCGAAAATTTTACTATTTCGTTGAAAATTTATTTTACTTTCTTAGAAACTTATTAACTGAAAATTAAAACTAACTGAAAATTAAACTATTCTATTTTTCGTTGAAAATTAATATTTTTTAGTTGAAAATTCATTTATTTTATTGAGAATTTGTATTTATTTTTGGTAGAAAATTCATCTTCTTGGTTGAAAATTCAACTATTTTATTACAAAATTATTTTTTTGGTTGTAGATGCATAATTTTAGTGAAAAGTTTATTTTTTGGTTAAAAATTTTACAAATTTTATTGAAAATTCTTTTTCTTTTGTTGAAAATTATTCTTTCTTACTAAGAATATAGCTATTCCATTTTTGTTATGAAATTGATATTTTTCAGCTGAAAATTTACTTCTCTTGTTGAAAATTCTTATATTTTGGTTTAATTTGAAAGTTTTTTTTTTTAATTGAAAATTAAAATATTTTTTTTTGTGTGGAAATATCAACTATTACACTTTTTGTTGAGAATTCATTTTTTATCAAAGATTTATCAGTTGGTTTGAAAATTTAACTATTTTGATGAAAATTCCCTTTTTCTTAGTTGAAAATTAATCATTTTAACTGAAAATGTAATAATCAAATTTTACATTAATAAGCCTTAAATTTTGTCAGTATTATGCAATTGGAATACTTAAATTTTTATTCAAAAAATATGAATTTTCTAACAAGAAGATTAATTTTCAACCAAATAGTTGAATTATCAACCAGAAAAGATGAATTTTCAAAAGAAAATGGTATAATTCAATTTTCAGTTTCAACTAAAATGATTCATCTTTACTGGAATAGTTGAATTTTTAACCAAAAAGATGAACTTTTACCAAGAAGAAAAATTTGTACAAAAAAAGACGAATTCTCAACAAAATCCATGAATTTTCAACTAAAAAAGATAAATTGTCGCCCAGAATTTAAATATTTGAATTAGTTAAAAAAATTAATATTTAACCATAAAGATGAATTTTTGAACTAAAATAATGGAATATTGAATTTGGAATAGCAGTTACATTTTCTGTTGAAAAAAAATAATTTCAAGAAAATATTTACATTTTCAAATAGAGTGACGAATTTCTAAATAAAATGAAGAATCTTCAACTAGAATAGTTAAATTTTGAACTAAAAAGATCAATATTCAAATAAAATGATTGATGTTTAACAAGAATAATTGAATTTTTAACCAGAAGATTAATTTCTACCAAAAAAGACTAACTTTCAACTAAAAAAGATCACAACATCACAAATATTTAAAAAAAAATTATATAATTGTAATAGCCAATACTATTGATTAATACAATTAATTAAAAAAAAATTAATATTCAACCAAAGAGATGAATTTTGAATTAAAATGATAAATTTTGAACAAAAAAATTTAATTTTCAGCAAAAAAAATAATTTTCAAGAGTTAAACTTTCTACCAAGTAATTGAATTGGCATTCCAAAAAGATGAATTCTGAACACAAAAGGTAGTAGTTGACATGAATTGTGAACGAGATATTTGAAGTCTCAACTAAAAACGATTGATTGTCAACCAAAAGAAGAATAGTTGAATTTTCTGTTAAAAAAATTATTAAAAAAAAACAATTTTCAATAAAGTTGTTAAATAAAGTAATATAAAGCTACTTTTATGTATGAAGAATTATTGTCATTTAATTTTATATTGCAATTTTTAAAAAAATTAAGCAAGCTCTCGAAAAAATTCCCTGACTTTAAGGAAAAAATGCCCTGACATTTCCAGGTTTTCAAGGTAAAAAAAATTCCTTCACAATTTCATGTTTTCCAGGTTTTCCAGGTAGGGTAGACACCCTTTAAATTATCAAGAAAATATGACTTTTTGCACATTTTTACAAGTTAAACAAATTTATCATCAATTATGTTCATTCAATTATTTAAAAAAATATTTCAAGCAATCTGCTTGTGTATTTCAAGCCAAATACACAATTTTCTTATTACCAAATTTGCTACTTGTGTGAATTTTTTATTATCTTTATGATTTTTTTAATTTCTTATAAATCCTGTTTGACCGGTTATTGAAAAAAAAATTCTAAATTCGAATTTGTTTAGCAGTCGAACTGTTAAAAACGTTTAAATAATATTAAAAAATAATATAATAATATTAAATATTAAAATATTTTCTTATTCAGCCAGGAAATTTATTAGTCATCAACCATTTCTGTTTTTCATTTTTACTTTCTATAACGAATAAGTATGTAATGAATAAGTAATAAAAAATAATTTTTTAGTAAATGTTTTCTCTGAAGCGCCTGTTAATAGGCTACGTTTATTCCTAAGTACATTCGGTTGCGGAGAGTCAGGCGCGATTGTCTGACCTTCGCGGAATCGTTCTACTGACGCCCCGTGGGAGGGGGAAATAGTGACTTTAGGTTCAAAATAACGTTCAGCGGACAAATGTTTACCGTTTTGGACGTATATTTCTTTTAAACAAAGCTGATATAATTTTAAAGGGAATTATGAAACCCGATTTTTGATTCATTTTCTTAAAGTTCTTATAAATGAAACATTTTTTATAAACAAATTATTTGTCAGAAGTGTTGTTTTTCAATTTTCGATAATTTGACGTTTTTTAAAATTCTGTTGCAAGATTTTAATAAATTAATAAATATTAAATTAAATTAATAAATATTAAATTAAATAATAATTTTTAAATTAAATATTAATTTTTTCAACTAATAATTTCAATATTTAATTTTTGAACGACAATTCATCTTTTTTAGTTAAAAATGCATGGATTTTGTTGGGAATTAGTCTTTTTTGTACAAATTAATCTTCTTGAACGAATCTGTATTATCCTCAGAGAATAACAGAAATTTTTAACGTCTTTTCAGACTAGATGGAGATATGAATTAACAATTATGTTAAATTTTTTTTTTTCTGAAAAATAGAAAAAACATTTTTTTTAAAATTTTAAAAAATTGTTAATTGTTAATTCATATCTTCATCTAGTCTAAAAAGACGTTAAAAATTGCTGTTATTCTCTGAGGATAATACAGATTCGTTGAAAAATTCAACTTGTACTATCTAGCAAAACAATGCGTGTATTTTCTGAAAAAAGTTTCTTCTCTCGATCTCTCTAGTAGCTTAATGGGAAAGCACCCGACCGGCAAGCGGAAGTTCCGAGGTTCGATTCCCAGCGGAGCGAAAGGAGAAGATCTTTTTTCAGAAAAAAAATTAATTAAATTAATATTCTTGGTTAAAAGTTCATCTTTTTGGTTAAAAATTCAACTATTCCAGTTGAAGATTAATCATGTTAGTTGAAAATTCAATTATACCATTTTCTGGTTGAATATTCAAGTATTTGTTTAAAAATTAATCCTCTTATTAGAAAATTCATCTTTTTGGTATGAAAATTCAAGTATTCCAATTACATAATATTAACAAAAATTTTAGGCTTATTAATGTAAAATTTCATTATTACATTTTCAGTTAAAATGATTAATTTTCAACTAAGAAAAAGGGAATTTTCATCAAAGTAGTTGAATTTTCAAACAAACTGATAAATCATTGATGAAAAAATTAATTCTCGACAAAAAGTGTAATAGTTGATATTTCCACCAAAAAATATTATAATTTTCAATATAAAAATTGTTAAATTGAACCAAAAAATACTATTTTTCAACAAAAGATGTAAATTTTCAGCTGAAAAATATCAATTATATATCAAAAATGGAATAGCTACATTTTTAGTAAAAAAAAAATTAATTTTCAACAAAAGAAAAAGAATTTTCAATACAATTTTTTTAACTATCAACCAAAAAAATAAACTTTCAACTAAAATCGTGCATCCGAAACCAAAAAAATAAATTTGCAATCAAATAGTTTAATTTTCAACCCAGAATTTGAATTTTCTACAAAAAACAAAAAAACAAAAACAAATTCTCAATAAAATAAATGAATTTTCAACTGAGAAATATTAATTGCCAACGAAATAGTTAAATTTTTAACAAAATAAATGAATTTTCTACCAAAAAGAATATACATCCATAAAAAAAAATTTCGAAGAAAAATGGAATAGTTAAATTTTTAGTTGAAAAAATTCATTTTTGATGAAATCACTAATTTCCAACCAAAGAAATGCAACCAAAAGATTGATTTTCTACCGAAAAAGACAAATTATTGACAAAATAGATAAGTTTTTAACTAAAAAATATAATTTTCCAACAAAAAATAAAACAGTTGAATTTTCATTTAGAGAAATAAGTTTTGAAGAAAGTAAAATAAATTTGTAACGATATAGTTAAATTTTCAAAAAAAAAATGAATTTTCTAAAAAAAAAAAAAAAATAGAAATTTTCAACAAAATAGATGAATTTCCAACTAAAAAATATAAATTTTCAACAAAAATAGAATAGTTTAATTTTCAGTTAGAAAAATAAGTTTTTAAGAAAATAAAATAAATTTTTAACGAAATAGTTGAATTTTCAACAAAGCTAATGAATTTTCTACCAAAAAGATTAAACAACTATCTATGAAAAAAAAAAAATCGACAAAAAATGGAATAGTTAAATTTTTACTTGAAAAAATTCATTTTTGATAAAAATACTAATTTTCAACCGAAGAAATGCAACAAAAACATTGATTTAATACTTAAAATAACAAATTTTCAACAAAATATATAAATTTTCTACCAAAAAAGACAAATTATTAACAAAATAGATGAGTTTTTAACTAAAAAATATAATTTTTCAACAAAAAATAAAACAGTTTAATTTTCAGTTAGAGAAATAAGATTTGAAGAAAGTAAAATAAATTTTTACCGATATAGTTAGATTTTCAAAAACATAAATGAATTTTCTACAAAAAAAAAAAAAATAGAAATTTTCAACGAAACACATGAATTTCCAGCTAAAAAATATAAATATTTAACAAAACTAGAATAGTTTAATTTTCAGTTAGAGAAATAAGTTTTTAAGAAAGTAAAATAAATTTTCAACAAAATAGTTAAATTTTCAAAAAAATAAATGAATTTTTAATGAAATTTGTTAAATTTTTAACTAAAAAAATAAAACATCTACTAAAATTATGCATTTACATCCAAAAAAAGAAATTTGTGATCAAATAGTTGAATTTTCAACCCAGAAGATGAATTTTTTATGAAAAAAGAAAAAAAATCGCAATAAAATAAATGAATTTTCAACTAAAAAATATAAATTTTCAACGAAGAATAGAATAGTTTAATTTTCAGTTAGAGAAATAAGTTTTTAAGAAAATAAAATACATTTTCAACGAAATAGTTAAATTTTCAACAAAGTAAATGAATTTTCTATCAAAAGATTAAACAACTGTGAAAAAGAAATTCGGCAAAAAATGGAATAGTTACATTTTTAGTTAAAAAAAATTATTTTTCGATAAGAAAACTAATTTTCAACCATATAAATGAAATTTCAAACAAAAGATTGATTTTGCAACTAAAAAGGACAAATTTGGAACAAAATACATGAATTTTCAACTAAAAAGGTTATCTTTCTACCAAAAAAGACAAATTTTTACCAAATAGATGAGTTTTTAACTAAAAAAGATAAATTTTCAACAAAAATAGAATAGTTTAATTTTCAGTTAGAGAAATAAGTTTTTAAGAAAGTAAAATAAATTTTCAACGAAATAGTTGAGTTTTCAACAAAATAAATGAATTTTCAATGAAATTTGTTAAATTTTTAACCAAAAAAATAAAACATCTACTAAAATTATGCATTTACATCCAAAAAAATAAATTTGTGATCAAATAGTTGAATTTTCAACCCAGAAGATGAATTTTCTAAAAAAAAAAAAAAAAATCTCAATAAAATAAATGAATTTTCAACTAAAAAAAATAAATTTTCAACAAAAATAGAATAGTTTAATTTTCAGTTATTTTTTTAAATTCTGTTGCAAGATTTTTCGGTCAAAACAATAGCCGTATTGAAAAATTCATCCTCAGATGATTCCTGTTAATAAAAAAATATTTGTTCAGAAGTTTATTTTTTAACGTTTTTTCTGTGAAATACTAAATCTTTTTTAGTTTAAAATTCGTCAGTTTCTTGAAAATTCATCTTTTCAGATTAAAAATTCAACTATCTTGATACAAAACTAAACTATTTGTTTAAAAATTATCTTTTTTGTTGAAAATTCACTTTGTCGGTAGATAATCAATTTTTTTACCCTCCAGATAAATATTCATAATTTTTTCAAAAATTCAACTATTTTTGGTGGAAAGTTAATTCTTTTTGGTTGAAAATGCTACTACTATAGCTTTGGCTTAGAATTCCCTTTTTTGTTTAACAATTTAATTATTTATTTGAGAATTTAATTATTTGTTAGAAAATCAACAATATTGTTGGAATGTCATTTTTTCTTGCTGAAAATTAAACTGCTTTGTTACAACTCGTTTCTGTTAAAAATTCGTTTTTCTTTTGTCAAAAATTAATTTTTCTTTCTGAAATTTGAACAATCTTGTTTAAAGTTCATGGCTTTTGTTCATAATTCGTCTACTTGGGAGAAGATTTTTGATTAGTTGAAAATAAACATTTTTGGTTGAAAATTCAACTACTTGGTTAAAACTTAAACTCTTTAATTAAAAACTCACTTTTTTCGTTAGCGATTCATCATTTTAGTCAGAAATTCATATTTTTGGTTAAAAATTCAACTATTTTGTTCACATTTCCATTTTCTGGTGATAAATTAATTATTTAAATTAAAAATTTAACTATGCCAGTTGAAGATTTACTGATTTCGTTAAAAATTCAACAATTAGGTTGAAATTTTCTTTCTTTGCTGACGGAAGAATATTTCTTGGTTAAAAATTCAAAATTGATGAAAATGCGTCTTTTTGGTTTAAACATTATTGACTGTTGGTTGGAATTTGATGTTTTTTTAAAATTAAAAATGCAAGTGCTCGGCTGATTATTAATCCTTTTTGGATGAGGATTCAGCTATTTTATTAAAAATTCGTCTTTTTTGGTTGAAAATTACTCTTCTTGATGGAAAATTTAACAATTTCAATAACATTTTTTTACTTTGATTGAAAATTTGACTATTTTGTTAATAATTTGCCTTTTTTGTCAAGAAAGCCATTTCTTTCTTTCCTAAATGTTCTCACAGTTGATTTTTGATTAGTCTTTCTATAGGAAATTCAATTTTTCTTAAAATTTTGTCTTTTTGGTTGGAAAATTAATCTCTTTTCGTAGAATATTCATCTTCTTGCTTAAAATTTCAACTTTTTGGTTCAAAATTAATCTGTTTTGAATGAGGTTGAAAAATTATCTTCTTTGTAGACTAAAATTCAACTGTTTTGTAAAAAAATTCGTCTTTCTGGATTGAAAATTCAACTGTTTTGAAATTAATTGATCTTTTTTATTGCAAATTTATTTCTTTCATTAAAAATTCCACTAATTTGTTGATAATTTCCTTTTTTTGTTGAAAATTAATTTGATTTAACTGAAAATTAAACTGTTAGATTTATGGTTAAAAATATATATTTTTCAGTTAGAAATTCAAATATTTGGTTCCGGATTCTGCTATTTTGCTTAAAATTTTTTGTTTGTTCGAGTGTAAATTTTTAAACTGACAATTGAACTATCCCATTTTTGGCTTAAACTTTTTATTTTTTAGTTGAAAATTCATCTATTTGGTTGAACTTCTCCGTTATAAATTCATTTTATCGGTTGAAGATTCATCATTTTCTTAAAAATTCGTTCTTTGTTTTTTTTTTTTTTTTGAAAATTTAACTACTTTGTTGAAAATTAATTTTTTTCACCTGAGAATTTGAAAATTCCATTTTTGGTGGAAAATTTATTTGTTACAGTAATTAATCTTCTTGGTTTAAAATTAATCTTTTTGGTTGACAACTCATTTTTTTGCCTAAAAATTTAACTATTTTGTTCAAATTTCGTTTAGTTGTTGTCGTAATTACTTTTCTAAACTGAAAATTTAACTATTGAATTTTTTTTGAAATTTTTATCTGTTTTAGCTCAAAATTCAGATATTTAATTGAAAATTCATATATTTTGTTTCAAACTCGTCTTTTTTGGTAGCAAATATAATTTTCTTTGTTGAAGTCTTTTTGGGTTGAATTCAACTATTTATGATTATATACAACTTTTTTTTCGGTTCAAATACCAATTATCACATTTTCCGTTGAAAATGTTTTTTATCTTATTTTAAAATTCAACAATTTGGTTTGAAAATTCATCTCTTTTAGTAGAAATTTCATCTTTCTGGCTGAAAATTCTTAAAAATGTTTGGTTTAGCAATAAATTATTTGGTCGAGAATTAGTCTCTTTTGGTTAAATTCAACTGTTTTCATTCAAAACTTAAAAATTTATTGTTTGAAATACTATTACATTCTACATGGGAAATTTATCATTTTTATTAGAAAATTCAAGTATTTTTATAAAAATTTGTGTTTCTTCGTAGAAAATCAATCGTCTACTTCCTGAAAAATCTCCTCATTTTCCCATGTTTTTTTTTAACATTTTGGCAAAATGCTACTATTAATACTATTGGTATTTTTCATTACAGAAATTATTTCATTTATTTATTATTTTGCATTGCATTATTTGAATAGTATATTAATAGAAAATACATTTTTTATCGAAAATTGATCTTTTATATTTGAAAATTCAACTGTAGGGTTAACAATTCATATTATTGTCTTAAAATTTATTTATTTGGGTAAAAACTGAACTATTCTTGAAAAAATTTAACTGTTTGGTAGAAAATTATTCTTTTGTTGTTGAAAAATAATATTTTCTTCTTGAACAATATTTTAACAATTTTGCTAAAAATTGATGTATTTTCTTGAAAATTATTCGTTTTGGTAAAATATTAATATTCTTGGTGGAAAATTCACCTGATCGGTTGAATATTTAACTAGTTGCTTAAAAATTCATCTTTTTTATTAAAAATTCAACTACTTGGTTTAAAGCCTAACTTTTTTAAAAATTATTATTGTTTTTTGAATTCAACTCTTTGGTTAGAAATTCAACATTTCATTAAAAATTTGTGCTTTTATTTCGTTTTTTATTTGATTTGCAGAAATACGAAAAATTTTTGGTTCAAATTTTTTGTGATTCAAAGTTTTTGTGATTCAAAGAATTTAATTTATTATTGATCAAATACTCTATCTATTCATGTTCAAGAAAAAATTAGAAGTAGAAAAAATAAAAATTTATAATAACATCCCAAAAAATAAAATCCAACTATTTTTGTTTAGAAAATTTACTATTGTATTTTTAGCTGAGAATCCATTTTTTAATGAAAAATATTATTAGTTGATTGAAAAGTTAATTACTTTGTTGAAGATTCGAAAATTTTGTTAAAAAGTCATCCTTCTTGGTTGGAGAGTCAACTATTTTGTTGAACATTTCTCTTTTATGGATGAATTCAACTGTTTTTGATTTAAAATTGAAATCTTTCATTCTTGAAAGTTGAACTAATTTGTAAGAGATTAATTCTTTTGGGCAAAGATTAATTATTTTAGTTGAAAATTTATCCCTTTTGTTGAAAATTTACTTCTTTGTTCAAAATTCATGTTTTTGGATTGATAATTTAACTATTTAGATTCGCCTTTCTGAATTGAATTTTTATTTTATTTGTTTGAAAATTTATCTTCGTAGTACAAAATATATCTTCTGGGTACAAAATATATCATTTTGGTTGAAAATTTAACTATTTTATAGAAAATTCTTTCTTTTTTGGCTAAAAATAATTTCATTCGACTGAGAATTCAACTTCTTTATTTTTGGTTTAAAAATTCAACTCTCTTGGTAGAAATTTCATCAGTTTTGGTTACAAATGTCCAGGCAGTGGTGTGTCATATGGTGTCTCTAGGATACCTGGTAGCCTTCTAGTGTTCAAAATTTACCCCTGCATGCGGAGCTCTGCGGGGACTAACTTTTCTTCTCTACCTACTCCTGGAGACAAGATGGATTAAAAAATAAACCAAAATAAGAGCGTGGGAGAGCTATGTGGAGACGAGCTGAATGTGTCGGAGGAGCTGAGCATGAGCCACAAGTCGGAGGTGAGAAGGAAAATGATAATCGCGGAGCAGCATATGAATGACAACATTGGAGGAAGCTAAGCTGATAGCAGGTCTGAAAAAGGACACGTACTACCAGGGGAACCAGACCAAAGAAGCCATTGAATCTGGGACACATATCAATGCTAAGAAGACAAGTGAGGCCACCATGACTCTCCCGGATCCAAACGCGATCATAATTAAAACAAAGAAGCTGAGGAACTGAAGTGATGCAGCGGCGACTACAACCCCGAAGAACGTGGAAGAAGGGATCAGAATATTTGAGCTCACCAAGAGGAGAAGTTGGAGAGGCGCGCTTGACCCGAAGCGGTTTGGTTAAAGCCGGCTGAGGATTCGAGCTGCGCCGAGGTCCTGAATGATCTAAAAACTAAAATAAAGTCAGACACACTTGTTTAAAAAATCAGGGTTGTAAGGCAAACCAGAAATAGTAATGTCCATATTGAGGTAGGAGGCAGTCAGCGTGGGAGTTAACGTGGTCACTGTCTCGGAACTAGATACAACGACAGATGCAGAGGAGGTAAGGGAGAAGGCTTTCAGCGTGCATCTGAAGGCTTACGTAGAGATAAAAGAAAAATGGCGGCAAGACTGCTACGTATAGGACATCGAAAGGTGGCTACCGTTGTCTGGGTTACAACTACATAGCAGTGAACCGCTAGGATCCCGACGGGGCCGGATCATTTTAAGGTGACGGCAATGAGGGCCACAGAGCTGTGGATCGCGATAGCACTTTATAGTAATGCCTCCATGTTGCAAAGGAGAAAGAGCTTAGGACTGACCATCTGCCGGAAACGATAGTGACACCGTAAAAAATTTACACAGATTGCCTGACCTCTCCTCCCTTCCTTAAGGATTCAACTAATTTTAGTATGGCTCCTTACTGGCTGATAACTCAGGGTCTGCAGTAATGCGATTTGCGGTCCCTTAGCCTTGGGTTAGCAGAAAGAGGAGGTGGTTTCAGTGGGAAGTTTGTTTTCCAGGCTAAGTCTCACTCTCAGCGCATGAATGCATTTCCACGTAGCAGCCTGGTGAAATTTGGCAGGTCTTCCTACAGGGCGAGAATTTTAGGCATCACTCTCCACAGTGAAAAACGATTACTAGCTGGCTGGTAAAATTGGACAGGTCTTCCTGTGGAGCCGGATATTCGGGCATCCCTCCTTACAGTGAAAAACGATGAGTTTGAGCCTAGCGAAATTGAGCAGGTCTTCCAACATGGTGACAACTCACGGCATTACTCCCCACAGTGAAAAACAATAAGTAGTATCCTGGAAAAAGCGGAAAGTTCTTCTCACAGGGTGGAAAATTCAGGCATCACTCCCTACAGTGAGAAATGATAACTAGCAGCCTAGAAAAAGCGGGCAGGTCTTTCCAAGGGTTCGAAAATTCTGGCATCAATCTTCAAAGTTGAAAATTAAAATTAGCAGTTGGGCAAAATCGGGCCGGCCTTTTCACAGGGTGTCAATTTTGGGCATAAATTTCCACAGTGAGAAATGATGAGCCACAGCGTGGAAAAATCGAGCAGGTCTTTTCACGCGGTGGCAAATTCGGACATCACTCTTCAAGGTTAAAATGATAATTAGCTTCACTTACTCCCCCTCACCACACTTTCCCTCCGCTCCAATACTTTCCTACCATAATTATCCTTCAACTCCCCTTAATTCTTATTGTATCTAATTTCCTTCTCATCAATTCCCAACACTTCCCCTCCTTGGAGAAAGTACGACGGACGGACGGACACCCGAGCTATAGAAGATGTAGAATTGAATGGTTTTGATTCGTGTTTCTAGAAAGATCTTATCGGAGTCTGAATTACCAGTTTTCAGGAAGCGTTATCAAACCTAAATTATACAAAAAATTAATTTTCAATTAAAAATGATACACGTATTGTTATTTTGCAGTGATTTGTAAACTCACTGAATATACTTTCCGTATCCCAACATAGCTAGATACATTTTTCCATAACTTATAATCAATAAATGAAATCACTCTCATTTTAGATGATCAAAATTAATCTTACAAGCATAAGGAGTGAAGTCGGAATTCAACTTGTGAGAGTTGTGACGTTGTGTTTTTTATTCCAAACTATGTTTTATCTATCATTATTTATTTAATTATCTGTTAATCTATTTATTCTTAAACGCTTTGAATTTGATCCTTTTATGAATATCATTTCTTTTATTCTAATTTTATAATTACTTTCTCTTCCATATGATTCATTCTATTAGCAGTGTATTGTATTTCAGCAAGAAGGCTTGCTGACTGTGTGTCAGTGTGCCGTTCAACACGTCAGTGGTCGGTGCACAAGTGAACACGGAAGAGCCTTGATTCTTCCTTTCGTGAATCAAGACGGGCTAAATAATTATTAATATACCAGTACTTATTTTTTGAATAAAGACGGCTCTGAGTGAAGCATTATTAGTTGGTTTTAACTTATGCATCAACTTATTGTCTCACCTCCTTTTTTAATACCATACATGAACGCTATTGAGGATGAATTGCCTAAATCTACTTCACAGTTTTACAAAGTTTTTATATTGTTAAAAATTCGTGGACATTTTTGGTCCTTCGAGCCGGATACTCATTAGTGCATTGAGGAAAGTTCGCGAATGCTCAAATTTTTGGTGCACTTTACTGCAAGTCTATGTGAGTGCAATTGTGACAATTGGACAGTGTTTACTGACAGAGTTCCTCCCGGTACTATTCGGAGTGACTTGTGAACGTTAAGGATTGCAGTGTGAAAGTTGAGTGCATTGCAAACGGATAACTGCATAAGCTAGAGAAAATCGAGAGAATCATCGACTTTCAAAGGATGAATCCAGGTTCGTAAGTTGCTTATTGGTGTATTTCAATATGCCTCATCTCTCAACGCGTGACGGTCCTTGGTAACGAGGCTTGTTTACTATTCCGGAGGAATGTCAATCTCAACGTAGAAATGATAATTAATTGAAAAGGTTATGAGACTATAATTTTGAAATATTATTTCGCGAATGAGTTTGTGAATTGAGTCAGTGAAACCAGTGCTAATTGGCAAATAATCGTAGCTCCTTTATTGACTATTATCAATTGCCCACGTGTTCGTTCGAAAATTGTCTCGTGAATTTCGAATAATTTCTCAAGACTATTAAAAGTGTTTGAAATTACAACTCATGACTCTTGTGTAATTTCGAATTCATGTAAATGAATCACGACAGTGCTTTCGTATCATTAGTACGTTGCGACCTTTGATATAATTAAACTTCTGAAACGTCCACTCAATACTTTAATCATTTCGTACGTGTTTTTTTAGTTTTCTGTTGTGTTTTGCATTACCGTCGAAATGTCAATACAACAGGCGGAAATGTTCCTTCTCGAGCAATTGAAGCACTTTCATCTCGTGATGGTAATGAGTCATCAATTAATGTCACCCCTCGTATTTCATCCAATTCAACTAAATCATTTCCGAAAATAACTTTGCCGACATTTTCAGGCAATTACACTGAGTGGTCGAATTTCTCAGATTTATTCAAATCATTATTCGATGGAAATTTAGAAATCGCGGATGTCGTGAAATTACACCACTCAAAAACAATCCTATCTGGTGAGCCGGCTCAGATACTGAAAAACATTCCTGTCACAAATGACAATAACAAGCGTGAATCGGAAACGTAACTTCGCGAATCAACCGAGCCTCCGTCTTACCAATCCTTGCGTACATTTCTCAGCAACAGAGTTCGTACGTTGGAAATTCTTGAAAGAAATTAAACAGAAGCTGGATCTTCATCTTCAGCATCCAAAGATTCCTTAAGCTCAAGGTCATCCGCGAACTCTCAAGCATTGAAACGGAACAGGGGTTATCGTGGTTTAACAAAGGGTTCAGCAGCTACATCACATGTCACTACTGACCAGATTGATGATCAAGGTCGAACGTGCTACCACTGTGGACAGCAGCATTTCTTAATGTACTGCCCACTATTCCGAGCATTGAATGCAGTCCAACAAAAGGAGTTGGCTTCAAAGAAGAAACTATGCTATGATTGTCTACGTCAGCACTTAGGAAACGAGTGTTCGTCATCGAGAAAGTTTCGTATATGTGACAAGAAACATCACATCATGCTTCATCAGGATACATCGGCAATTAAACATATTAAAGAATCATCAACAAATGAAGAAGAGAAATCGCAGTCATCAACGACACATCACCTGTTTGCACATCACGTGACAAGACCTCGGGCTAAGGGTCTGTTACCTACAGCTATTCTACGAGTCACATCAAGTAATGGTACTTCATAGTTAGTGCGCGCTCTCCTTGATATCGGTTCTGAAGTTTCGCTTGTTTCAGAATCTCTCGCACAACGTCTTAGGCTGTCTCGCTCAAGTTGTGACTTGGGCCTTCTAACTGCAGGTAAAAAACGTGCGTCCATGGCAAACGGTGCCCTCTCATGCATTTTGTCACCATACTTTAAATCTGATTTTAAGTATCACTTACACGCGCTCGTGCTTCCGCGTTTAACTCCATATCTTCCACATTTTTAAACGGATACTGGAGAATGGCCTCGCATTTCTGGATTGCGTCTGGCGGATCCAGATTTCGGTAGCAATATGGTGATTGAGGTGATCATAGGAGCAGATGCCTATTCGTATTTACTCCTCCCTAATATTTGTAAAAAAAACTTCTATCTTCAAAAATTTTGGGAGGAAGAGCAGATTTCCCTAAAATCGCGTTGACAGCTGCTGATTAGGAGTGTGGGGATTTCTTCGTTTCTACTCATTCTCGCAGACCTGAGGCAGGAAGGTACGTGGTCCGGCTTCCGATGAAGCGCAATTTGCAATCGTTCGGAAATTCATATCGTCGTTTTTCGAACGCTGCATCGCCAGGAGCGTCGGCTCACGCGTGACGTGACTCTTTTCGAGGCTTATGATAAGTTCCTCGAAGAGTATTTCACTCTTGGTCACATGGTTCCAGATAATGAGACTTCGGTTCGTCGTGGTAGTTCTCGATCATTTTACTTACCACATCACGGAGTTTGGAAGACTTCAAGTACAACTACTAAGCTTCGAGTGGTCTTCAATGGTTCTCAGCGAACAGAAATTGGAATTTCGTTTAACGAATGCTTCCACGTTGGACCTACTATTCTACCCAACTTGATGGATATTGTACTGCGTTGGAGACTCCATATCATCGTTGTGTGTGCCGATGTAGAGAAGATGTACAGACAGATTCAGGTGCATCGAGATGACCAAGATCTTCAACTGATTCTGTGGAGAAAATCACCCGAAGACCCAGTTCCAACTTTTCGTTTAACAACGGTCACATATGGATTGTCGTGTGCACCCCTTCTCGCTCTTCAATGCCTACAACAACTCTCAATTGATAAGGGGCCATACTATCCTCTTGCAGCTGAATGTAATTGATGATGTAATTACAGGTGCGGATACCTTGGACGCAGCCATACTTCTTCAGAATCAGTTACATCATCTATTCAAAGTGGGCGGTTTCCCCCTTCGAAAGTGGATGTCAGATGATCCTGAATTATTAAAGAAAATACCAGAAAAACATCAGACATCATCGCAACCTAAGTCTTTTCCAACCCAACAATCTGTTCATATGCTAGGTCTCAATTGGAATCCGGAGAAAGATGTCTTTACATTTGAGGTTGCACTGCCAGCTTGTGGGCCTGTCGTAACAAAACGATCAGTTCTCAGCCAGATAGCTCAACTGTTTGATCCCCTGGGTTGGTTTAGCCCAGTGATTATTACAGCTAATATCTTCATCCAATTTCTGTGGCTCTCAAAGATTTCTTGGGACGATCCTCTTCCGATAAATGATCACAATCGATGGCTTGAATATCGAGACAATCCTCGGTAATTTTCAGGGATTGAGATACCTCGTTGGATTGGATTTCGTTCGTCTTCTGGTTCCTACGAACTGCACGGATTCTGCGATGCCTCGGAAAAAGCTTACGCCGCTGCTGTCTACCTTCTCGTCATGTCGGCTTCTGGAGAATCTGAAGTTTCACTCGTGGCCTCAAAATCTAAGGTGGCTCCCGTGAAGCAGTTGAGTTTACCGCGACTTGAGCTATGTGGAGCAGTTCTATTGGTTCACTTGATGCCGTATGTGCAAAATACATTCAAGTTAGATGTTCCTGTACATTTATGGAGCGATTCAACTGATACTCTTGACTGGATTGAAGGACATCCCACGAGATGGAAGACCTTCATAGCGAATCAGGTGTCTGAAATTCAAACGACGCTTCCTTCAGCAAACTGGCATTATGTACCGTCTACGAGTAATCCAGCTGATTGTGCATCGCGAGGTATTCCTGCCAGGAACTGAGCTTCTTTTTCACTCTGGTGGAAAGGACCAGATTGGTTAACGTCATCGAAACATGTTCTAGCTGTAAAAAATTGACAATTAGTCCACTAATGACTGAGACGGGAATCTCAATGATACACAAGAAAAAGCCCCCACCTCCTAGCGAGGTCTAGGCTCTAAATAGGCACTGCTAGGAAAATAACATTTATCTGCTGTTAGGCTGTGAGGCTAAATCCCACCATACAGTGAATAGGAGCACACACATTAGCGGCAGAGAAAGGGATTTGATTGAATTAATAGCAGGTACTGAACTGAAGATCTTTATGCTTGGTGATACTCCCACATTCTAGATTAAAAACAGAAGTGAGCTTCTCGATTTGAGCATATGCTCGAAAGAAATAAGGAGCAAGAGAGTGGGTTAAAAAGTCTCCGACGAGAAGTCTATCTCGGACTACCAATATATCTTGTCCTAGTTAGCTAAAGGATAAGTTTTAAATATCAGAAACCCTAGAAATACACTTTGCGACTTATATGAAGATGAACTTGAAGGTAGGCTTGTGATATTCTATAAAAGCTCATATAAGAACAATTGCCCTACTAGTACACTCAAGTCTAGGAAATAAGCAAAATGGTGGAAACTCTATTTGAAGAAACTCTGTAAAAAAATTAAAGCGGTTTGCAAAAGGGCAAACAGGACTAAATTGCCTTCAGACTGGTACATCTATAAGACAGCTCAGTAGGAATACAATAAGAACATAATAATCTACAAACAAGAAGATGAGAAGGGCTTATGCGAGAAATCTAAGAATATAACGGTTGTAAGTCTCGATAATGGCGAGTTTCCCGAAGACGAAAAAGAAACGCTGAATCACCTGACGGAAGACCACTTCCCAGGTTTTAAGGGAAGTCAAACCGATTGAGAGGAGGAAGGCTATGGCCAGAATTGAGAGGAGGCCGACTGAAATTCGGCCGTGAAGATCGTTGAAATGCAGAATGTGGAATGGGCCATTGAGTCTTCCTGCCCCTTCAGATCACCGGGGGCAGATTGCCTCTACTTAATGCTCTTACAAAAAGGGCATGGACTCTGTCGTCCCTCATTGACGAAACTACTCAGGGCAATTATTGCCCTTAAGCACGTGCCATCAGCATGGAAGTACGGCAGAGTGGCCTTCATTCCCAAACCTGGGAACGATGGCTCCACTGCTGCTGAAGATTTTCGGCTGAACAGTTTAACGTTCTTCATTATAAAGACGCCAGAAAATCTGGACGTGAGATACATGAGGGATGTGGTGACATTAGCCTCCCTGCTGCACATAGAGCAGTACGCGTTTTAAGCAGGCTGCGCTGTAGAAACTACGCGCAGGCTGCCATCGCCAAATTGGAGCAGCAGCTGGAACAGAAAGGGTATGTTGTGGGCACCTTCTTGGACATTGAGGGTGCCTTCAGCAATATCTCTTTAGAAGTCATCCGTTGAGAGACTTCAAGGTGTGGCATGCCAGACCAGCTAGTAACCTGGATATGGAGCATAATACACCGAAACGACTCGAAGCTAAATGGGTCGGAGCCCTAGTCAGGGAAGTATCGCCACCGGGATGCCCGCATGGGCGTGTCCTGTCACCCCTCCTATAGTGCATTGTAGTGAACGGCTTTCTTCGTAAGCCAAATGAGGAAGGGTAATTTAATCAGCGATATGCTAATGACTGTAATCCTAATCAGGGGGGCTCATCTGGAAACCTTAGTGGGACTTACATTGTCGGCGCTGCGCATTGTAGCGCTCTGATGAGACAGCTCAGTGCTCTCGGTAAATCTGCAAGAGACTAACCTGCTCATTTTCACGAGAAAGTACAAAGTGTCGAAAGGTGACGCCCCTACATTCCGTGGTAAGAGGCTGATGATCTCAGACTTCGTTAAATATCCGGGGGTATTTCTAGACCAAGCTGAAAATTCCTGTACAGGTAGCTCGGAGGATCCTGCACGCGTTTCTGTACACGAACCTGTACAGGTAATCTTGACGGTTCTCTGTGCAGGTATTTGGCCAAAGAAACTACACATAATCCTGCAAAGAAATCTACACCAAAAAATGAACCTTTGAAGGATCCTGTACAGGTTCCTGAACAGGTTCCTTCGCAAAGTAAATTCATGCTCGGATTCCTGTATAAAAACACTTATAGGCTCCTTTAGAAACATACATTGTGGAAACTCATGTCGCTTACAGCTATAAAGTTACCTTCCTTTTATTTCTTTGAAGATCCAACTTACTATCGAGAGAGCCAAGCCACTAGCGAACCGTCGCGGATTCCTTCCTATGAAGGTTCATCTATAGGAGCCTGAGCAAGTTCCTGTACACGAACCCGCGTCTCAATTCGCTTTATGAAGAAACCTATACAGTGTCATTCAAGGTTTAGCTTGCATACAGGTTCCTTTGCAGGATCATGTTCAGTTTCCTTGGCCAAATTACTACACAGGAACTGTCCAGATTACCTGTACAGGTTTGTATGCAGGTTCGTGTACAGAAACATGTGGAGGATCCTGCGAGGTTCCTGTACAGGAATTTGCAGCGGGGGATGGCAAACTGAACTGGGAGAAGCATCTTGAGACCCAATGCAGGAAGTTTGTCATGATATTTTCGATGTGCAGAAGAGTATTTGGTGGAAATACATAAGGCAAGATAAAACAACAAAATGTTTCAATTACACCCAGACTTTCCCCGTCTGCATTCCAAGCAGGGATATGTGGAAGGCAAACGGTTACGCGCTTCTCCAAGGATGGAGGCGGTTGGTAAAAAAACTGTATTGATAATTTTGGAGTCACTTCAAACTACTGTGCCTTTTGGATTTTGGTTTCATCAAAAAGTGGTATACATAAGAGTCTTTTTGATTCAAAACATCAACACTTTGAAAGAAATTATTTCCTTTATTGACTGAAGAATTCTTCTTGCTTGCAAATTCAACGGTTTTTTTGGGTGAAATGTTCGTCCTTTTGGTTTAAAACTTCAAATCTCTTGCTAGAAATGTTATCATTTTTGAGTAAAAATTATACAGTTTGGTTGAAAGCTAATATATTTTAGCTGTGAATTTAACTATTTTGTTAAAAATGTAAAAAAATCACAGTGTTTGCTGAAAATGAACTTTTTTGTTAATATTTGTGTTTGGCAAACAGTGCCAAACACCCTAGAGTTCGGGGTCTACATTGAGTGGACAAATCAACTCAAAGATGACTTCTCAGACTGCTACGATGCCAGCATCATCCCTGCTCATAGAGGCTTTATGGCGCGTATGCACACTCTGTGGTGCCAGAAAAACCCAGAGCTTCGGTATGTTTTGCATCATTCTTTGCGAAATCAAGCCAACGCTCTCAGAAAAAATGGATATGTACGTGGAACACCTCCCTAAACGCTGTATGAACAAGCCACAGATGAAGAGGAGGAAGCAACCAACCGCGGAAAGCTGGCACCTTATGACAGATGATCACAATTTCAGGGCAAGCAGGAACATTGACACCTACGATCCTCTTAAGGCCCAAGATCTGGCTGAAATGAATGCCATCCTTCGTGAGGATATCTCGGAGGAGTCCGACCTTTGGACCATCGCCAGAGCTTAAGCAAGTTTCGCATCAATCTTTGCGAAATCAACGTGACTACTTCTTGAAAAATGGATATGTACGCGGAGCGTTCCCCAACCACTGCTTGAACAAGCTGCATACAAAAATGAGGAAGCGACATTAAGACCAACCGCAGAAAGCAGACACTTCCTGAAAGATGATAGCGATTTCAGGACAAGAAGGAACATTGACATGCAGGTTCATCCTAAGCCCCAAGATCTGGCTAAAATCGACGATGAATCAAAAGACCAAAAGACGCTCGCATCAACCGGACAAGAACATTGGATGGGCAAGGTAGAATGCCTCCCGTATTCAGTGTGCGATTGACTACATAACATCTGGTAGACCGTTCACGGAAAGGGCTCGAAAGTTCGCCCAAGAACTGAGGATCTACAATCACACACTGAGACGAATCAGGGGGAATCAACAGTATCTCGCTGACTCATCGCGCCTCTTCAGTGATCATCCTGTTTCTGTTAAAAATCCACCCAAGCCGAAAGAGATAGAGACTTTTTGGAGAGAGGTATACAAGATCCCGAAAACACTGGAGTTGAAGGAAGATCCTGACAATATCATCTGTTTCAAGGAGTTTTGCGACAACCTCATAACATCTGAAAAGGAATGTCCATCAATCACTGCCGAATAGGTGAAAAAAGCACATAGAGGCACGAAGAATTTTTCCGCTGTAGGACCAGATTGTATAAAAAACTTCTGATGAAAGAAGTTTACTTCTACACACCAACATTTGGCCCGCATATTCACCTCGTATTTGAAGTCGGAAACGCCCATTCCACAGCGGCTGGTGTTAGGACGCACTATACTCCTACCGAAAAAAGGCAACTTGTTCAACCCAGAGAATTACAGGCTGCAACGATTGTACCCAAAATATTCGGTTAAAGTAATTGTCCTTGTGATCGGTGCTCTCGGATGTGCGAAACTATTACAGGTTCGTATCCTTAAAACCACAACCGCGTGCCAAAAATATGCCAAGGCACTTGCGAGATGAATTGAGAAAGCTATCATCCTTGGGTCGCTTCGTGTTCTCAAGACACACGAGTGTTTTGCCGGTCTGTCGTCGTAATTTCATTGTGCCACCCATCTCACTGTCATGAGATATGGCCATAAGTGTGATTTACCGCGGTTCTATTGGGAACCGGTGTCATTTTTAGATGGCAGTTGCTCCTTGTGGGACCCTGCATTGTTTGTTAACACCTTTTTTTAATTACCTATCTTACGACCGTGAGATGGGCGGTTACAGTCTGCAACGGACTCAATACGATGATCCGGAAAAAGTCTCGTGCCTTCCGCATATTCCCTTCAAGTGTCTTAGCTAATGCTGTGCACTAGCATGATAAATGCAGGATTTCATCATCCCTGTCGCATTTCCCGCACTCTGTCGTGGGGTCATACCCCATTTTGTGCATATGATAGTTCAAGTGGTTGTGCCCGGTTAGCATCTGAAACACTGTCCTTATGTCATTCTTGGGTAAACCCAGGGTTTCCCTGGTTCTTTTCATCCCATACGTATAGCCCAGGATAGATTTCGCCTGTCAGCAACCCTGGATTTGTTCCCAGTATTCTCGGTGCTTTTTTTAGATCAAACTTTCGATGGCCATTACGATGCAGCGAATACTCGCCTCAGTGCCGGTTCCGGTCCTATGTATTCAGAACAGCGAAGGACGGCCAGGACCTCCGCTTGAAAGACAAAGGAATGTCGCCCAAGCGGAATCTCTATCCCTTCCCTCCTCGTGCTGTCATAGATTCCTGCTGCTGACCCTCCCTCACCCCTGGAGCCATCTGTATACCAGATTTCCCCTTGGAGGAGCGGGTTGCCATTTGCGGCGATATGAATCCAGAGTACTCTGCTGATAATTATATGGCCTGAATGGATTTTTTTGCTGCGAGCAGTGAAGTTTCTTTTATTTAAAATTAATGAAATTACGGAGGTGATTCATGCCAAAGAGATGCAGGAGTTATTGGAGGTGAATTATTTTCCTTGACCAAAGTATGAAATGTATAGTATCATGGTTTTCAAACGTGCTCACCATTGATAATAATGTGCCCGTTTCAGCAAAATAATTTTTTTAAATTAAAATGTTCAGCAAGATATGGCAGGACTTTCAATAATGATGTAATCTACTGGAAAAAGGATTTTTAAAATTTAATCTACTTTATCATATTTTAGGAAGTATTTATAGTTGATCAACTCTTCTTTTGTGTAACAGTTCCTGCCTTTATCTCAAGGCGGTCCCCTTTTTTGATAACTACTATTATGAAGTGGTGGCTCTGAGTAGCTAACGTGTAAGTCGAATGTCTTAAAGTCTTGTAATGTTTGAACAGCCAGATCGTTATTTTACTTTTTGGGGAAAAATCATGCGTTTCTGCCTTTGTAAATAAAACCACTTTTCCTGGAAGGAGCCAGGAAAAATCCCTTATGCAGTGTGCGATGCAGATCGTTTTTTCTACCATTCAAAGTGGTTAGAAATTATACCAACGTAAAGGATTAGGTTGGTGGGGGGTTAGGATAGGGCTACGTTTGTGTAAAAAATCGTTGTTTGTCCAGGTTTGGACCTTGTAATGATTTTTGCTACTATTTCCATCGCATTGTTTTCATATTTACTGGTTTTTCATTGATTGCTGCAAATCAGTAAATAATTGGCGGGGATCAGTAACTATGTTATTATCAAGGTATAAAAAGGTAAAGTGTGTTAATCGTGAAAAAATTTACATTTTCCTATTTTGCTGAAGGTGATGTAGCCTATTCACAAGTTTCATAATATTATCGTCTTATTTTTTCAATGATGTTGATGTGTTACGAAGGTTTAAAACTTTTGACTGCTAATTATGTGGTCTACAAAGTAATGTAGCTTTCTGGATTTTGAATTTGTCAAAAAGTGGTATACGAGTATTGAATAGAACTCTCCCAGAAGGGACCAGAACTCCGATCAGAACTCATGGAATTATTGCAATTTTTAAAATTAAAAAGTGGAGGGAACGTTAACATGTCTCAAAATTGATTTTTGACCCACTGAAATACCAGAACTATTTCTAAAAAATTTCGATGACTCTGGAACTATCCAGAAGGATGACAAAACTCTAAAAAAATTGAAACTTTAAAGCCGGGGGTACCAGTTTACATGTATCTTTCTTGGTTGAAAATCATTCTGTTTTGGTTGAGGATTTAACTATAACAGAAGAAATTCTTCTGCATTTTATATCTTTCGAAATATTTTCACAGGCCCAGTTAGTTTCAGAACATTGTTCATACTTAACATTACCCAATGGTTAAAACATTATATGTAGCTTTGGCCGAACTAATTAAAGGTAATAAATGAAAAATTTGTATTTGCAGTATACCTCAACAATAATATATGAAGAAGTTTCACCCTAAAATTAATTTTATTAGCCTTAAATTACAAGAACATTTTCGTAATGTTACATTTGAAAAACCTAATTAACTAGAAAATCAATTATCTAAAATGAATGTTGGTAAATGATAAGAAGGTAAGTGAGATTCTTAACAATTTATTTGAGAACTATGTGATAAAAAATAATTTTTGTCTCTTATCTGAGAGGCTATTTTATTAAGTAGTTTTTCAATTAGGATAAGTGAGAAAACGACTGGTACATACGCTTAAGTGTCTTTCATAATTTTCATTGTAGTAATACAGTCTTCACAAAAATAATATTCAAAAATCCGTTCACTCTATTTGAGAAAAATGAGGGCTGTTGTCGGCACTTTTTTCTTGACCCTTGTAGTGGTTGTTGATTCTATGGGTAAATATAATATTACAATCATATATATTTTTTAAACTAAATCATTAATTACACTATTTCAGGGGACATTTGCAATTAACCTAAGGTCTTTGAACGTGGAATCTGAATGAAATTAGATTTAGAAAAGAAAATAAGATAATAACGAATATTGGTTCTCACGAAATTAAGATTTTGCAAAATATTTCAAATAAAATATTCTTTTTTTTTTAATTAAATTTTCATCGAAAATTTTAATTTTTTTAAATTGAAATTTTGTTAATGAGTCATCCTTTTTGGTTGAAGATTTAATTGTTCTGTTGAAAATTCATCGTGTTGGATTGAAAATTCAATTTTTCAAAATTCAAAATAATATTTTTTTTAATTTTGCAAACCATTGTTATTTGAAGAAGTTATTTTGTTATTCTGTCTGTTACCGCAATTTGAATAATGCTAATTTCTGAATTTCTTCCACATATTGTGGATTTTAATTCCATTTGAAACTACTCAATAGAGAAAACTGTTGTTAATCAATTAGGAATAGATAAAATAAGAAGTTAAACACTCTTTTCTAAAAACAAGCTTATTTTCGAAATTTTGAAATATCATTAGAAAGCCTATATCGCAATGAATTTGCTTATTCTCTGAAAAGGAAAATGCCTTCTTGGTTCAGCAGATCGAATTTCTGCTGGAGTTTCGGCCAAGTTGAAATATCTTTGAGTTTATGATTCTTTTAAATAAATTTTTACAAATTTAATATCTTCCAATCCCTTCTTCCACCACCCACAAGAACCAGTGCCATTTTATCGACCCCTTCCCCTCTGCAAATAAATTCACATCGTCTCACGTAGTTTGTGAATAACTCCTTTCAATAACATATATTAATTTATAGTTGTTCTGACTGAATCATCTAGACGGCCTTATTCACGGTCTTATCCACCCCAAGGAAATTATTTAGCTAAAATGTTCGAGCGCTTAAGGAAAACTGAACTTGCTGATACTGGTGGTTTCTCTAGTTATTACAAATATCTTTCTAATGGTCCATTTGATCATGTGACACGCAAACATCATGAAGATAAAGTTGAGGAGAACGGTTTCGTCATTGGATTGAATATAAGAAATAAACTTGTACCAATATATGATTACTTGAGAATGCAAATTGTTCAACGTGGCGAAGATAATATTTCACTGTCTCCACAAGATGCTTCACTTATTCCGTATTGGGCTCCAATTACAAAAAGTCAAAATTCTAATCCTCGTCGTTCTAATTCAGGTGCAAGTTTGTCGAGAGGACCTCATGGTGGAAGTTCGTCGAAAGGACTTCAAGGTGCCAGTTTGCTGAAAGAACCTCAAGGTGCCTATTCAACAAGAGGACCTCAAGGTGCCAGTTCGTCAAGAGGACCTCAAGGTTCCACTTCGCCAAGAAGACCTCCAGGTGCTAGTTCGTTAAAAGTACCTGAAGCTGCAAGTTCGACAAGAAGACCTCAAGGTGCCAGTTCGTCAAGCGGACCTCAAGGTGTCAGTTCGCCAAGAAGACCTCACAAGGTGATAGTTCGTCAAAAGGACCTCAAGCTGAAAGTTCGTCAAGGAGACCCCAAGGTGCCAGTTCGTCAAGAGGGCCTCAAGGATCCAGTTCGCCAAGAAGACCTCCAGGAGCTAGTTCGTTAAACGACCAGAAGGTGCAAATTCGAAAAGAAGACCTCAAGGTGCCAGTTCGTCAAGCGGACCTAAAGGTTTCAGGTCGCCAAGAAGACCTCAAGGTGCCAGTTCGTCAAAAGGACCTCAAGCTGGAAGTTGGTCAAGAAGACCTCAAGGTGCCAGTTCGTCAAAAGGATCTCAAGCTGGAAGTTCGACAAGAAGACCTCAAGGTGTCTGTTCGTCAAGCGAACGTCAAGTTGTCAAGTCGCTAAGAAGACCTCAAGGATTCAGTTCGTCAGAAGGATCTCAAGCTGGAAGTCCGTCAAGAAGACCTCAAGGTGCCAGTTCGTCAGAAGGATTTCAAGCTGGAAGTTCTTCAAGAAGACCTCAAGGTGCCAGTTCATCAAAAGGACCTCAAGGTGACAGTTTGCAAAGAAGACCTCAAGGTGCCAGTTCCTCAAGAGGAACCTAAGGTGTCAGTTCGACAAGGAGACCTCAAGGTGCTAGTTCGTCAAGCGGACCTCAAGGTGCCAGTTCGCCAAGAAGACCTCCAGGTGCTAGTTCGTTAAAAGGACCTGGAGGTGCAAGTTCGTCAAGAAGACCTCAAGGTACCAGTTCGTCCACTGGACCTCAAGGTGCTAGTTCGTCAAGAAGACCTCAAGGTACCAGTTCGTCCACAGGACCTCAAGGTGCTAGTTCGTCAAGAAGACCTCAAGGTGCCAGTTCGTCCACAGGACCTCAAGGTGCTAGTTCGTCAAGCGGAACAAGAGTATCTCTTGCCATATACAAACAACATTGCTATGTCTTTCACACACTTTAATTCTTCTTTTTATCAAATAATATATTTCACTGGAGGAATGATGCTATTAACTCAAACCTTGAAAATTCAGCTCATAAGGGAAAAGTTATACAGAAAACTGTTTTGACAACTAAAAAATTGAAGATTCTCTGGAAACCGCCGAAAACTATTTGTTTGAATGAACGAAATTTTGGCTGTAGCAATCCTAGAATATCGTTATTATGTGGATAACAACATGCTTGGTTGATCGAAACAAATATTTCGCTCGATTCAATTCACAATCTCAGTTAATAAATGAATAAATTCAGCTTATAATTCAGTAATGAATTATAAGTTATTTCTCCTTCTATCAATAATTTTAGTTGCGTGCTTAGTTTCTTAGTTTATTTTAACACCCAAAATTATTTAAAGAAAGATACTGATTATTCAAAATGCAGAAAATCATTAAACTGAAAGTTATTGAACTGTCAGAATTATTTGAAAACAATCAGCTGATTGCTTTGAATAAACCAGTTTGAAATCGTGCCTCTTTTTAATTTTTTTTCAATCCACGGAAGTCATTTAATTTTTTTAATAACACTGGAACCTGAATTTGAGAAAACTGGATTTCTACATTTTTAACAAACATTTGGAAGGTTAGCTTCAATAGCTTGTAATTCCTGGGATAATTTTTTTTTCTGCTAAACTATGAAATACATATATCCCTTTGGTTTTATTTTTGAATAATATATTCAAAGGCCAATTTATTTTTAAACTCTGACTTGGACCTTTCTACATGTTTTGAAATGGCATCGGTCATTTCTCTATATTAACTTACACTAGATTTCCTTATTTAAATTTTCAGGAAAAATGTAAGAATATGCTATATAAGTTGAATGAAGATTACGCAAAGGATTTAAAAATATGCACCCAAAGCGCAACCTACAACAAGGTCGAGCTAAGGAATGAAAAAGCTCATGCAGCGAAGGAATCTTTCGTGAACAAAGAACAAAGCCCGAACGAACCACACAAATAATGGAAAGAAGTTCATCATGCCAGTCCTCCTTTTTCGGGAAGATCGCTTTAAAGGACTTCATGAACGAGTATTCTCATAAAATGTTATCAGAGTGCATTCGAAGGATTTCATTCCCGATAATACGCTCTTTAATAAATCATGCAATTCAAGGAAAGAGGCATTTCTATGACCCTTCCTGACTCCAATGCCGCTTTTGGGGTTGTTCTCATTGATTCAGTAACTGCCAGACAAAAGACCATTTGGAGACTCTCCTGCTGTTTCCTGGAACTAATCAAACTGGTTCTTGGCACCCAGATCAATGATACATCAGTTAAAATTGGTCTAATTATTACCGTGTATAACCAGTAAACTACCTTCGGCTTGAGCTCCAAGTTATTCCGATTGTGATCCTGCAAGCCCGAAATGCTGCTCTGACCTTTTTTACTATCGAATCAAAGTGTAGCTTCCAGATTAGTTTAGAGTCAAAAATGACTTTTAAGTACTTAGCTGAGATGCAAAAGTCAACCTTCTTGCCATAGAATTTAGGTTTCACGAGATTAGGTAGTTTCCTGTGTCTCGTAAAAACCAACAGTTTCGTATTATTTAGGTTAACGAATAGGCCTCGATCGTTGCACGAATCTTCAACAATGTTGAGAGTATTTTCCATGAGTTCGACTAAAGTTCCCTCATGTTTTCCTGTTACCAGTATAACAAGGCCATTTACGCAATCCTTGTGTATACAAGCCTGATTCATAATTCCTACAAATCAAATTATCAATGCCAACAGGGTGAAGGATAGCACTTCTCCCTGCGAAAAAAAAAACCCTTTTTACCTTCGCTCTCACGCTGCAATCGCTACATCCCCTGGTCTTCCTACTTTTTGAATGCGGGAGGTGAATGCATAGTAAGTTGATGATGGATTGGCTATTCTGTGAGGAAAACTTATCGCAATGGAAGGTATAAGAATCGCTGCGACCTTCTTCCATACCACATGGGTATATCCCATAGCTATTCACGCCCTGAAAATGTCACTCAAATGTCTTTGATAAGAAAGTAAAAAAGAGATTCTTATCAATTTTATTCAGAATCTTCAATATCAGGTGCATTGAGTAGAACCAAAACATCTTTCTTCGAAATTAGCCATAGAAAACAAATCAAAGATCACTTTTCGAATATCCCCACCAATTTCTTGTCCTGAATGCAAAGTTTGTTTGCACCAATTTTTTTGAATTTTTTCTCAAGTATTAGAGGAAATTTCCGCAAACACGTTCATACTTGCATACGTAGATTCACACTAGAAGAATGAAACACGAAATACTGTTTTTAAAGTTGTCTTTTATTTGATATTCTTTTACAGCTTGTAGCGTAAAATATTCTTTCAACGCCGGCGTACTTCGAACCTAGCTTGCTCTATGTAACTCGCCATTGAATTGATACCCTTCATGATTTAAGTATAAAACTTTTGGGATTCCAAAAGTTGTAGGCTCGCGACGTTGTGAAAGATTCATAAGTGTGGCTTTCAAAATAACGTTACCATTTCTGATTATTTTACATTCGTATGTTGTTCTATGATCATTATGCCCATTGTCCTGATATTCAGTGTCGCGTTCTATAACTACAATGTACTTATTGTTTGGATCAATTACAATAAAAGCGCCGCCATATTGATATCTACTCAGGACATAAACATCTACTGGCTGGTCATAAGAAAGCAATTTTCCTCCAACAATATCGCGACCCACAAGATTGCCATTCCTCATTTTTTGTATAGTAATTCTGTCTCCATCCTGAATCACTTCAGAGGGGCGAATTCCAAGATGTTCAGTAACAATTCTTTCGAATGCGGGAAGTCGATTACCAGATGCGCTGACAACTGTGAAACAAAATAATTATGAAATTCGTGTACACTGGAAAAATAACTGTTAGTAAGTAGATAAGCACTTGGGCAAACAGATTTCTGTTTGCATATTCCGTTACAGATACCGAAATTTCCATTTTATGCAGGGGTCGATTAGGTAATTTTGTCACTCCACTTTCACTTGCAATTTTATTACAACAATTAGATATGTCAGTGAAAGTGAAAGTGAGATTGAAAGAAATTCCAGCAATTCATGAAGTTCGTGTTGTTTGTGAAATTCTAAGAATTCCGTGAAATTGATAAGAATTGGGAAAATTCAGCGGATTCGTGGGAATTTACACTATTTCGGAAAATGTATAGACCTCACGGAATTCAGAGTATTCAGCGAATTTTGGAACATTCAGACGATTTTAACAGGAATTATAAGGCATTCAAAATACTTTAGGAAATGGAGAAAAATTCAAGACTTGAATCTCGCCACGTGGCACCAAATACAAATTTTGATTTTAAAAATTATTCAATACAAATTTTTAATATAAATTCTATGTTGAACATAATAGCATAAAAGTCAGATGTGAGATCAAGAATAATTTAATGTGGAAGCGTTATTATTTTGTTGCGATATGTTGCAAGATTTTAATCTCGTGACGTGGCACTGAATAAAAATTTGTATTTAAAAATTATTTTAAATACAAATTGTTATTTATGAATTTCAAGTTGAACAGATATATACAGAAGCCATGTTCAAGATTGAGATAAATTTAATGTGCAATCATCATTTTTTCATTCCTATATGATTCAAAATTTGATCCGGCAAGGTGAAGCTGACTGCAAATTTTGTTGGAAAAAAACAATTTTGATACAAATTTTCATATAAATTTAAAGTTGAACTTAATTGTAGAGCAGTCAAATTTGAATTAAGAATAATTCAATTTGCTATCTCATTTTTTGCCATATGTTACAAGACTTGATTCCCGCAACGTGGCATCAAAAAATATTTTAATTTAAAACATTTTTTATAAAGATTTTTATTATAAATTTCATGTTGAACATAATTGTATAGAAGATGAATGGAAGATGTGGAATGATTTAATGTGTAATCGTCACTTTTTTGTTTCCATATGTTACAAGATTTGAATCTCGCTACGTGGCACCAACAAAATTTTAATTTACCTCATTTTTTAAACAGATTTTTATTATAAATTTCATGTTGAACATAATTGTATAAAAGATAAATGGAAGATGTGGAATAATTTTATGTGTAATCGTCACTTTCTTGTTTCCATATGTTACATCAAGATTTGAATCACGCGACGTGGCATCAAAAAATCTTAATTGAATACATTTTCCATACAGATTTTTATTTCAAATTTCAAGTTGAACATAATTGTATAGAAGATAAATGAAAGATAAGAAATAATTCAATGTGTAATCGTCACTTTTTTATTTCCATATGTTACAAGATTTGAATCTCGCTACGTGGCACCAACAAAATTTCAATTTAAAACATTTTTTATACCGATTTTTATTATTAATTTCATGTTCAACATAATCGTATAGAAGATAAATGGAAGATGAGGGATAATTCAATGTGTAATCGTCACTTTTTTGTTTCCATATGTTACAAGATTTGATTCTCGCGATGTGGCACTGAATGAAAATTATAATATAATGTTAGGTAAACTTACTTGTAAATTTAAGCCAAGCCAAGCAGGCAAATAATAGAGCGTCTGTGTTCATTATTTCTAGATACGAGTATAGATAAGGATAGAAAACTCAAGACTGATTCCGGAGAGGACAAATTTCGTGGGAAGCGGCTGATTTGACAGATTATTTACAAATGACTAGAAGGGCAAAGGTTCTTGATTTGATAATTTTTAACTTCCGCCAGATTTATCACTCACGGAACATTCTTTAATGTTTACGAAAAACATCTTGTTTATCATCTACACTATATTGACGAGGTAATAAAGTATCTTTTGTGCAATGAAAAGATAGAGAACTTTAGTCAACTAATTCGAAATCATGACTGATGCATTGTTTTATAAAATTGAATGAATTTTTACCTCGCTTCGAGTGAAAAGTTTACAAAAAGTTGAAAATTGGAAAAAAAACCGCAATTCCTAGCATTATTCAAAGAGAATATCATTAACAATAACAATAAATTGTTTAAACAATAATGTTTGTGAAAATTAATGAGCTATTACCTCACTTTAATTGAAAATTACACAAGCTACGAAAATGAATTATTATACCAAAATTTTTCACTGAAAAATTATATATACAAACTAGTTGTTGATCACTTCTTAACAAGACGTGTAGTTTTTGTTTGAATCGTAAAAAATTACATTTAAAATTGAAAAATTAAATCCATGGAAAAACAAAACGAGGTAAAATATAATGTTAGTTGATGAATTTATACGGCTAAATTATAGCTACAAATTTTCCTTGACTATTTTTTGATAGAATGCGTAGTTTTGGGTTTAATAGTAAAAAAAAAACATGAAAAATAAACATACTAAAGACAAGATGCAATAAAGTATTCAAATGCACAATTTTTTGCCTATAAAATATACTTTAAAAATTTAAAAATTCTACATACAACTTTAAACAAATTTAAATAGATAATTTCACTCCTTTGTCTTTCAACTGGAAATTGTAAGAATTTGATTTGGATCCGAAAAACTTACTACACCAGAGACTCGCTATTTGAACGCGCGATCGAACGCGTTATATGAATTCCTAGAATTGCTGGTCCCCGCAGTTTCTCAGGGGGCAGGGCGAGAGACGGTTGCGACTCCGCCTCTGAAGGGACGCATGCACTATACTACTCAGTCAAGTAGATTGCGCAATATTATGGAAACGGTTCAGGCGGCCCTGACTGTTTACGTTTCGCTGTACGCGTTATATGAACAAGGCCATCTTCAGGCAACCCCCGAGATTGTTCATCTATCGAACCTCTGGTGTAATTCATATTTTGTAGATTTTCGTCGTATGAAAATCTAGCAGTTTCTTAACAAATCGTACCTCCAAGCTCGTTGAAGAGGAATTCTCCTAAAGAATTACAATTCTGAATTAAAACAGTAAATTTACTGAAAGAATTATAATTCTAAGTTAGGGCAAGGGAATCCCTTCCAGTCAAGAATTATAATTTCGAATTAGAGTCCGAGAATTTCCTACAATATTTCTAATTCTAATTTGCGACAGGAAATAAATAAAAGAAATATATAGAAAAATCACTTAAAGACTTACAATTTTCGTGACATAGAACAAGGAATTTTCAAAGAGAATGCTAATTCTAAGTTCTGACATAGAATTCCAGTAAAGAAATATAATTTTGAGTTTGAGGAAGGAAATTTTATTGAAGAATTATGATTTTGAATTTAGGACATCTATTTTAGGTGCACTTTAGAAAAGGAAATTTCGTTGAGAATTATAATTTTCATTTTAGGACAGGGAATTTTCGTAAGGAGTGAGAATTTTACTAGAAATAGGAAATTTTCGATAGGGAAGTAGAATTTCACAAAAGAATTCCAATATTCTAATTCTGATGATGGGGCTCTCTCAAAATGAGCCAGTAGAATCTGACTGGCTGGAACAGCCAGAAGTGTGTCACTGACAATCAATGAGATTTCACTAGTTCACTCAGTGGAATTCAGTCACTGGTTTTATCAGTGAGGTTCACAGGTTACTTAGTACCTGTAACCATCTGGTCGCACGTGTTGTCTTCCGTCAGCTGGTTAGGTATGCCATTTGTCACTCATCACTTTTATGCATTCATCATTCCGCCGTGCATCATCAGACATTCTTCCTACAACCGCAATACCACACACTTCAGTCGCACTCATAACAATGACATCCTCAAACAAACTTGGTGCGCCCTTTATATCTTTATTATCTATTAGCGCCTCCCAAGTTGCCTGATCTATGCGTTCATTTATCTTATTCAGAAAGTCTATTCGTACTTCCGGTTTCTGTAAATTTTTGATTTTGATTCGTGCTTCTATCGTTTTTTGGTTCTCTTTCTTCTCCATCCGTGACCTAAGTTCTTTTGGACACTAGAAGGTAATGATCAGTTTTTCATTCAGAACCTCTTATGACCCTTGTATATTTTACTAGCTCTCTTAGTCTTTCATCTGCAATAACGAAGTCAATTATACTGCGGCTATTTTCTCTACAGCAGGTCTACATGTGGATCATCTTATTCCTTAACCAAGTATTTTTAATAAATAAGCCCTTTTCTAAGCATAAGCTAACTAATCTGTCTCAATTATCATTTTTTCTTGGATCCCCGAAATTACCTAACTCCCGTTCTTTGCCCTAAAGTTGGACGCCAACCCATCCATCAATATCTCCTAGTAGAATGATTTTTTCATCATGATCGCAAATATTTATTGTATCATATAAAGTATCCCAGAAGGCGTCTTTTACTTCTCTCAAATCACTATCAACTGGGGCGTAGTACGCTATGATCTCTCACGCTATGAGCTCGCAGGTTTGAGCGCGTCTAGGTCGCGGGACTGTTGATTCTCGCGCTTCGCGCTCGATAATATATTTACGTCGCGCGACGCGCTCAGTCTTTGTACTTTCCCTACATTTGTGCACAAAACTTTTAAAATTAAAGATCAAAGCATCGACAACTGTAATTTTGTGATTGTGAATTCTCTTTTGTTAAAGCTCCTTCGGCTTTAACGAACACACTCTCATCACGTATCTCACGCTTTGCACTCGATTTTGTCCAAAATGCGCACTTTTCTAAATTATGTTTAACATCATTATATCAAATTATATTACATTTATTTATGTGCATCAGCCTGGGATTGCTAATTCAGATATTGCAAAATGAATTACAAATTTTGTTTATCATGATTACTTTAATATTTGCTCCTCATTTTGCATTAAATTTTATTCTGAGCTACTCTGAAAAATGTATCATTTCAATAAATTTATATGATCACAATTCATAATATGCATTGATATTAGAACAGACGTATTTCCATTGACTTGTTTTTATAATTAAAAAAATTGCGCATCCTATAAAAAACACAATTTTTTCATTATAGATTTTGTTGCAACTTGTGTCGTTTTTCCATCAATTTAATTCGTTTATTTTCAATGTTATTTTTTACGATTTGAACCAAAAATATGCATCCTAGCGTAATGTGGTTCTAAGAAAATTTGTAGATATAATATAGACTACAAAATTTATCAAAAAAAATGTTATTGTAGCTAGTGTCGTTTTGACAAAAAATTAATTTTTTTTATTTTAAATGTATTTTTATAACAAATTTGTAGATCTTTTTTGGTTGAACAACTTTTGTCTTCATTTTTTGCGTCTCTTGTGAGGTTTTTTTAAAAGTTTAATTTTTTTATTTTAAATGCTGTTTTGTACGATTAAAACAAAAACTACGCATCCTATCAAAAAATTATTCATGACAAATTTTCAGCTCGTTTTTCGGTGAGCAACTTTTGTCTTCTGATTTTTTTCATAGCTTGTGTTGTTTGTCCAAAAATTTAATTCTTTTATTTTTAATTTCATTTTTTACGATTAAAACAAAAACTATGTGTCCTATCGAAAAGTGATCGCTAACAAATTTGTATATCTTTTTTGAATGCACAATTTTTGTCTATTTACCTTTTTCTTACCTTGCGTCGCTTTTCCACAAATTTAATTTTTGTATTGTTAATGTTATTTTTCACGATTAAAACAAAAACTAGGCATCCTATCGAAAAATGATTAGCAACAAATTTGTAGCTCTTTTTTTGGTGAACAAATTTTTCCTATTTATTTCTTCGTATCTTGTGTAGTTTATCTAAAAATTCAAGTTTCCTATTTTTAATGATGTTTTTTTACGAATAAAACAAAAACTACGCGTCCTATCAAAAAGTGATTATTAACAAATTTGTAGATCTTTCTTAAATGCACAATTTTGATTGATTAATCCTTTTTTGTATCTTGTATAGTTTGATCGCAAAATGGAATTTTTCATTTTTCATTATTGTTTTGCGTGATCAAAATTTGAATTTTCGATTTTTGAAGACAATTCGAAAAGTCGTTATGAAAATATTGTAGGGTGTTCCAAAAGTAACGTTTTCCTCTGCTTGACTTTTTTTATATCATGCGTTTTTTGGCTTAAAATGTTCATGTTCGTTTTTTTTTACTTTTTTAATCTCGAAAAAAGTGGTCTCAAATATTTTGAAACTGCTCTCACTTTCTGAATTTTCATCCAAAATGGCTGGCTAATGAACTTGACCTTTAGTTTAGGACACTAAAAGAATATACCAAAGGCCAATATAATCTTTCAATTCTTTCGAAATTTATCGTGCTGAGAGACTAAAAATCTACACACACATTAGCGAAAACCTGTTTTTCGGGTTCAGAAGGTGTCAATACGTGGGCATTGGACAAAAACATGGGGGGGGGGGGGAGTCAAATTTTACACAAACCCTTGTAGCCTGCTGAAAAAATGTTCCCCTTGCCTTGAGTTGGATTTAAAGACATAAAGTCTCGCACGCGGTAAGGAACAAGACCTATAACTCATCTTTAGCATGTCTTTGCTATTTCCTAATTAGTGTATAATTGAAGACTTCGCCAATTCGAATTATTTTTACTCCTAGCTGCCTGAAAAATCAAATGTAATGCTTTTCTGAACCTTTAACCACTGAAATAAGCAAAGCAGAATATAAAAAACGAACTTTTATTTTATCCACGCATCTACATGTCTACAGCTTCAATTTGAGCCATCTTCGTACAAAATCTGTTTAAAAGAAAAGCTTCCAGTATGAAGGCCTGAAAGACAAAATTAATTCATCAACTGAATCTGATCTTTTTCATCCCAATTTCAGTTTTTACCGCTTGAAATTGTAAATAAAATCGATAGAATTAATAGACAGATAAAAATAGATACGCAGCATAAAATAAAACAGCTGAAAGAAACACGAGTCACTGTTCTGAGTTCAGTTTAAACATTACTTGCCAGCGAACGAGGTATCATTAATCAGAATTATATATTTTCTTACGCTAGTTAAGATACTATATACTGCATTTTTACATTAGGCGTTGAAATCGTGCTCGTCACGTGTACGCAACATTTTCTTTAAAAATTAACCAATTTATAGTGCCTAGCCTTGTTTGCCGCAGAATTTTATGACATGTTAAATTTTTGAAGTAATAACTTCTTATGGCACGGTTGAACTTGCAAAAATAACAGGATTTGAGGGCAAATATGGGTCAGGCTTCACGGGTAACGCTTCCTCTCCTCTATCTCTTCTACGCTTCTCCCACTGACTAACTCTTTCAATCCCTCACCCTCCCTATCTCTCCTTCGCTTCTTCCGCTTCTCTCCATCTCGCCTCTCTCTCTCTCTCTCGTTCTCTCCCTCTCTCCTCTCTCGTACAATATGATACAATATCATCACGCACGTGCACGAACCAGGACCTTCAAGAAGAGCGCATGCCGCTATACATTGCTACATACCGCTATACTGTCAAAGTCTCAGTGTGAGTGTGAGGAGCAACCGTTGCCGACATGTTTATGCACGATTTTTCCAACACCATTTATATCTCATGTCAGTGAAAAGGTTTAATTCTTTTGTTATGTTTGAACAGTTCAAAGAAAAACCACTTTAATTTACATCATATGAAGTTATCGCTCCTGCCTGGCGTCCCACGACGACTCAAGTGTTTTTTATTTTTGTTTCAATTTTTATAAATGAGACAGTAAATTGAAGGATGAAGAAAATGATTACAATTTTTGTTTTTACAGCCTCTGCCTGACAATCCGTAACTCATATTGTAATTTTTAATTATTCTAAGGGTGTTATAGTACACTCTCGTTATGAATTTAGGTATAGTTTTAGTCATATACTATAGCATAGTAATTGAACTTAGCGAACACCGCAGAAAGCAAGCGGTAGTAGGACCCCCTCCATCGAGCAGAGTGGAGACTTCCAACCAATAGCGGTATAGCACGCTCAACGCGCACGGAGAGCAAGTTCACTGGGAGACGGGTCCTAGAGCGTTCGACACTCAGGTCTCAAAGCTCGTTCTGACGAGGTCACTTTCCGGTTTGTGTACCAGAGGAGAGTGCTCTTACTTAGACTTAGAAGGTAGTGCTGTATTAACATGTCATCATTTTATTGAGAACAATAGTAGCTAGGTTTATAACAATTGAATCAAAAGCTTTCTTTGAGATTGGTTCGCCCGTCTTCTGGCTCGCCCAAGATTCCTTCGTTATATATTTCAAAGCTATCTGATTTCTTACATTTCTTTCTTTCTGTAATGTTGGTTTGCCCGCATTATGGCTCGTAAAAGTGTATGAATGAAGATAATACTTGCCTTCTCAAATATTTCTTAGGCACGTTTGTAGCAAGGTGTATAGTAATTAAATCTAAAGCTTTCCTTGAGATTAGTTCGCTAGTCTCCTGGCTCGCCCAAGATTCTTTTGCTATACATGGCAAAGCTATTGGAATCCACCTATCCTTTATTTCTGCAATATTAGTTCGCTCGAATTGTGGCTCTGAAGAATTTGTTGATGAAGATACCACATACGTGCAACAATAATTCAATTTTAACTTTTCTATAAAAATAAAGCCATGGTGCTCAACTAAATTTGCAACATTTTGGAATTATATCTCACACTTTAATGGAATCATGTTTGAAGCACCGATTTTTTTGTCTCTGGCAATGATTGTCAGACTGAGCCCAGACAAAAAAATCAAAAGATTTACTTTTTTTTTTAAAGAATAGACATTTCTTAGATCAGTATCTCTTTTCTTTTAGAACAAATCGGGATAATCACGTACATATAATTTAGAGGATAACAGCATTTAAAAAGAAATTCATTTAATTTCAACAACACCATGAAAATTCCGTAAGTAGTAATTTAGGCAGTTGTGTGCGTCATATTTGAATTTTAAATACATATTTGGATCAGGGGATCTTGATCGCCCACCTTCGGGAAACCAAAACAAAAATGTATGCATTTCGCCATTTTATAGCCTCCAAAACAAAATATCTTAACTACATTTTGGGAATATACTTGACATTCTTATAAAAGAAATAGTATACCACTATAATAATTAAAATAAAGCGCGAAACGTAACAGTCTTACAAACACGAAATATTTTGAGATCTCACACCAGCAATATTTTTCTTCCACACTCATTATTTTAAAAAGTAAATGAAGCGTTTTTATCGAATAGAAGTCATACAATTTGGCATATATAGGAGTCATTTATCGAGTCTCTGTTCACACGTAGTTCTTCAAAAAATAATTCCCAGTATGTCTAATTGTGAAAATATGAAGATCATTAGTAGCATTCTACTCCTCACATTCTTGGGGTTCCTTGATATTAAAAGTAAGTATAATATACTAGTAGACCTAATATTTATAACAAATATATCGAATATCAAAAAACTAGTTCGGAAAAAACATTTTTATGTCATGAATGCATAGCTTATTCTTTGTTGGCCAGTGGTTGTTAAAAATTGTTGAGAGTTTAATTTACTAGTGTACAAAACATACATATATGTCCAATTTTTTGTACAATTTTAGGTGCAGGTGGATTTCCAACTGTTCTAAAATACTGCATTGAAGTAAAAATGTCGGATAATTCTATTTATCGAGGCAAAATCAAAGTAAGTTTCCCGGACACGATCCTCGTCGGCATCATCCAACGTATGCTGAAATGCGTTTATCACATCAGAAATATTATACAACTTCAAATTTTACAGTGTACCCTATCAATCATTACCATTTATATACCATTTTATATGATAATGTATTCTTTGATGATGATGTATATTGATTCGCCGATTCCAAGTATCAAGCTTATAAATTGTGGAGGAACAACTATTTTTCGGAAAATTCGACACCAAAACTGAAAAGTGCATTTTCACACAACAATAATGTCATTACCAACGCCGTCGCTAGAAAAATTTTTCGAAGAAGGAAATGCAGCGGGAAAAATACCGGGAAGGGGGGATTTGCAGCAGCACACAGGAAAGTATATGTATATTATGTACGTTTTTCAAGAATTTCGAGGGGAGGGGGAGTCGAACCCTGGTCATCCCTCCCCTCGCTATGGCCATGGCCATTACCGTAAGTGTATTAAAAAACAAGTTTTGCAGTGGAAAAAGATTATGAAAATCATTTTCTTACCTCTTACATGCTCAACGGTATTTCCTTTCATAAGTAAGCGACTATTTATGGCGAAAATGTGTTATATCTCTGCAAGGACACTCGGATCAGACGAGCCGGTTTGTTTACTATTTTCTAGTCTCTTTTTTACTCTTTATGAATAGAGATCTCAAGATTTAAGCTGAATAAGTTAATTGTAAAGAAAAATATCCATTAAGAATAATAATATAGCGAAAATTACGTATTGGTTGATAGCCTTGTTTGGATTTAAGACTTTTAAATTTGATACGATCAATTTTCTTTATAAAATATGAACTTCCTAATTCATATGTGATTGCCAATGTAGCTGCTAAGCTTTTCTTTTAATTTGACAATAATTGTTCATATGTATGCCAAGTATGTCCACAAAAGATTCCATTATACTACTATTCAATTGTATATAAATAAATAAACTTGTTATTTTGCAATATTAGGGTGATTGACCTTTGATTGATTTTGCCTTTGAATAATGAATTTTTGCTAAAACTATCTTAGCAAATAACTTATATCAAAGCACAATGTAGTAAAGTTTCAAAATTTCAGACTAATTTGTTTAGAAATTATAAAGATTTCAGGAAGATAAAAATCAAGAGTAAAGTTGAACATTTTATAGTTCAGAACATTAAAAATCACTTCAAAGTCTGTCCCACAAGTCTTTTATCTGTTTGTGCTGCATAGCGACCTTGGGATAAAACTCAAAAATATTTATTCAAACCATTGATAATGCGGCCTAAAATTAGTGATTGTATTCCGCGCCTCTTCCTTGAGATAAAATGTAGTACTCCCCAATTCCATGCCGAGGCATCACAAATTTAAAACCACATAAAAACAGAAGAATGGGCCTTCCGTCTCTACACAGATCAGATTTGGAGAATGAGTCCGAGAAGAATGGCTTATCGAAGGAAATAAAAAGGTTAAGGAAAAAGAAAAAAATTGGACAAGCAAGTCTTGAAGGGAGATTCAAGTGAATCTTTTTTCGTTGAATATAGGTCGTTAAATCTGCTATAAAAGCGCAGATTTGCAAAGAAAAAACTCAGGGGAACCAAAAAACTCCAAGGCCTCACCTCGACGTCAACCATTCAAGTCTAGGACGTGGGGCGGTTATCACAAAAGATTCCCCAATCAGTTTCAATCCAACAACAGCAATTGGGGAAACCAAAACAGAGGACAGCGCAACAGCTCCCAGTCGCATGCTACAACTCAGCAAAGAAAAACTTAGTTATTACGAATGTAAGTGAATCAGCTGGTAGGCTAAAATTTTTCTTAGCCAACTAAAAAAATATCACTTCCGATTCCAAAATTTTTTAGTTGGATTGAGGAATATGAAATTCGTTTCGCAAGAACAGTCTTTCAAAATTCGATCCACGAGCAGACCGATTTCTGACGGGCATTTTCTAAGTTCTTTAACCGGATGAAACAAGTTGATTAATTCTTCATCTTAAAGAAATAAATCACTTAATCGATACTGATCATTTTAAGCTCGATGATTATGGAGTAGCCTGTAAGCTGGTAAGTTTAAATTGTTTTCTGGGTAAATTAGATCTTAAAGATGCTAATTCAATGGTTCTCACTGAGAAAAATTATCGAAAATATCTAAGGTTTTTTTTTAATAGCACTCTATTTGAATTGAACTGTTTGCCATTTGGCCTCAATACGGCTCCTTGTGTCTTTAAAAAAATTGAGAAGCCAGTTGTAGGTTATTTGAGAAATGTAAGATTTCTCTCTGTTATATATCTTGACGAACTCCTGAGTTGAGGCTTTATTGTGAATTATGAAAAATCTTATAAGGTTCATTCTTAAGTTTGCAGTTTCCTTCCATTTATTCTGAATTTTCAGAGAATTACTTTTCAGTTATCATCTGAAAAGAGAAACAAGATCCGTGATCTGATACTCACTTTCCCGAAACTGAAGAATTGTAAAATTAAAAATTTCGCACGAAATACAGGCTCTTTGATATCTAGCTCACGTTTTAATCAGAATAATTACAAACAATTTATTCAATATTTCGGAAACATTTAACAAAAGGCATATTATGGAAATTGAAAGAAAACAATAAGAATCCAAAATTTTAATTACTTCAAATTTAGGCTAAGGGATCTATATAACATAAGTATAAAATTTAAGGAGGGATCGCAATTAAACAATTTTGAAGGGTCAAACATAAGAAATATATGATACAGAATACAAAAAGTAACAACTGAATCATGGAAACCATAATATTAGGGAAATCGGTATTAAAAGGTCGCAAAGAAAAGTTAGAAAATAACAGGCAAAGAGGGTATCAGTTCAGCAGATAAGCAAATGAGGGTTCGCAGTCCGGTATTATAAATTACGCATAATAAAGAAAGGAATGTACAAATTCTATAAAAAGGTATATGATAACGTAACAGGTAAAAGGGTTTTTATTTAACAAATAGATAAAGGGGGGGTTTCATTTCGACAGATAAGTAAAGGGGTTTGCAATCCGGAATTATTATATATATATAATTTAAAAAAAGGGTTAAACAACCACCGCAGGTTCCACTGAGAGCAACTGCCATATGAAAAATGACACCGGATTCCAGTAGAACGACGGTCAATCACACTTATGGCCACGTCTCACAACCTTGGCTCTCTTTTAAGGTCTTCATACCTCTCCTCTTTTTCTTTCTCCTTGGCAGTAATGTTGTATTCGGACGAAGCCGAGAATTCGATCACGAATATAATTCGTTTCTCGAAGTCTTGGAGAACGATTTTAGGTCTCGAGTGTGCAACGGAGACTGCTGTCCGAAAATCGTAGTTCCAGAAAATTTGGCACTTCTCGTTTTGGACAATTGACTCTATCTCCTTTGGAGCGTTCGGCAGGGCAGGGTCGCGGCCAACACCGTAAGGGCGACAAAGATGGTAATAAAGCACTCTCAGGGGCGCCTTATGTCTATAGATATACGTTGATCCTGCTTGGCTCAGACACCCCGATAGTATGTGTTCTAGGTACTCAGCGTGTGCATGATACGCTCTGAACCTATCACTGAGAACTTCTTGACATAAAATGCGGTCACGGTATGCTAAGGTGGAAATTTCACCGTCCTGGCATGCGAAAATAAAACCCTCTGTACCTGAATTAAGTGCATTTTCTTCTCGAGTAGCTCTTGGTGAAATTGTTGAACCTCTGCTTTCTTTACTTCGGCTTTTAGAAGTGAAGCATCTAGATGAAGTAATGCACTTTCCTCACTTCTGATGTTAAAATTCAGGCCAAGGGTTTCGGCCGCTTGCTCCGCAGCTTTGGAAAGGCCAATCATCTTGTGGTTCCTGACCATTTTTAGGAGAGGATCTCTGCCATTTGGAACGATGTAAGCTGTACTTAGAACAATTCGGCTATGAAGACATGACAGATTCAGAAGTCCGCGTCCGCCTTGACGGCGTGAAATGTATAATCGCGGAACTGACGAATTGATATGCAAGCTTTTATGCATATGCATGATCTTACGTGTGGTGGTATTAAGGGCCTTAAGCTCGTTCTTCGTCCATTGAACCACCCCAAACGAGTAGAGTAGAACCGGGACTGCAAGCATGTTAGTGGCAGATACCTTGTTCAACGCCGACAGAGAGACTTCTTCACTGATGTTACGTCCTGAATGCGGCTTTGAGGCACGCCCAGGTATGTATAGGTCTCTCCAGTATTAGATGTCTAATAACACTTATATCCACAAGCTCAGGGTCCTTGGGAACGCCAGTAATCTTTCCTTTCTTCAGATTAATTTTGGCACACTTGTCCAAACCAAAGTCCATCCCAATCTCTCCTGTGTACCTCTTGACGATATTTATATCAGTTTGAAGTTTGCTTTTACCAGATGCATAGATCTTCAGGTCATCCATATAAAATACATGAGTGACCTTATGATCGCGCTGATTGGTGTCGCCACAGAGGTATCCAGGAGAATTTCGCAGTGCGAGAGATAGAGGCAGAAGTGTGATGCAAAAAAGCAAAGGGCTCATGAAAGACCTTGAAAGACGCCCCTCTGGAAGGTGACGTCCGTTGTCACACGATAATTTCTAGACGAGATGGTAAATGTAGTTTTCCAAAGAGGCATCAATCTTTCTATGCATCTCACTATGTGTGGATGTACCTTCAAACTTCCTAACAGACAAATGATAAGTCTATGAGAGGTTGAATCGAAAGCTTTCCGGTAGTCAATCCAGGCCATTGACAGGACGCGCTCATGGGGTGCAGCTTCTTTACAGACACACCTGTCAATTAGCAGGTTCTCTCGACAGTCTGCTACACCTTTTTTCGAGCCACGTTGTTCGTACATTTCTCGCCACACAGGCTCAAATTCGTCGATCAATCCTGTTGTTTAGGACTTCTCTGGGTTGGACAAGTTGCCTTTTTTCGGCAGGAGTATAGTGCGTTCTAACACCAGTCACTGCGGAATAGGCCTCTCCGACTTTAAATATGAGGTGAATATGCGGGCCAAATATTGGTGTGTAAAAGTAAACTTCTTCCAGCAGAAGTTTTTGATACAATCTGGTCCAGCAGCGGAAACGTTCTTTGTTGCCTCTAAGTGCTTTTTTCACCTCTTCGGCAGTGATTGATGGACATTCCTCCTCAGATTTTATGAGGTTGTCGCAAAACTCCTTGAAGCGGATGATATTCTCAGTATCTTCTTTATATATATATATATATAGTTAAAAGTTTGTCATAAGGACAACCGCAGGATTTCGCCGGGAGCGGGTGCTAATCTGAAAAATTGCACCCGCTCCCAGCGAAATCGCGGTAAAATTTCAGCTGTAACCACGTCTCACGACCGTGAGATAGGTGGTTACAGTCTGCGACGAACTCAATACGATGGTCCGACAAAAGTCTCGTGCACCCTGAGGACACGGAGCGACCCAAGGACGAGCGCCTTCTGCATTTTCCCCGCAGGTGTCTCAGCATTTTGTTGACACGCAGGGATGCTTTTCAGGCTATTAACCAGTGAAACCTTGGCACTTCCAAGAGCGCCGATGATCAAGACGATTAGCTTAACAGAATATTCCGGGTATAACCGTCGCAACTCCCTCATAAGGTCTTTATACCTCTCTTTCTTTTCTTTCTCCTTGGCTGTGACGTTTTTGTCAGCTGGTGCCGAAAATTCGATAACGAACATGGTTCGTTTCTCGAAGTCAAGGAGAACTATGTCAGGCCTCGAGTGCGCAACAGAAACAATTGTCGAGAATATGAAGTTCCAGTATATGCGGCACTTCTCATTTTCGACAATTGACTCTATTTCTCTAGGAGCGTTTAGCGGAGAGGTATTTGGGCTAATGCCATAAGAGTGACAGAGATGGTAATGAGGCACTCTTAGTGCCGCATTGTGCCTTTGGATGTAGGTCGTTCCCGCATGAGTTGGACAACTAGATAGTATGTGTCCTAGATGCTCGGGGTGTGCATGACACGCTCTGCAGCTATCATCGGGAATGTCTTGGCTCAAAATGTGGCGACGGTATGCTAGAGTGGAAATTACACCGTCTTGACATGCCAAAATGAAGCCCTCCGTGCCCGACTTCAATCCGGGTGATCTAAGGAAAGCAAACGTTAGCTCATACGACATCGACTGATCTTCCACATTTCTGTGGAAGATGCCGTGCATCCTCTTGTCGAGGAGCTGTTCGTGGAAGTTTTTCTCCTGTGCTTTCTTAATCCGGGCCTTCAGGAGTGAGTATTCAAGATGGATAAGATTTGATGCATTTTGCTCACCCCTCATATTGAAGTCAAGGCCGAGCGTTTCAGCAGCCTCCTCCGCTGCTTTGTACATAAACGCCCCTTTTCCCACTTCTTCGTGTTTCCTGACCATTTTAAGAAGAGGGTCTTGTCCATTTGCAACTATATGTGCTGTACCCAGAATGAGTCTGTTGTGAAGACATTCAAGATTCAGTATTCCGCGACCACCTAGGCGGCGTGAGATGTAAAGTCGCGGAACAGAAGACTTAAGGTGCATGCTCTTGTTCATGTGCAAAACCTTTCGCGTCCCGATATCAAGGGATCTGAGCTCGTCCTTCGTCAATGGAACCACTCCAAATGAATAGAGTACTACCGGGACGGCAAGCATGTTCGTTGCAGATACTTTGTTTCTCGCCGACAGTTCGGAAGACCAAATCTGCCAGATGAGACGTTTGTATCTGCATCGGAGAGTATCCTTTATAGATGTCGCGTCCTGAATGCGGCTCTGTGGCACGCCCAGGTATGTATAAGTCTCTCCAGCGCAAAGGTGTCGTATAGCGCTTCTGTTAACGAGCTCAGGATCTTCGGGGATGCCATTAAGTTTTCCTTTCTTCAAATTAACCTTGGCGCATTTCTCTAACCCGAATTCCATTCCAATCTCTTGAGTGTACTCTTTGACAATTTTCAGAGCTAGATGTAGTTTCTCTTGATTCCTAGCATAGATCTTAAGATCATCCATGTAAAATACATGAGTGACCTTATGCTTTCGGTTTCCAGGTTTGCCGCAGAGATACCCTTCGGAATGGCGAAGTGCGAGAGATAGTGGCAATAATGTGAGGCAAAAGAGAGGGCTCATGGTGTCGTCCTGAAATACACCTCTCTGAAAGGTGATACTGTTAGTGATCACACGATGTTTTCCAGATGAGATGGTAAATCTGGTTTTCCAAAGCGGCATTAATGTCTCTATGCACCTCACGATGTGTGGATGAACCTTTAGGCTTTCCAACAGACAGATGATAAGTCTATGGGAGGTTGAATCGAAAGCTTTCCGGTAATCAATCCAGGCCATCGATAGAAATCGCTGATAGTATGCTGCGTCTTTACAGACACATCTATCGATAAGCAAGTTCTCCCGACATCCTGCTACGCCTTTCTTTGAGCCACGTTGTTCATACATCTCTCGCCATACAGGTCCAATTGTCCGAACAATCCTATCATTTAGGATAGCTGTGAAGATCTTATACAGTGTGTTCAGACAAGTTATTGGCCTGTAATTCTTAGGGTCAGCTAAGTTGCCCGTCTTCGGCAGGAGCACTGTGCGCCCTTCCACTAACCACCCCGGAATAGGCTCTTCCGACTTTAGATATGAGGTGAAAATTTTGGCCAGATGCTGGTGGGTTGAAGGAAACTTCTTCCACCAGAAGGTCTTGATGCCATCTGGTCCCGGAGCGGAATAGTTCTTCATGCCTTCATGGCATTGCACAGCTCCTTGAAGCTGTTTATGTTCTTTGAGCCTTCTTTAAGTGGATGTTGGACTTCGTAGACTTCTCTCCAAAATGCTTCGACCTCCTCTGGTTTGGGCGGATGGTCGACAGTAACGGGAGGGTCTTGGAAGAGTCGAGATGGGTCAGACGAAAACTGTTGATTTTCTCTGACCCACCTCTCTCTCCGCTCTAGACTTCTCCTAGCGTCAGATAGTACTCGTATTCTGTCAACAATATGCTGCCTGATGGTCAGTAGCTTTGACTTGTTGATTGTGTGATGACGGATCCGCAGTTCGCGCGTGAACTGTCGAACCTTGGCAGTGAAAGTCCTGCCAGATGTTATGTAGTCAATCACACACTGAATGCGGGACGCGTACTGTCTTGCCCAGCCTATCTTTGTGCTAAGTTGATGCATTCGTCTTTTGGTCTTATGATCAACCGTTGGTTTTGTTTTACGGTTTGCATCTGCCAAAGTTCTCGCTGCATTGTACACACTACAATTGAGAGTCCAGAGGTCGGATTCTTCGGAAAAATCTCCACGAAGCTCATCATCCAGTTCAGTCAGATCTTTGGGCTTGGGAGAAACCTGAATGTTGATGTTTCTCCGGGTCTTGAAGCATCGTTCTCCCTCGATTGGATGCCTGTTCGAGGCTGGTCTTAGTTTCGCCTCTCTTTCTCTTTTGCCGGCTTGTTCTGGCTGCGGTTGTGTAGGCGCTCCGCTTATATAACCCCTTTTCCGGAGGTCCTCGGCACGGTTTCGCAGACGTTGTTGCGAAAAATCCGAGAGCTCTGGGATTTTTTTCCAGCAGGTCGTCCCTGAGTCGATCCGTCCACTCAAAAGTAACGAGATTCCGCCGGTCAATCGCATTGACTCCGTCTTGATTGGCTCCTCCAACTCTACGGTAGTCGGCATTGTTGTCCGACCCATTGTCGGGAGCCCTGCGCGTTCGATTGTTTTGAACCGCACTTCCTACAACTATGTTTGGTGTTGTCATTGTTGTTCTCACGAGCAGCTAGGGAAAAGGGTTAGTCCATCCTTGTAGAGCCCCGCGTGCAAGGATAAGGCTGATACTCTGAGAGGTCGCCCGGAATCCCAGAGTATATATATATATAACGAATCAATCAAAGATGATTTAGCCAAGAAGTAAAATTGTTTTTCAGTTACAGTTTGAGAATAAAATGAAAGTTGGTTAAACCATTAAAAGTAATCGGAATCCTACCTGAGGTAATCCGGGATAGTTTCGACACTTCGAGTTGACACTTTGTGTTCACAGGCGCTAAGAGAAAGTTTTCACGCTTGCCCGTGAATTAATGGAACGTGAGGAATCACATGATTAGGGGGAAGGGCTGATGAGCACGAACTTTATTTCTACAATCCTCTACGGTTAGGAGAGAGTTAACCGATGGGGTCCGCTTCCGATTCGTCCATTCTATCCTCCTGTCTTCTGTTCACTAGTCCTTGTCAGCCGCCGTTGAGGGAAGGAGAGATTCCAAACTCCTTCATACGAGATGGAGTGAGAGGCAAGAATTGTCCCATCGATGCTTCCAGGACCGGCCTCCACAAGGTGGAAAATAAGGAGCCCTTGCTTCTAACCGCAGATGTGGATTGGAATTTTTGATACTTCCGATAAATAGAGAGAAAATAAGATTGTATAATAACCGCCTCGGTTTATCCTCACCAGGAACATGCCTTGGATGTCAGAAGGATAGTCGATAAAAATCCAGAAATTCGAAGGGCCGAGGATGCGAAGATCTCTTGAAGGTGGAGGTGGCGGTGGATCCAATTGGTCGGTTGCGTGGGTGGCAGAAACCTTTACGACTCTCGCTCGAGACCGCGGAATCAAGAAATTTAACAACAAAAATTTAAAACAGTTCTAAATCGAAATAAAAAATTATAAAAAAGATAACAAGATAGATAAATGAAAAATAAGAAAATGGGATAAATTAAAATTAAAACAAAAGAGTGGAGTGCCGAATTTTCCTACTCTCCGTGTGAACACGAGAGCTTTTGATTTTAAAATATTTACATGGAATTGAGTTTGTGTGTTGCAGAAATTCTGGAACATAACAATATATTCAGATGAATTTTATTTTAGTTTGATTAATTTCAATAATCACTGCAACAACTTCAGTAGTTATAAGTTTTGGTGCCACTATAGGATACTGTCGGAAATTATTTTTTATTACGATCGCAACCCCCTTTACAGAACTTTTTCATGTAAATATTTTGACAACTTTATTTTCATCTGCCATCTTTTACTAATCGAAAAGTTCGACCAGGCCTTCGATCACACATGAGAGTTTACTCAGTCCATCATTTTCGTTCTTGATTTGATCTATGGTTACCTTAATAATGATAATGATTTTCTCTACATTTATGTTTGAAAACATTTGTTTAAGTTCACTGATAACGCTATGTAAGTTAAGATTTGTATATTCTAAGTTAATTTTTCGTTTACCTTCTGCGGAGTTCCCTCTGGTGACATGGCTATAGGTGCATGTTTTCTCTTGGTTTCCTTGCGATCGAGCCTGTTATGATGACGAGACGTTTATTCCATCTGTAGTATTATTGTTAGCCTTCAAGTAGATTTTGCACTGTCTATGACAGCAGTGTGATTAACGCCGTAGTCTGCACATTTCGCGGCATCGGCAGATCTGTTCTTTTTACATTTCCTTGTTTTGTGAGAGTCTGCACATTTTACAGACTTTGGTATCTTGAAGCAGTTTTTAGCAACATGGCCAATCCTTGACAGTTAAAACATTTTGTGTTGCACCACATCTGCAGTTTTCGTTTCGGCACTGAAATTCACGATTGAGGTTGGAAGTTTGAGTTCTCGCTTCCTTCTTCGATGATTTTCTTTATTTAAAAGACATTATCAACCTTTAGATTTAGCCCTTTGAGTTCAGACTCGATTTCTCCTTGAGAGATGTTTGGTGGGAGTCCTTTGAGGACCATTTTTGTACGTTTTTCACTGGGAAGCGAGTATGAAATTCAGTCCTCCTTCATGATTTCCTTGATTTTATTAAGTGTTATCATGTGGTTTTGCACATAACTGTAGATTACAATTGGTTGGTGGAATTTTGATTTTCTGCGTTAATTCGGTTTTTCTATCCTCATCTTCAAAACTTTTCCTGCTTGAGAGCATCTCATATCTATTTTTGGATTCGAAACTGCACTCCATTTCCTCATGGGTGTTTTTGGGAAATTTTACAGTTCTTTGCCATTTCTTATTTGGTTGGGAAGTTCCATTATTCCTCCCTCGGCTGGTTATTTTTACATTCTTATTGTAATGAGAAGGTATTGGTTTTATGTGAAAAATGACTTTCGCGGATTGCATAAAATGTCGACGTTTTGAGGCCCCCAAAGTCAGAAAAAATAGCTTTTACGTCTGTGTCTGTCTGTTCAGAAAGGGAAGGGCCTACTTTGACGATATGTGTGATGGCGTATGAAGGGAATATAGCCGGAAAAATTCCCGACATTTTAAGCCCAGAATGAACCCTCTAGCTTGAAAAACAAGTCACAGAGGAACTTAGAAAACCCACTATTCAAGAAAAAAATTAATAGCCAAAATTTCGTCCCTTCCAACTAGATAAAAATTTAAAAAATATAAAATGTCTTTCTGCCAATTCAACAAATATTAAGAACTAAACTTTCCTTGTATCAAGCTCAATACAAATATTAGTTAAGTACGAGTTAATTACGGGTCAATGTTCACCGATTTAAAAAAAAAATCGGGAATTTCTTTTTCCTGAAAAGAACAAACTGGGGGAATCGATAACCAAAAATCGAAAGTTGATTTTAACAAAATGATTGAAAATAAAAACGAAATTCTGTCTCAACTCTAATTCTAAATTGATCTATCTACTTTGTAATTGTAATCATACGTTTGCCGTATTTTACGTATTTTGTGTATTTGTGTTATTTTAAAATGAATTCTACGCAATGATCTTTATTTAAAGAAAGTAATTTCATTTCAATTCCATATTTTAAAATATTTAAATAATAAATCCTATGATGAATAGCAAGATAGTGCTTGAGCAAACAGTTCTATTGAATTTACAAATCTCTCCATTCTTAATAATACCGGAAGTAAAAAATATTCTAGTTTCGTAATTGAACCTTCTAGCCTATTTTCAATGTTTGTATTTATTGCTCAATCATAACATCTAATCTTAATTTCTCTTTTTCCATAAGAGCAAAATAAGAATTCATGTGGAAAAGTAGAAATATTTGCTACAAATTGAATACAAGTATTGAAAAATAAATTTTTTAATGTTGTAGAATTCACATTTGAGAACAAGATTTTGAATAATTATTTATGAACAAATTTTTATCAATAATAATGATTTGGCGGGATCCTCTCTTCATGAAGAGGGGAAAATCATGAGCTGTATAATTATGGAGAAAGCTGTTAACGAAAGGACAGGATCTTCAATAATTTTTCTATATTTTCTTTTCAAATTTAAATTCTATAAAAACTTATAGAAAATTATTTTCTCGCAATCAAAACTTTTACTTTGTTCATTTTATTATTTTGAAAAGAAGAATCTTTTTTTTTTCAAGAACGGAACATAAGCTGTCTATTGATACCTAAATTCTTAAATATCTTTCAAAATTACTCAAATTATTCTTAAAATTGTCTTGGAATCTTCCGAATTCGTTTCTAATAACTTTCGAAATCTTTTGTATGTATACCATTAAGCCATTTCCCTTTCGGGGTAGGCGTGACACTACCCGGTACGGGTAGTGTTTTTAGGTTGATAACTTGTAGTAAAATAACTACAAGTGTGGGCTCACCACACCCACGATGTGCCAACAGCACTCAGTTTTCTCGAATGGTCACCCATCCAAGTTCTAACCGCGCCCAACGCTGCTTAACTTTAGTGATCTGACGAGAACTGGTTTTTTCAGCGTGGTATGGCTGTTGGCAAAACATTTTTAAACATTAAACATTTTGTAATCCTTTAAAATCTTTTCAAATATTCTCTTAAAATTAATTTAAAAAAATTAAGAATCACTTTAAATATTCCAAGTAACCTTAAAAAAAGTTTTTTATTTTCTTGAAACTTTTGCAAAATCTTGCAAAAACTTCACAATTATATTTCGAAGTCTTCAAAAATCTACATTTCAAGTACTTCTAGATATTTTCGTATTTCCAATTTGTTTTTCAACTATTTTTAAAATTTCAAATATATTGTAAAATGATACAATTTTTTCATAAAACTTTGAAACAATTTCGCAAAATGTAGAAAATTTCCTGAAAATCTTCCTAATTCTTTTTTTGACAATTTTGAAAATCTTTTCGAATGTTTTAAAATCTTTTCAAATATTCTCTTAAAATAAATGTTGCAAATTGAAAAATTATTGAAAATTTCACCAAAAATCTTCAGAAGAATTTTGTATTCTCTTGAAATCTTTAAAAATTCTTAAAAAGCTTTCAAAATTTTTGTTCCAAATCGTCAAAAATCTAAATGTTCCAAAAATTTGTTGAACCTATATTAAGTTTGATATTATTTTTGTATTTTTTGAAAAGTTTGTAAATCTCTGTAATATTTTAAAATCTTTTCAAATATTCTCTTAAAATTAATTTTTCCAAGATGAGGAATCAGATTTAATATATATCTTTTGAAATTTGAAAGTGTTTTGAAAAATTTGTAAAACTCTTAAATATCTTTTAAAATGACTCGAACTTTTTCTAACATATTATATTATTGAAAATTTGCTACATTTTTCTTTCAAATCTTCGACACACTTTTCCCAAATTTTAGGAAATCATATGAAACGTTTCAAAATATTTTCTCAAAATTAATTTAACAAAATAAAAAATCGATTGCAACTTTCCTCGGAACATCAAGAAACAAAAAGGTTTGAAACTCTCGTTTCAAACCTTGAAAAATCTACATTTTGTTTAAAATGTCTATAAATCTTCGCAAATTTCAAATCATTTTTGAATCTTTTTAAAACTTCTAAAATTTGCAAATTTCTTTTAAAATAATTCAAAGTTTTCCCAATATTTTTCAAAATTCAGCAAAAATTAAAAAAGTTGTTTTAAAATCTTCTAAATTTTTTTTCGACACATTCTGAAATCGTCAAAGCTCAAAATTAATGTTCTAAACTGAAAATGAAACTACAATCAGAAGCATTTCAAATTTTCTCAGAAATTTTATTGTCGGTATTTTTTGGTTAATTCATGCTAAAGGACATAAATGATAACGTATTTGCCTCACATTTGTGCACAGACCTTTCAAGACTAAAGGACATAGCATCAACAACTGTAATTTGGTGATTGTGAATTCTCTTTTGTTAAAGCTCCTTCGCCTTTATTATATTTATTTCTGTACCTCGATCTGTGACTGCTTATTCAGATATTGCAAAATAATGTACAAATTTTATTTTTCATGATTGCTCTAATATTTGTACTTTATTTTGTATTAATTTTCATTCTCAGCTACTTTAAAAAATGTACAATTTTAATAAATTTATATTATTACAATTCATAATATACATTGGCATTTAATTTTTTTACGAAAATTCAAATTTTGGACCAAACGACGCAAAATACGTGAAAAAGTCTAATGAAGCAATTATGGCTTTTAAAAAATTCTACGAAATTTCTTTTAACCATTTTGTTTCTTATCGAAAAAACTCACGAGGATAAATTATTTGTCTTTTTGAGTACTATAAACAGCCGTACATAGAATTTTCAAATCTAAAAAAGAGTGGTATACAAAATTTTTAAAATGCTTTCACTTCTTGAATTTTCATCCAAAATGGTTGGCTAACAAACTCGAACTTCAGTTAAGGATACTGCAAGAGTATACCAAAGTCCAATTCAATATGTCAATTATTTCGAAAGTTATCGTGCTAACAGACTGAAACTCTACAAAATCAAATTTTACACAAATATTTTCTCTGATGAGAATGAAAAATCATTGTAGTCTCTTATCTAAATTACACATAGGCAAGGCTAATTTATCGTTATACTGGTAACTCTTGAGCGTACACTGCTCTATTATGAAGCAATTTTTGATTACGAAAAGTGAATAAGCGAATAGACATACGCTGAAATATCTTTTAGTATTTTAATTGTAGTAATACTGTCTTCACGAAAATAATATCCAAAAATCAGTTTACTCCATTTAAAGAACATGAGGGCTGTTATCGGCCTTTTTTTCTTCTCCTTTGTGATGTTTGTTGACTCTATGGGTGAATATAATAATATAATTATATATACAGACTTTTAAAATTGAATATTTTATGTGTAATACTTCAGGGGTCATTAGCAATTAGCGTAAGGTGTTTAAACGTGAAACCTGAATAAAAATAAGTTTTCGAGAAGAAAATGGGATAATAACGAGTATTGAATTTCACAAACGTACAATTTTATATTTTTTGTTTTGTTTTTATCAGGTTTATTCAACGTCGCATCTACATCTAGGTCATTAGCGACGAAAGATAAGTCTTATACGTATAGAGACATGTTAGTTTGCTTGATACAAAAATAAAATTATTCATAACATTACCGAAAGAAGAAAAATTAAGACATTGTAAGATAGAATGTTTCTATTTAAGGTTCAATAACTGTTCAATTTACTATATTAGGGGGAACAAGTTTGTTTCTTTGAGATACTTAATTGGTTTTTCGATTTGCGTAGGTTGTCCAAGAATTTCTTGCAGTGAGTTGGATAGTTTGAATCTAATTCTGATATGACTGAACTTAGTACACTTAATGATGAGGTGTTTAACACTTATTGGAACGTTCAACTGATCACACTTTGGGGGTTCCGTCTTCTCGATAAGATGTTTGTGAGTGATCTTGGTGTGGCCTATTCGGAGTCTGGTGAGGGCAGCTTGGTCTCTTCGGATGAGGGTTTTCCATGTAGGGTGGTTCAGGTTCGTTCGGCAGATAGGGAAATCATCATTTTGTGTATTTCCTGGAGATATGTTATAATTATTTGTGATTTCTTGTTTTATTAAATTTTTTGCGTCAGTTGACGGTACAGATTACTGTAATTTTTTTGTCAGATTGTAGGCAATCATTGTTAGTTTTTTGGATAACTTGGATTCTGCTATCGTATGAATTTCGTTTTTGAATAGCTTGAAGGCTGCTCAGGGAGTCACTGAAGATTACGAAATTATTTTAAGTTGACTTTTTGCATATTTTGCATGCTTTCATTAGTGCAAATATTTTGTTTGAAAAGACGCTGTATTGTTGGGGAAGGCCGAAGTAGAGTTCTTGAGAGGCTGAATAAAACCTGCTCCTGATTCCGTTTTTGATCTATCGGTCAAGATATGTGTAGAATCGCTGTATTATTCTTCAATTTCCTTGTAGAATGATTCCATCGATTTTCTGGGATTTCATTTTTCTTTATGTTAGATAGGTTTAGGTGAACCTTTGGAATTTCTAGAGTCCATGGTGGATCTGGATTTAGTTTGTTGATCTGGGTGGGTGGTAAATGGATTGCAGTTTCTGACTGGTATTCTTCTATCAATTTTCTTACTGATTTTGGGGATCTGTTTTGTTGATCAGGGTTGAAATTTATTTGTTTGGAGAAAATAAGATTATGAGATGGGTTATCTGGGTATGCAGACAATGTAACAGCGTATTTTAGTGAGAGTTCCATTCTCCGATGGCTGAAGGTCGGTTCATCAATTTCGTTTCGTATACTCTTCGTAGGGCTGGTATGGAAGGCTCCACAGCAGATTTCATACTCAAGTTGTGAATAGGGTCGACTAGGGCTAGGGTTCCTGGTTTAGCTGAATTGTAGATGATTGATCCGTAATCGATTTTTGCTCTGATGATGGTTTTATAGATGAAAAGTAGTACATTTTGGTCTACGCCCCAATTTCTGTGAGAAAGAACTTTCAGGATAGAGATTCGTTTTTTATATTCTTCTTTCAGTTTGGAACGTGTGGTCTCCAAGTTAGTTTTTGATCAAAGATTAAAGCTAGTGATTTCACTTGGTTCACTTTTGCATGACTTGATGATCGAGTCTTCTGAAGAGTTGATATTGTTGAATCTAAGTTCTTCCCTCTGCAGTAGATAGTTAAGTCGTCGGTGAAGATTGATGAATTTACTGGTTTTTGTATTTCTTGTATGAGGTCGTTGATTGAGACAAGAAAGAGGGTGTTACTCATTACTGAGCCTTGAGGAACTCCATTTTCTAGAATAAATTTTTCGGATAATTTTCCATTGACTCTAACTTGGATATATCTTTGACTGATACAAATTGTAATGAAGGCTAAAAAATTTCCATTGATACCTTGATTTTCTAGGATTTTCAGAATTCGATGGCGCCATGTCATTTCGTATGCTTTTTCAATGTCCAGGCATACGGCTATGAGTTGTTGTTTGTTTTTGAAGGCTTCACTTATATTCGTTTGGAGGTTAATAAGTGGATCTAAAGTAGATCTTTTTTGCCTGAATCCGCTTTGTTGGAGAGCAAGAAACTTTTTATCTTCGAGAGTCCATAGTAGACGATTGTTAGCTATTTTTTCAGAAAGTTTCAAAAAAAGGCGTAAAGAATTCCATCTGTCCCGGGGCTTCTACCTTCAGATTCTTTTATTGCGGATTTTAATTCTGCAATAGTGAGATCTTTGTTTATGTCTGGATTATTATCGTTTTCATTTCCGACTCATTTTCTTTGACTAGATTTTTATTCTTCAGCATCCTTGAATAACTTGAAATTTGGGTTAAAATTGTCATTGGTTGAGTTTTTTGCAAAACATTTTCCTATGAGGTTTGCCATCTTTATAGAGTTTGTTGCGATTTTTCCGTCAGGCTTTTTGAGGCCAGTCAATCTTGAAGTTGTTTTTGGACACAAATTTTTTTTAACTTTGTTCCAGATGGCAGTTGTTGAGGCTTGGTTATTTAGGGATGATTAATTCTCCATCCATGAGTCTCGACTGTTCTCTAAATAAGTACGACGAGCGATTGCTCTCATTTTTTTAAATTGGATTTTGTTTTCCAGGGTTTTTTGTTTTTGGAGTCTATTGAATGCATGGTTCTCCTCCTCTTTTGCTTTTTGGCAGGACTCATTCCACCATGGCGGGTGAGATTTTCTTGATTTATTTGTTGTTTTTCTGATTGCGATTTCTGCTGCTTTATTGACTAAGGAGGTGACCTCGAAAATTAACTCGTCTATCGGATGTTGAGAAAATTGGTGGTTGTTTATGAGCTGATTTATTTCTTGGTCGATTATTTCATGAAAGAGTTCCCAATCAGCTTTCTTCAAATTCCATTTAGAGAGGTATATTGTTTCTGGAACTATGTCTGGAATTGAGATTTTGATAGGATAGTGGTCACTGCAGTGAGGTCGATTGCACTTAAGGAACTGTGGGCAATGCTGTAACGAGTAGGGGGTCCATTATTCAAAAGGTATAGATCAGAGTTGTCAAGAATTTTGCTGATCTTCCTTCCTCTGGAACAGGTTGATTGCTTTCTCCAAGTAGTATTACGTGCATTAAAATCCCCTAGTAGTAAACAGGGAGTCGGTAACTGTTGAATTAAGTTTTCGATTTCATTTTGTTCGAAATCGGAGCTATTGGGTAAGTAAATGTTACAAATGCAGAGTGACGGCTATCGCTTCTATGTTAGTTTGTATCTGAACTTCCGTTGCTTTTATATCATTTCGGATATACGTGGGTACACCTCCACTTGCAAGTCCGGCGCCGATTCTGTTTTTAATTTGTTTTGTATAGCCTTTAATATTCCCACAGTTGTTACCTTTGAAGTTAGTTCCTTGCAGAGCGATAATTGTGGGAATGTTTTCCTTAATGATTATTTTAAGCTTTTTGTGGTGGGTGCGAAACCCATACAAATTCCATTGTAAAATATTCATAGACTAGTTTTCATCTAGGTTTTCGTCCGAATCGATATACTCAAGTTCTTCTTGGGTATTCGTTTGAGATGTATTTGGATTGGGAGATGAATCATGCATTTTTTTGGGTTTTTAATTATTTTTGTGAACCTAATTTTAATTATTCCATGTTTTCTTTAGTGGGTAGGAGCATTTCTTCGAGGAAAGGAGGATTTCATTTTTTAGAGACATCGCTTACTTTGGATTTCTTGAAGGATTTCTTTGATTTACTCGTAGGAGGGGCGTCCTGACTTCCAACTTCTGGTCTTGAATTATTGTCTAGAGCGTCCATCTCAGATTTGCTGAAAGATACCAACGGGCGCTTTTGGTTTGATTTAAGGGTGTTTAATCTAGGAAACTGGGATTACTGTAATTCGCGTATCGGTTCACCTTGGATTTCGTCGGTGTCTGGGTTGAGAATATTTACCTGCATATCATCAATTCTCGAGGGGTTCGAGTTGAAATTTTTAGCAAGGTGACCTTCTTGTTCGCAAAGAAAATAGGTCGTGTTTTCTGGAGCGACAACTATTCGGTACGATGTATCTTCGAAGAAGATTAACATTGATTCAGGTAATTTGTCTATGTTTTCGAGATTGATGAAAACTTGTCGACAGAAACTTAGTACGTGCGAAAAACCTTCCGCACTGATACCTGCTCGTAGGAAACTTATTTGGGAAGCGATTTTCATTCCTTTTCTTTGAAGTTCGTTCTCTAAGATTTCGTGAAGAATGACAGGTGCTATATTGGATAGGATTATCCTTTTTAGTGCATTGATAAGGGGCCGAATATCAAGTTGTTACTGCCCGATCATAACAGTCTTGTGTTTGTTGATTAGGTCCTTGACTATCTCTTTGCTGTATAAAAAAAAATTCTGCCGTTAGAAATCCTCGATGCAAATCTAATATCAGACTTGTCTACAATTTTCCCAATAGCTGTGATGTATTCCTTTAATTCAATCCCGTCTGCTGCGTCAATTAGAATTCCTTGGTCTTTTTTTGGGAAAATGTCAGATGCAGCTGTTGCGTAGGATTTTGTTGATGTGGAAGTCATGTTAGGTTGTTGGCTTGGTTGGGGAAGAACTTTGGTTTGATGGTACGCTTGCATTTTAATGGGGCGGGGGGGGGGGAGCAGCTGCACTCCTCTAATGGTTTTTAGTATGCAATTGTGTAATCCTGGAACACTGGCACTGTATGAAATTCTGCACAACACATGTATGTATGTACGTATGTATGTCTGTCTGTCTCTCTGCCTGTATGTCTGCATGTTTGTCTGTATGCATGTCTGTATGTATGCATGTCTGTCTGTCTGTCTGTATGTTTGTTTGCAAGTTTGTATGTCTGCATCCTGTAGGAACAATAACTTTCGGAAGTCTGATCAGATTGGATTGAGTTTTGGCATACGTTTTTAAGGCATACAAAGAAAGGACGAGTTCATTAAGCAGCCATTTTTGACCAACGTTTCTCGCTTTATCCATCGAAAATGTTTTTTAGAAAACAAACAGAAGCTTTTTAAGAATTTTGACAGATTTCAAGAGAATACAATTTTTCTATGGTTCCTAGAAAAATTTTGTATGATTTTTCATTGATTAACATTAGTTTTAAGAGAATATTCAAAAACATTTCTAAACATGTCAAAAGATTTATTAAATTCACAAAAACAAATCGGGAAAATCTTGAGGTTTAATTAGTTTTAAAATTAGATACTAAAATCAGTTCTTTTTCTTTTAAGGAAAGGACTACATGTACCGAGAAAAATTTGCAAAAAATTTTTTAAACATTGAAAATTTGAAAATATGTTAAAAAATTGGAAACAAAATATACATTTTTTAAAGATTTTTGCACAAAAGTGCAGAAGCTTTTCAAGGATTTTGAAAGGTTTCAAGATAATAATACAAATATTTTGTGAAGATTCGTAAGATAATTCAAAGTGATTTTTTATGTTTAAAAATTAATTTTAATAGAATATTTTAAAAGATTCTAGAAAAATTTAGAAGATATCCAAAATTGTCTGAAAAGAATCTGGGTGATTTAAAGTCAATTATAGGAATAACTCGAGTCAGTTTAGAAGATATTTAGGAATTTCAGAAGTTTTTAAGGGATATAAAATATTTGAAAACTTTGAACGATTTCCGAAAATTCACAAAATATTTGTAATTTTCTAAAAAAATTAATTGTTATTAAAATTTTTATTTTGTTTAAAAATAGATTTCCCACTCAAATCGAAAACCTACACGTGCGCATAGCGCGTGATTCAAGATGCTAGTTCAACAAAGAAGGACGCTCAATATTAAATAAACATAAAAGTCTGAACATTATTTTTTGAAATTTACCCTTATGTTATTTTTTATTATAAATTAATAATCTGGAAATATGAGAATTTTTCAAAATATTATTTTGCAGTTTTAACTTCATCAGGTTCATTTCTTTACGAAATTAATACCTTTTTACACATACATTTCAAAGAGATTATTTTTAACGTGAATCAAGTACAGTTAAATAGGCGTAAAAATTTGTCATGGTCATTGGTAATCAAACCTGTACTGGAAATAAGAGCGCTTAAAGCTTTAAAAATAAAAAATTTCACTTTTCAGTAAAACTATGTAAGATACCAAAAAAAATGAATAGAGAGAAACGACAAAAGCTAAAAAAAAGTCAATGGGAAAAAGCTATTCACTCAAAAAAGATCAATTAATTTGTAATAAATAAGTTTTTGAATATTTTTAAACATTTACATAACATTAATTTACAAAATTATTTTAGGTTTTCCTAGGAATCTTGCAAAAATTTCAATTCTCTTGAAACCTTTCAAAATTCTTAAAAAAGTTTCTGCATTTTTTTCATCTTGAAAAATCTATAATATGTTTTTAATTTAAGATAATTTCCTTCAATTTTAAATCATTTTTAAGATATTTTTGAATGAGAAATCTTTTAAAATTCTTTGAAAAAAAAGGATTAAAAAAAATTTTAACATCAAGATTTTCAACCGTAAAATGTCTTGATCCCAAAACAAGAATTTTTAACAATGTGACGATGTGGCTTTGATGGAAACTAACTATGGCCACCTAACTGCTTTATTTTCGCTCCTCGTATTTCTGCACTTACGAAGTCACAATTACTCTTAAAATATATTTTAAGAGTAATTGTGACGATTTCCGCTATTGGATTTTACGAAACCCTCCTCTGATATTTCTTAAAACAATATTTTGCGACTTCTATTTTCGACGCGCAGATAACCAAACTAAAACATCGACACAAAAGGATATTTGAGAATCCCTGACACATAAGCTGTGATTGGTGGAAAATCCGACCCCTTTGATGTCAGAGATTTCAGTATTTTTTACAAATTACTTTAATTTTTAAATGAATAGTGGAATTTTCAATCTAACAGAAATTATTTATCAAGAAAAGATGTAATAGTTGATATTTTAACCAAAAATATTGTAATAATTTAGCGAAGATTGTTAAGAAAATTTAAAAGAAGGAATTTAAAACTATCTGACAAATTTTCGGAAATCTTTGAAATTTTGAAAAAAATTGAAAATAAGTTTAAAAAAAAAGATTTTAATAAAATGCACTGCAAAGAAACAGAATGATTAATTCGGGAAAAGTTTGGCGTCGCGGTAGGGCTTAGGCTTTTCTCTCATGAATTTGACGGCTACGTTGGCTGTAGCATTGCTACTGACAGGGTTTCCCATGCCAACCAGACCCCACCGCTGGGGGTGGCAGCATGCAAGCTGGTGGAGGTAAGCTACGTGATGGACAGGCAGATCTCACCAGGATACTCGAAAGGGCTACTGTCCAGCCAGAATATCGACCACCTCTACAGGAATGCGACGACAGCGCATCAATTCTCAAAGCCATCATGATGAGTACTTGAAGCGCTGCCAACTTCTCCTGACGGGATGGCCTTTCGCCAGTAGTATTGCTGAACACTTGCCGCATCGTCCGGAGTTTTCTGGGCGTGAACAATGATAGCGGCTAAAATCGTCTTCTGTGGAACTAGCGTTTGTGAGAAAGATGGATCCCTATAAATAGGCTCTCTAGTATGACTGTTGGATCCCTTCAGCGCTCTCCAGGATGAATGTTCGGTAGCGAAGTACTAGGTCATGAGTACCTGTGTGTGGAAGGTGGGCCAACCTTAGAATAGTAATAATACATTTACGTGGAACAGAGCTATCGATGGATCGATGGATCTGTCCAGCATGTCTTTCAAGTCTGCTGGATTGAGATCGGACACTAAGGGATTTCTTTTTGCCTGTCAAGACGGCGTTATAGACACCCTAGTTTACCGCGAACGCGTAATGAGTCTACCTGTAGGCGATACGAACTGCCGAACGGGCAAGCAAGAGCTAGAAACACTTGGGAATGTTCCCAGTGGATGCTCAATGTGTGCATGCTTTGGGTACACATAGATACACGGTGCCGCTCTAAAAGTGGCATATTACCATCTTTGGCACTACTATGGTGTTGATCTAATGCCCGTCTTGCTATGCGCCCAGGTGGAATTGGAGTCCGTTGTGGAAAAGGATCAGTGTAAGATCTACTGGAATTTCTTATCTTAAGTCTGATATTGTCCTCCAAGATCTGAAGACGAAGATCATTCACGTGATTGAATTTTCGGTACCAGCCGATGGTAATATCACGGAAAAGGAGATAGAAAAACGGGCGAAAATCAAGCACTTTTTTCAAGCTCAGCAGGCTGCACCAAGGCTACAAAGTCAATCTTGTAGTTCTCATAGTCGGCTTTCTTGGAGGTACAAAAGCTTAATTTCTTAGCCAACTCAACAAAATCCTGGCTTGTCAGCGTCAGGCTCAGTCCATCGCGAGCCGGATGCAAAAGGCTGTTCTTCTGGGATCATTTCATCTGTTCCGTCAACACTGTTACTCATAACATTCTTTAAAGATTGGTAGCTCTTAAGAAGTATCGAGAGGTGGAACTACCATCTCCAACTGTGCCGTCTGCCGCGCAAGGTGATCCGCGACTAGAGAACGGACTCCAAGAAACAGTGTTGCACGAAGTCTCTTGCGTAAATTTCCCGCTCTTGCTTACCTTCTGGGATAGAAGAAGCAGGAGTGGATGGCGTACACGTTCCGAATCAAAAATTCGACTCATTTTCTTTAAAATCTTTTCAGTAGAAAGTTTACCTGTTTAAATAAAATTCAATCAACGTACGTCATTTTTAGATGATCCCTTACGATAACATATATTCATTTATATTCATTTTTTACAGAATCATCTGGACGGCCTTACACACTGAAAAATCCACCCCCAGAAGATTATTATCCTTTAATGTTCGAGGCGTTTAGTCGTCTTGAACCTACTGGTACTAGAGGTTTTCATTATTACAGACCTAATGCGGATGCTAGATATTATGAAGTGGCTGCAGCACATCTTGAACGCAAAGTAATAGAGAACGATTGGTGCCTTGGATTAAATATAGGAAATAAATTTGTACCAGTATTTGATGAATATCGTACACGAGTTATTGAATATGGCAGGAGTAACTATCCATTGTCTGATCGACTTAGGTCACTTATTCCGTATTATACCTTTATGGAAAGTAAACAAACTACTATTCTTGGCCATTATAATCATGTTCCAAGTAAGCCAAGACCATATACAAGTGAAAGTTTTGAAAAAGGACTTCAACCTCCATTAAGAGGACGTCGAGGTGCAAGTTCGTCAAGCGAACCAAGAAGGCGCAATTGAGTCAATTCAAAATAATTTCCAGTTGCATTAAAAAGTCAATGTATATTATTTAATTAAAGATATATATGTGTATGTGTGTGATGAATTTAAAAATTTGTTTTTCGCCTTTTTGTGAATTCCAAGCCTCACCTTATTTTCCCTGGGCCAAATTTTCAACCAAACAGATGAGTTTACAACTAAAATCAACAGAATTATTAGGATCTTATCAGAAAATTCAGCACTTCCTGGTTTAAAGTTCATTGTTTTTGGCTGAAAAATCTACTCTATTTTTGCTTAGAACTTTTATTATTTAATTAAAAAATCGTGGACTGGACGAACTTGATTGGCCAATCAAGTCTTGAAAAAAAAAACCGGGAGAACGGAAAGCCAAATCGGATTGGTATTAAATCCATTGTCCACATTGATGTTATTAGGGTATTTTAAGATTTCGATTGCTTCTCTATGTTTTCTTGGAAAGTTATTGCACGTTTTTGCGATGACGGTTGTTTTGTCAAATAAAATTCTATGTCCTGTTTCGATATGATGCTCAGCTAGTGCTGATTGCGTGAAATGTTTTAGTCTGATTCTACTCTCATGTTCCGTTATACGTTGGCTCATCGCTCTCCCGGTTTCTCCAATATAGACTTTGCCACAAGAACAAGAGATTTTATTTGTCCTTTCTTGAATCCCGGATAAGGCAGCGAAAATATTTAGATTTCAATCCCTTTCAAAGCACATATAAGTTGTCAAACGTAACCCGAAATAAATTCAAAATACCATTTTCGTTTAACGTATTAGAAGGTGCTTCAAAGGCTTCAAAAAATTATTTTATATCATAGCTATCTTTGCCCTCATTATCATTCTAAAAACAGTAAATCAAAAGAACGAAATGTGCAAATTCAAAAGAGATCAAATATTTTCTATTTCATAGTCGATTTGAAGTTACGTCACGATTGAACAGGAAATTTTCAAATACTTTTTATTGCAAGCCTTCTTACCGGGATGTTTCGTTTCCTGGTAGAATTTTGCTGCCCAACATCGTCCCAACATTCTTACAATTGAAAAACCATTTGATAACATCTAAATCCAATTCTATTGTTCATAAAACAAGTTTGCTTCTTTTGAAAGAAAGAATACAACATACCAAATTTGTCTTGCACAATACCCCCAAAAAACTATTTAAACATAATATTGCAGTAGCTTCCTCCAGAATCCTGAAAGAAGAAATCATCAGTAACTTGGAATCCACAATAAGTACCCTTCCACCCGAAAAAGCGAATAACATACGACGTAGGACAGCCAACATCATACACCAAGCTCAAATTTCCTCCTCAAGCTTAACAAAACAAGAAAAAACAGCAATTAAAGAACTGAATCGGAATGAAGACATCATAATATTACCCGCGGACAAAGGCAACACAACAGTAATAATGAATGAAGAAGACTATAAACACAAAATCATGGACCTTCTAACTGACGATACACAGAAAAAACTTAGAAAAGACTCCACAAAAACAATAGTTAGCAAAACAAAAACCCTTCTGAATGACTCAATTTGTCAGCAAAACAATATTTAAATTAATACCTACTAATTTCATCTCTCCAAAACTTTACGGACTCCCAAAAATCTATAAAAAACTCAGACTGATCGTCAGCGCAATAAACTCACCAACTTACAACCTAGCACGGTCCTTACAAAAGGAATTAGAACACGTTTAACAAATTCCAATACAAAACAATTACATAAACAAATAAAGTGATAACGCAATAAGAAAATACAGTGAAAAAAACAGGTCAACACAAACTACCAAAGAAAGAGAGAGAGAGAAAAACTACCACCATCCTATCCTACATCCAAGGTATCACAAAACAAAAAGGAAGAGTTCTCAACAAACACAACATCGAAACTATATTTAAACCACCTGCGAAAATAGGACAACTTCTAAACAACCCTGAAGATTAACAGGCAATCCTCAGTGATCTGGGAGTGTATAAAATGCCTTGTTCTTGTGGCAAAGTCCGTATTGGAGGAACCGGGAGGGCGGGGAGCCAACGTGTAAAGGAACATGAGAGTAAAGTCAGGCTAAAACAGTTCACGCAATCAGCACTAGCTGAGCATCATGTCGAAACAAGACATAGCATTTTATTTGACAAAACAACCGCCATTGCAAAAACATACAATATTTTTTCGAAAAAAGATAGAGAAGCAATCGAAATCTTAAGATACCCTGATAAGATCAATAGGGACAATGGATACAATACCAATCCGATTTGGCTTTTCATCCTCCCGGGTTTTCTAAAAAAGACTTAATTGGCCAATCAAGTTGACCAGTCCCCACTCTGGGACGCTCTGGCTAATCACATGCGTCGTAGAGAGTATCTATAAGAATGAAGGAACGTCGGCAAAATTTGTAGTATCTGTAAATTGTTCAATGTTGAACAGATTCAGAATCCTCTCACAAAATCAGTGATTCTTCAACTTTTTATACTCGAAATATAGTTTAGGTTTGAAATTCATTAATTTATTCATTTTTACAGTTGATCAACCTAAAACAGTTTGTGTCAAAAATTTTGAAATTTTCACGCTTTCAAGTTTTATTTGTTTATGTTTTCAAAACAGTATAGATATTTCTTCTAAAAATTTATCAAATTCCTAGCAAAAAATATGTTCACTGACATTTCTTGATTTTTCTATTCCCAAAAAAGTCCTGGTCATTTCCCGGTTTCGCGGCAGAGCGGGCCACCCTTAGTAATTTAAAATTAACCTCTGCATAATTAGAAAATCCTAAGGATAAAATAGTTTTCAAAAAATAAAACTCTCATCAGTTTTAAATACACATTCTTCAATTAAAATGATTTTAAATAGAAGAGATGAAATTTCTTTTTAGAGTTCCTTAGGGAGGCGAAGCAGAACTCTGATCAGAACACCTGGAACTTTTGACGAAAATGTTGTTTTGGTCGAGGATTTCATTATTTTTCTAAAGAATTGTTTTTTTTTTTATAAATTCAACTGTTTTTCGTTCAAAGTAAAAATATTTTTAGGTAGAACTACTTTTTAGAAAATTCACTGTTTTGCTTGATACATGAAAATTTAATTATTCTAGTTTTGGTTGAAAATTCATGTTCCTCAGAGGAAAATTGAACTGCTTGATTTAAAACTAAACTATTTTGTTTCAGAGAGAAAAAAATTATTTTTCATCTTGTATCTATTGAGAAACTCTAGGAAATTGTTCAGACTTGAAATTCAGCTTTGTGATAAATAAGTGAAGTTAAGAAATAGAAAAGTTTCATCAATGGGAATAAATTCTTAGATTTACTAAACTGCTCGCATGATTAAAACTGAACATTCAACCTTGGTTGAAATAATTTAAGGTAAAGAAAAGAAAATTTGTATATAGTCTGGCTAATAGCTTATCACACTGATAAGATCTGATAAGCTACTTTGTTCCATATAAGATGGAGACGAATTTTTTTCGAGGAAAATAATAAAAATGGTCAATTCATCAGCCTAAATCCGTGCAAAAAACGTCATTCCTGGGATACCATATTGTTAGTTTTCAACATCACTTGTTCGATATTGGAATTGTATTTACAATATTCCTCAACAATAACATTTGTAGAAGTTTCAACTTAAAATAAATTTTACTAAATTGAAATTACGAGACAATTTTTTAAAAGTTACATTGAAGTAACTATATTAACTACAAAATAAATTATCTAAAAAAATGTTTTTCGATCATAGGAAAGGTAAATGATACTCCTAAAAATGTATGTGAGAACTGGGTGATCAAAATCATTTTAGTTTCTTATCTAAATTAAACATACGCAAGCTTAATTTATCCTCATGTCAATAACTCCAAAGCCTGGGAGACTGTTTTATGAAGTAATTTTTAAATTAAATACGGAAAAAGCGACTAGTACATATGCTCAAATATCTTTCAGAATTGTGATTGAAGTAATACTGTTTCGCGAAAATAATATTCAAAAATCAGTTTAATCCATTTGAAGGATATGAGGGCCCTTGTGGGCATTTTTTTCTTCACCTTTGTGATGATTGTTGATTCTATGGGTAAATATAATTATATATTTTTTCAATTACATAATTAATTGCATTACTTTGGGGGTCATTCGAAATGTGGTCTAGTTCAAAGTAGGAAAAAACTTAATTTTCTGAACAAAATTTTCGAGTTTTCTAACGTAATATTTTTTAAGTATTAAAAGTGAGCAGTTCGAACACAATATTTTCATTGAAAAATTCGATTTTTTGTTTAAAATTGATCAATTTGGTAAAGAATCGTCATCTTTGATTTAAGGGTCAGCATTTGTGTTGAAAATTCGTCTTTTTGGTTTCAAAATTTAAAATTTTGAATGAGATTTTTTTCTCTATTGATTGAAGAATTTTTCTAGGTTTAAAATCCAACTTTTTCTTTGTTGAAAGTTCGTTCTTTTGGTTTAAAAATTCAAATCTTTTGCTAGACATTTCAGCTTGTTTGTATAAAAATTAAACTATGTGGTTAAAAATTTATTTATTTTATTAGTTTATTTAACTATTTTCATGAAAATGTAAGTATTTTGTTGAATAATCGTATTTTGTGGTTCAAAAAACATTTTTTTAGTTGAGAGTTTTATTATTTAGTTAAAAATTTATTTATTTTGTTAAAAAGATACCGTTCTAAGTTTAAAATGCAGCTGTTTAATAAAAATTTGTCTTGTTGGGTAATTCTATTGTTTGGTGGAAAATTGGTCTTTCCGGCTAGAAAATTCAACAATTTAGTTACAATTTTTTCCTTTCTTGACTGAAAAATTTTTCTTTGGGAAAAATTTAACTCTTTTGTTGGAAATCGGTATTTTTTTCTACCGACGATTCAACTATTGTATTAACTTTTTTGTTGATGCACTGAACTCGGTTCTCATTTAAAATCACGCGGTGAAAATTTATTCAGTACAATTTATCCAATTAGTTCGGTTAATAGATTTTTGAAGATTTGGAACAAAAAATTTAGAAGCTTTTTTAGAAATTTGAGAGGTTTCAAGAGAATACATGTTTTTCTGAGATTCCTGGGATAACTTAAAATGATTTTTTATTTAAAAAAATTAATTTTTGAAGAATATTTCGAAATATTCTGAAAAATATCAAAAGATTTCTAAAATTATCGAAATCAGATTTGTCGCAAATTTGAGGGAAAATTAGAATCATTTTGAATGATATATACAAGTTTTTCAAAGAAAATTTTAAATTTGAGAAATTTTGAAAAAATTAAAAAGCATTCGAAAAGATTTTTTGAATTGTAAAAAAATCTAAAAAATTCTAAGGTTATTTTTTTAGTTTTTAAATATTTTTCAAAAGTTTTAAGAAAAAATCGAATCAATTTGTATAATATGCAGAAGATTTGCAAACAATTATTCAAATATTAAAAATTGAAAAATATTTTTAAAAATGGAAACATAATGTAGATTTTTTCAGATTTTTGAACAAAAAGTGCAGAAGCTTTTGAAGGTTTTTAGTTTAAGGTTTGTAAGCTTTTTATTAGAATATTTATTATTATTCAATTTAAATTGTGTTATGGTTAACTTGTGTTTCTGGTTTCAACCACAAAAAAATGAGAAATAAAAAATCTCATTTTTTAGTCAAACTATCTAATATACGAAAACAGACAAATTGAAAAAAATCGTTGACCTAAAAAAGATCTACAAAGTCATTAATCACTTTATGATAGAACGCGTAGTCTTAGTTTTAATCGTAAAAATAGCATTGGAAATAAAAAAATTGATTTTTTGGAAAAACGACAGAAGCTAAGAAAAAAATGAAACACAAAGTCGTTCACCCAAAAGAGAGCTAAGTTTTGTCATTAATCATTTTTTGACAGGACGCGTAGTTTTTGTTTCAATTATAGAAAATAACACTGAAAATTTAAAAAATTAAAATTTTGGAAAACCGAAACACGCTACGAAAAAGTAGTTTTTGTTTCAGTCTTAAAAAAACCTTGAATAATTAAATTAAGTGTTTTCAAATCTTGTTAAATATTCACATAACATTCATTTAAAAAAAATTATTTTAAGTTTTCCTAGAAATCTTGCTAAAAATTCAATTCTCTTGAAACCTTTCAAAATTCTTAAAAACCCTCTGCATGTTTTTTTAATCTTGAAAAATCTATATTATGTTTTCAATTTAGAAATATATAATATAAACCTAGGAGTTTAAAAAAAAATTATAACAACCAAATTTTTAATCGTGAAATTTTGTTATCCTAAAACATACATTTTTAACAAAAAGTTCAATTTTTTTCAAAACAGTTAAATCATCAACCAAAAAAATTAATTGCTCACAAACTACTTTATTTTTCAAATGAATAGTGGAATTTTTGAGCTAACAGAAATCAATTCTCGAGAAAAGATGAGATAGTCGATATTTTGGCGAAATTTTAAGCGAAAAAGATTTTTCAGCCAAAAAAGGAAAAACAAATTTAACAAAATTATAATTTGTGGGAGAAAATCATTTTTCACACTAAAAGAAAATTTTGAATAATAAATTATGTTTCAAATCTATTTATTTTCAATGTTGTATAAACATAATTGAGCGAAGATTCTTAGGAAAATTTGAAAGAAGGATTTAAAACCAAGAAACAAGCTTTCAATCAAATATACTGCAAAGAAACAGAATAATTGAATCGGAGAAGAACCATCCACCGAATAAGATCTGAGGTTGAGAATGCATTTCACCAGCAACTCCAGGTTGCGCAGGCCAAAAAAAAAAGATCAAGTGGACGCCGGAAATGAATGTAGACATGATCAGATGTCACTTTTGGGCAACGGCACGGGGCGGACTTGTTAGAAGCAAACAACATCGTCTTTTCGTGGATCTTCATCCCGAGCTGGCTCATAGAGTGACTGAACGACATCTTGCTGATCAATTAAGATCCATTAGGTGGCGCCACCTTATAGCCGAGGTTGAAATAAGTAACATCGAAAAACAGGTGCAACAACAACTAGCAGCACCTGTAGTGTACCCCGCAGATGCGGTGGCAGAGGAGGTTCATATACCCGTGACACGAGACGTAATGGACGAGCGGGGGCCGGATCTGGAGGATGTAGCAGGGCGACTGTCTCATGGTCGACAGTCGTCAGGCTTGCAGCTGCCGGAGCTTGCCTCTGCTCCTGCTAAACTCATTTAAGAGCTCGATGAGGAAAGCCTGCGTGTCAGGGTGTGCTTCACTGATGCCATCCTATAGTTCGCAGATCAAGAACTATTAGTGAGAAACGGTCTGCCGAAATTTTGAGTCAACAAGGACCTTCTCCGGTTAGTTGGCGGCTTGCACCCCGAGATAGTGCCTCTGTTCTTGCAGCAGGGTATGAGTTTGCTGCAGGTGCAGACTCTTGCATATTGGGCTGCGGCCGCGTGTGCCAGGATGATGAGCATAAAACTCAGAGGCCAGGCTACTGACAACTATGCCCCAAGAAAGATGTCAGACCCTCCATGGAAGTTTCGACCTCAAGGCGAGATTAGTAAAATAAAAGCAAAACAGGAACGGTTATACCAATTTCGAAAGAGCAATCGGTCTCAGAGACTGACTCAGCACGTGGAAGAGATCCTTCGTCCACATAAGATCCATTCAAGAACATCTATGAACCTAGACGAAGTGTTTCACTATCTTAAGTAGAGGCTCATGGTCCAGTCAGCGCGACTGCGACGATTTCAGAGAGCGATCGCGAGAAGGAATGACAATAGGACATTTTTGGCAGACAAAAAGCTTTCTATAGCGGACTTGCAGATGGCAAAAAAAAAGATTTAAAATTATTGTGAACCACCTAGAGCCGAGGAAATGGACAAATATTGATCAAGCATCCAGATCACTCATAGGTCAAGTCAACTGGCCACGACGTGGCTCCGTCTAGAAAAAGACAGAGTTGCACGGTGGCCTGGGATGGATAATCTATCCATTTGAGCTTCCGATGTAACTCGTATCCGAAAGAAGGCTAAGAACTGGAAAGCCCCGGGTGTGGATGAGGTGCACAGATTCTGGTATAAGTACCTAGAGGTTTTGTATCTTGCCCTTGCTGGGGCCCTTCAAAACATCCTATAGAACCCAGATCACATGCTCTCTTTTATGACGGAAGGCGTAACGTATATGATACCCAAAAAGGTAGATACTGGTTTTTTTTCTCGCATTACGACGTCGGGTCGATTGCTTAGATGTGATGATCCATCTGGATACTAACATCCTAATATAAGATGTAATCTTCGTTTTCTAAAACGGGCATTGGAATGTATCTATAGACAGGTATCCATTCTGTTAGAAGTTCTAGGTTTAGGACAAGTTGTTGTATAATGTATGATGTATAATGCCCGCCACATAATTATGTCTGTGCGTAGAGTCTCTTTGAGCAATTACGCGACAACCATCAATAATGTGCTGGATGGATTCTTTGGTATCTCCACATAATCGGCAACGGTCAACCAAGTCTTGATGTAACACGTGCTTGCGATAGTTACTGGTGCTGCCAACCCTGTCCTGAATCGCAATGACGAATCCTTCTGTTTCTGGATACAGGACGCCCTTTCTCAGCAAAATATTGGATGCCTCACTATCCATTTCATGTTAATCTAACGTTTTGGGGTGCTCGCCGTAGATGGATTTTTGTCTACATTGCGTTTCTGATTCCTCTATGGTTTCTGTCCTGATATTCAAGGCCTCCTCTGGCGACAAGTTTATATTTACATTACATATATTTCACATATATTTACATATATTTTATTACATATATTAATATTTATATCACAAGCTTTATTTTAATATTTAGTCGTTTTATTTCTTTGCAGTATATTTTAATAAATGCTTGTTTTTTTCTCAATCATATATTATTCGACTATTTGAATTTGATTCGAACTTTTGTTGAAAATTAATTTTTTGGATTGAAAATTAATTTTTCTCATAGAAAATCAAACTTTTTGGTGGAAATTTAGTGTTTTTTATCTTAACTGAAAATTTAACTGTTAAATTTTCTGGAGAAAATTTATCTTTTTTGATAAACATTTAAGGGGGTGTTTTTATTTGATCGAGCTTTTTTCAGGCATTTTTCAAAAATTCATAAAAAATACAATTGTTAATATTTTTGAATGGAAGTTTTTTCATATGTTTGAGCAGATATTAAACTAAAAAAATACATGGTTACCAATTTAAAAAAAATGATAGGGGCGCTGTAGCATTTCAAAAAATGTGTGCCGGAAACGACACCCTCACTTGGCTAACATGATTCAGCTGCTCCAGGTCATCCGAAACAAAAAAGTCAAAAAAATTCTTAAAATATACGAGTACGGCTATAGCGGGGACTAGAGCAAATCAAGAATATTGAAAATTGACAAAATGGCGCCCATTTGAAATTTTGTTTGCGAATTTTGACTTTTTTAGGGGTAGTTTTTGACTTGCTCAAAATTAAAAAATCATTATTTTTTATTTATTCTAGTTCGGGCTATAGCCAAACATCTGCTGAATATATCCTTCAAATTTGAACTTAATCGCTCCAGTGGTTTTTACGGAATGATGTCAGCTATTTTAAAAAAACGTGTTTTGAGAAAAACGACCTGCTCAACATGTAGCATGATACTGGAAATTCAGACCTAACACTGAAAGTTTTGCCTAGACCTTGGAAACAAATCTATAAATGTTTCGGAACATCGTATTGGGGAAGAAAAACCTATTTGAGACGAACAATGACTCTATTATACACTCTTATGACCTGCCTGCGGTCACAGCCGAGGCGGCCCTTTACAGCGTGCGGCTGAGTACTCTCCGCTCTGCGCAATTGACCCTGCTGCAGCTCCGTTAAAAAGTCCGAACTAAACAAATCCCTTTGCGTACAAATTCCACATACTATATACTATCAAAAAATAGAAAAATCGATTTTTTGGTCCGGTCAAATAGAAATACCCCCTTATCTCATTGTTTGAAAATTCATCTGATTGGTTAAAAATTCAACTATTTTATTGAAAATGTTACTTATTTTGGTAGATAACAAGGCCGTAGCCAGAAAAATGGGGGGGGGGTATGCATCAGGAAAAAATCGTAGAGGGGGTATGAAGAAGCTCACAGGAAGGTATATGTATATTATGTGCATGTTTCAAGAACTTCAGCGGATCTTTTTCTGTTAAAAATTTTCTTATTTTGCTGAAAACCTATTTTTTTTACTTTGAAAATTTAATAATTTTGGTCGAAAATGCATATTTGTGGGTTACTAATGCAACTTTTATGTCAAAAATTTGTCTTTTTGATGCGAAAATTGAACATTTTTGATGAAATTTTTTTTAATTTATTGATTGAAGAACATTTCTCCGTTGAAAAATTACCTTTTCTTTAGAAAATTTCTATTTCTGGTTCGAATATTATTATTTCTTTAATAAGGATTTAAATTTGTGTTAAGAAGCCGTATTTTTAGGTTTAATTCAACTGTTTCTGATTGTAACATGAAATAGTTTTTCGTGCAAATATCAACAGTTCAGATTGTTGTTAAGAATTTATCTTTTTAATCAAAGATTCATCTATTTGGTTGAAAATTCAATTATTTTGTAAAAAAATTCCCTTTTCTTCGGTTGAAAATTAATAATTTTGGCTGAAGATTTATTTCTTCCCTTTTTGATCAAAAACGTATCGTTTTGAGTTGAAAATTCAACTATTTTCTCAAAAACTCATCTCTGCTTAAAAACTCATCTCTAAATATTCTGAATTCCTAAAATTCTTTGAATTCAGTGGATCCTCTGATTTTGAAAAAAGAAGCTTTTTTGAAATTTTAAAAGGTTTCAAGAGAATAAAATTTCAAAAAAAGTATAGATTTCTAAAACATTAGTTGACAAATTCAGAATCTTTTTGATAATTTTGGAAGGTTTCAAGAAAATTTCTTTTCAAGATTCCTGGGAAAATTTGAACTGATTTTTGATTCAAAACAATTAATTTTTAAAGTGAATATACAAATATTTCGAAATATTTTACAAGCTTTCTAAATGTTTCGAAATAGAATTTGGAGGTTTTTAAGCCAACTTATGTACATTTTGACGATTTTTTTTAAATATGAGGAAAAATGTGACTCATTTAAAAAAAAATCTTTTTATTTATATTTTTTCTTACAGAAATATCTGGACCGCCTTATACACGAAAAAATCCACCCCCAGACGATGAGTATCCCTTGATGTTCGAGGCGTTCACTCTTCTTGAACCTACTGGCACTAGGGGTTTTCGTTATTATAGACCTTATGCGGATGCTCAATATCATGAAGTGACTGAAGCACATCTTAAACGCAAAATGATACAGAACGATTGGTGCCTTGGATTGAATATAGGAGATACACTTGTACCAGTATTTGATGAATATCGTACACGAGTTATTGAATATGGCAGAAGTAACTATCCATTGTCTGATCGACTTATGTCACTTATTCCGTATTATGCCATTATGGGAACAATTAAAAGTCTTCTCCATGGCCAATATGATGATGTTCCAAGTAGGCCAAGACCATATACACGTGAAAGTTTCGAAAAAGGACTTCAAGCTCCTTTGAGAGTACATCGAGGTGCAAGTTCGTCAAGCAAACCAAGAGGGCGCAATTACATCAAGTCAAAGTAATGGCCAGTTGCATGAAAAAGTCAATGTATATTATTCAATTAAAGAAATATATATATATGTCTGATGCATTTCAAAAAAATTGTTCTGACTTTTCGTGGATGCCAAGTCATTTTCAGATGGCCCAATGTTTAATTTGTACATGCTCCTAAGTTTGTTTCTGAAGTACATTTTATGGTATTTTAATCTGTTTAGATTACATAAATATCGTAAATCAATCTCTATTTTTCATGATTAGCTTAACAGAATATTCCGGGTATAACCGTCGCAACTCCCTTATAAGCTACCTTATAAGTACCTCTCTTTCTTTCCGTTCTCCTTGGCTGTGACATTTTTGTCAGCTGGTGCAAAAAATTTGATAACGAACATGGTTCGTTTCTCGAAGTCCAGGAGAACTATGTCAGACCTCGACTGCGCAACAGAAACAATTGTCGAGAATATGAAGCTGCAGTATATGCGGTACTTCTCATTTTCGACAATTGACTCTATTTCTCTAGGAGCGTTTAGCGGAGAGCTATTTGGGCTAATGCCGTCAGTGTGACAGAGATCGTAATAAAGCACTCTGAGTGCCGCATAGTGCCTTTGGATGTAGGTCTTTCCCGCATGAGTTAGACATCTAGATAGTATGTGTCCTAGATGCTCGGGGTGTGCATGACACGCTCTGCAGCTATCGTCAGGAATGTCTTGGCTCAAAATGTTGCAAAGTTATGCTAGAGTGGAAATGACACCGTCTTGGCATGCCAAAATGAAACCCTCCGTGCCCGACTTCAATCCGGGTGATTTAAGGAAAGCAAACGCCAGCTCACACGTTAGTGCATCCTCTTGTCGAGGAGCTGTTCGCGGAATTTTTTCTCCTGTGCTTCCCTAATCTGGGCCTTCAGGAGTGAGTATTCAAGATGGATAAGATTTGATTAATTTTGCTCCCCCCCGATATTGATGTTCAGGCCGAGTGTTTCAAGAGCTTCCTCTGCTGGTTTGTACAGGAACGCTCCTTTGCCCACTTCTTCGTGCTTCCTGACCATTTTAAAAAGAGGGTCGCGTCCATTTGCGACTATATGTGCTATACCCAGAATAATACTGTTGTGAAGATATTCAAGATACAGTATTCCGCGACCATCTTGACGGCGCGAGATGCAGAGTCGCAAAACAGAAGACTGAACGTGCATGCTTTTGTTCATGTGAATAACCTTTCGTGACCCGATATCAAGGGATCTGAGCTCATCCTTCGTCCATGGAACCACTCCAAATGAATAGAGTACTACCGGGACTGCAAGCATGTTCGTTGCAAAGACTTTGTTCCTCGCTGACAGTTCGGAAGGCCAAATCTGCCAGATGGAACGTTTGCATCTGCTTCGGAGAGTATCCTCTATAGATGTTACGTCCTGAATGCAGATCCATGACACGCCCAGGTATGTATAGGTCTCTCCAGGGCTAAGGTGTCGTATAGCGTTTCTGTCGACGAGTTGAGTGTCTTCGGGGATGCCATTAAGGTTTCCTCGCTTCAATTAAAATAGGCCTTGGCGCACTTTTCTAACATCCATGTAAAATACATGAGTGACATTATGCTTCCGACTTCCAGGTTGGCTGCAGAAGAACCCTTCGGATTGGCGAAGTGGGAGAGATAGTGGCAATAATTTGCGGCAAAACAGAAATGGGCTCATGGTGTCGCCCTGAAAGACATATATCTGAAAGGTGACTGTGCTAGTTATAACACGATGTTTTCTAGATGAGATAGTAAATCTGGTTTTCCAAAGCAGCAGCAATCTGTCTATGCACCTCATGATCTTCGAATGAACCTTTAAGCTTTTCAATAGATAGATGATAAGTCTAAGTGTGGTTGAACCGAAAGCTTTCCGGTAATTAATCCAGGCCATCGATAGGAAGCGCTGGTAGGATGCTGCGTCTTTGCAGACACTTCTATCGATGAGCAGGTTCTCCCGACAGCCTTATACAGTATGCTCAGACAAGTGAATGGTCTGTAATTCTTGGGGTCAGCGAAGTTGCCCACCTTTGGAAGAAGTACTATGCGCCCTTTCACTAACCACTCCGGAATAGGCTCTTCCAAATTTAGATATGCGTTGAAAATGCGGGCCAGATGCTGGTGGGTTGAAGGAAACTTCTTCCACCAGAAGTTATTGATACCATCTTGTCCCGGAGCGGAATAGTTCTCAATGTTATCGAAAAAAAAACTGCTTAAGCAAATCAAAATTGTTTAAACAAATAGAAATTTATTAAACATTAGAAGATATGTATCAAAATTATATAATTATTCAACAAAAAGTAGCATAGGATACCAGTTTGAGGAAAAAGTGGACATCTCTGGGTTAATTTTTAGAAATTTTGAGAATAAACAATAAGTAATTGTTTAAATAATTACATAATGTTTTAGAAAAAAATGACTACTCCAAACAATGACAAACTATTACATTTCAATCAGAAAATACGATTATTTTTTCGCAGTGTCTCGTCGTCTCGAAATTCGGGATGACTAGTGCAATATTTTTCATAAGCTTGGCTAGTCGTCCCGAATTTTCGGGTGGGGGCGGGAAGGCACCCCTGTGGTTGGCCATAGAAATAATGTTGGTGAAACACCTACCCCTTTTCCAACGTCTCGTGGGGGCGGGAAGGCACTCTTAAGTATTTCAAGGGATTTCAAAAAAATGTATGGGATTTCACGGGATTTGCAGCAACCGACTTTAGCGAAATAAAATGGAATGATGCAGCGTGTACAATTATTTGGCGGTTAGTACGACCGTAGAGGGAAGATAGGTATAGAGGCGACAATGCCCACCAAGCTTAGAAGATGGGCGCGGGGAATGAGACGTCAGGAGTAGGCTTAGTTCGGGAACCAGCGATGCGAGGCGCTAGTATCCCGAACCAGTAAACGGATAGGAGGGAAGGAGGGACGGAACCAGTGCTTCGCCGATAGAAAGTATGCTTAATGTGTGTGAGTGGCATGAGCCAAGAATGTGTGTGGTGTATGTGAGTCAGAAGACAGGATAAGCGTGAGAAGTGAAAGAAATTATTACTTGCCAGGTTTTCACCGTAACCAAGAACTGCTGCTAAATCTCGTCGATTTTGAATATTTGCCAAATATGCATTTCATTAAAAATGAATTTTCAAATGTATAGAGTAGTGTATTAATTATCTCAGTTAGAAGAAATAAATGAAAATAATCATTCAGAATTTCCCTAGGGTAGCATTTTATACTTATTTAATTCTGAGTCAGTATAGTAATCCCCCTCTTTTCTAGATCATTTGATTTTTTTGATTGGAAAAATAGAGGATTGAAAAATGTAGATATAAAATTTAGAAAGCAGGACGTATATTAATTAAAAGAAGCAAACTGAAACTTCTTGGTTCTAAAAAATTATCGGAATCGCAAGTCTTTCTCCATTACAGAAACGTAGATAAAGTTTCTTGGTGACTATGAGCTGTCAAATTGTAATTTGTTAAATATACTTTCACAAAAATAAGTTTCTTATACTTTTACAGTGCTATTTTTCAATCCAATTTTACTTTGGACTTAGTTCACTATCTTCGATTTCGCAAATTCAATGAATTGTGCAAATTAAATTGTACTCTGCCAAGTTTTTGAATTTT
>CAKNYM010049894.1:191344-229149 GCA_932195095.1 Andricus curvator
TTTCAAGGCATTGAAGTGTCTACTTTTTTAAATGCCATTCTATGCGTTTCAATGAACTCCTTGTTACCGGGAAAGCAATTTTCGAAATCGAACCGATTCAGAGGGAAAGCGCATTTCTAATTCGAAAAACTTTAGATCATTTAAACAAACATTTAAGGGCCCTAACTGCATTAGGCCAACAAAGAACTCATTGGGACGTTTCATTAATTTATATTATATCAACGAAATCAGATAAAGTGACTGCTAGGGCTTGGGAGAAAGGAAAAATGGAAAATGAAGAACCTAGCACTTTGGAAGAGTTGAGAAAGTTTTTGAAGTCTACAGCTGATATGTTGGAGACGTTAGATATAAATAATTTGCGAACAGACACAAAATTCAGGCCTACCAACTCCAACAATCAATCAAAAAAGTCTCGCATGTATATGCGATCAACGGACGATGCTGGAAACGTCTTTGTTAGATTGATTTGCTCGAAGTCTAGAGTCGCACCATTGGAAACACAGACCATACCTAGATTAGAACTTTGTGGGGCCCTCTAGTTAGCAAACTTAAGCTCCAAGGTCGAATCTGTTTTAGATTTTCCCATTGATAATGTTTATTATTGGTGTGACTCGACAATTGTGTTATTTTGGCTCCAAATGCAACTCAAAAATCTGGACATATTTGAAACAAATAGAGTAGGTCGAATTCAAGAATTAACAAACGGCGAATCGTGGAAGCACGTTCGTAGTAGACATTCCAGCTGATTGCATATCGCGGGGTATTGCTCCAAATCATCTCGGAAATTCTAGATTGTGGTGGGAAGGCTCTACATTTTTGAGTTTAAGCGAATCCGATTGGCCTTCAATGCCATCTTTATCTCATGACGTGCCAGGACAGAGAAAATGTTGTCACCTTGTGGCCAAAGAAGAAACATGGGATCTCTCAATTTTTAAACGATGCCAAAGCTTAGATCGACTCGTCAGAGTATTATCTTATTGTATAAGATTTGCAAATAATTGCAAAAATGAAAAAAAAAATACATTGGGTGTTTACGCTCTGTGGAACTTTCACAAACAAAGATTGGTCTTGCTAGACTTTCGCAAAGAGTTATCTTTTCCAAGAAAATCAAAACTTCAACTGGAAAGTTGCCAATAAAGAAAGGTATACTAGCTTCACTAAACCCTTTTTTAGATGATGGCGGAATTGTGAGAGTGGGCGGAAGATTGAATAACTCTAACTTCAATGAGAATAAAAAGCATCCTATATACTTCTTTCCGCTTCTGATGATTTTACAAAAATGTTGTTAGAGAGTGAGCAGCGACGCCTTCTTCATGCTGGGCCTCAGTTACTTTTATCCTCAATTCGCTCTGTCACGGGGGTGGATTATGCCGGTCCCCTTATCATAAAGGATCGAAAGGGACGAGGCTCGAAGACAAGCAAGTGTGACGTTAGCCTGTTTGCGTGCTTTTCCACGAAATCCGTCCACCTAGAGCTCGTTTCCGATCTGATGGCAGATGTATTTATCGCCACACTTCAACGATTTGCTTCAATACGTGGGTTACCTGCTCATGTGTACTCTGACAATGGGACTTGGTTTGTGGGTGCCAACAATGAGCTTGACAAATTGGGCAGATTTCTTCTGAACGAATCTGAAAATCTTTCAGAAAAAATTGAAAATATGGGGATCTCCTGGCACTTCATTCCAGCTTATTCTCCTCATTTTTGTGGAATTTAGGAAGCTGGAGTGATGTCCACTAAATATCACCTAAAGCGTGTCGCGGGTAATAACTTGTTGACTTTCGAAGAGTTGTACACTTTATTAGTTCAAGTAGAAGGACTGTTAAACTCTCGCCCTCTCACCCCTCTCTCTTTCGATCCTAGTGATCTATCTCCATTGATTCCTGCTCACTTTTTGATAGGAAGACCAATTACTACTGTTGCGGGTCCAGATTTGACGCACCTACCAGAGAATCGACTTTCCCGATGGCAATTGGTTCAACTCTCCCATGCTGCTACCATCGAAACAAGTGCAGGCACATTACGACATGCGCTTGCAGCTGTGTGTCCTTTAACTATCGATTAAGAACTCTTTCAAGAAAACTGTTTCTGTGTCTCATTTTACTCTTTTTATAAAGTTTTGTTAGTTCATTCGCTAGAGATGTAACTATAGCCCTCCTAAAATAGTTTGAATCCGTTTCAGATTCTCTTAAAAAATTGCTCATAAAAATTCTAATATATTGATTTCTTGCTTAATATTAAAAATTTGTAATCAAAGATACATATAGTTCAACGAATGTCCTATAACTGTTTTGCATTCTTATTGAAAGTAGAATCTTTTAATGCCGGGGGGGGGGGGGATGTGCGATTTATATTCGATTTACAATTTTCCGCTTCCGACGCCACCTAACGTTGGATCTAGAATCTATAAGCGCTTGTAGTGCTCCCTAACGTTCTTTTTGTTAACGACTAGATATGGCGAATATATTTTTTGAAGCATCAAGCACGCTCTTGTTTATTTTCAAATTTTTTCTGTGAAATCCAGCACAATCAACAAGAACTACAACAAGTCTAAAACGGAAAAAGTGGTTGGTTGCCAATAGAGAGAGAGAGGAAAAGAAAGAAACGAGTAAAACAGAATTTTGAGATAATGGGATAGAAAAAATATTTTATGGATTTGCTAGGAGGGTACAGAAGAGAGTTATGAAAGGAAAAAAATTGTAGGGAGAGAGAAGAAAAACAGGACATAATAAGAGAAGAAATAGTAATTTTATGGAGAGAAAAGAAGTGGTTAGAGTTTGGGAAAGAAAATGTGGTCGTACCGGTAGTGAAAAAGGGCAAATGAGAGGAGGTTAAAAATTATAAGGGAGTGACGCTAATTCCAACATTGTATCAGTCATATGTAACTGTTTAATGAAAGAGATAAAGAAAGAAGTTGAGAAAAATATATAGAGCCTGTGAGATGTGTGATGCAGGAGAGCAGAGGGCTCATGGTATCGTTCTGAAAGACGATCCTCTGGAAGGTGACGTTGTTCGTTGTCACAGGATAATTTCCAGATGAGATAGTAAATCCAGTTTTCCGCAGAAGCATCAATCTCTCAATGCATCTCACTATGTGTAGATGAACCTTCAAGCTTTTAAACACACATATGTTAAGGCCATGAGAGGTTGAATCGAAAGCTTTCCAGCTGATGCACCTGTCAATTATCATGTTCTCTCGGCAAGCTGCAGCGTATTGTTTCGAGCTACTTTGTTCATACATCTCCCTTCAGACAGGCTCTACCCAGCTGTAAAGATCTTTTACAGTGTATTCAAACAAGTTATTGGGCTGTAGTTCTCTGGGTTTGACAAGTCGCCTTTTTCAGTAGAAGTATAGGGCGTTCTAATAGCAGCCACTGCGGAATGGGCGTTTCCGACTTTGAATATGAGATGAATATGCGAACCAGATCCTCCAGCGGAAAAGTTCTTCGTGGTCCTAAGTGCTTTTTTCACCTTTTTGGCAGGGATTGATGGACATTCCTGCTCGGAGGTTACACGGTTGTCTCAAAACTGCTTGAAGCAAATGACATAAATAGTATTTTCTCTCAACTTCAGTGTCTTCGGGATTTTGTATACCTCTTTCTAAAAAGGCTCTACCTCGTCGAGCTTGCGTGGATTTTTGACCAAAACAGGGAGATCGCTTAAGAGGCGCAATGGGTCAGCAAAAACTGTTGATTCTTTCTTACCGATCCATCACTCTTCCATATTCTCCTCCTTGCGTCAGATAATACCTGGATCTTGTCAATAATAGGCTGCTTGATCGTCAGAGGGTTTGAATTGTTCAGTGTGCGATAGTTTATCCTCATTTCTTGGGCGAACTTTCGGAACATATCAGTGGAAGGTCTTCCAGATATTATGTAGTCACTCACACATTGAACACGAGACAGATTCTGTCTTGCCCAACCAATCGTCTTGATCAGTTGATGCAAGCTTCTTTTGTTCCTTTGATCCGTCGTCGGGTTTAGCCTTCGATTTGGATCGGCCAAAGCTCTTACCGCACCATAAACTGAAGAATGGACGGTTCACAGGTCGGATTTATTCAAAATATTCTTACCAGGGGTGGTGTCCACTTCAGCCATATCTTGGTGTTCAGGAGGAACCTGAATGTGGATGTTCCTTCTCGTCCTAAAATCGCGATCATCTCTGAGAAGGTTCCTGCTTTCCGCGGTTGGATCTAATATCGCTTCCTCATCTTTGTCTGTAGCTTTTTCATGCAGCGATTGGGAAAGCGCTCCGCGTATACATTCATTTTTCCAGACGTAGGGGGCTTGATTTCGGAATGACTTATGCGAAATGTGCTGAAGCTCTGTGTGTTTCTGGCACCACAGAGCGTGCATACGCACCTTAAAACCTTCGCGAACAGGGATAATGCTGGCATCGTACCAGTCCAGCAAGTCGTCCTTGAGTTGATTCGTGTTTCCATCTATATTATTTTTGACCATCCTTGTGGAGGTCACCCGGTATCCCAGAGTCACAGTTGAAGACACTTCACCCAGATTTCATTAAGCCTTTGGCACGGTTTTTGCGCCTTCGCTTGGGGTTAATTCCTTCAGGATCATCCCTGGACAATTGCCCATGACTGCTAATTAATCTGGTCTCAAATACAAATTTAACATGGGGCAATCTGAAAATTATTAGAAATGTAATTGAAATGTTTCAATTTTAATTTTACATTGTGTGGATAGGTATTGTTTTCTTTAAAAATCCGTCGGTGAAATGCAAAAAAGTTATGAACTGATAAAATAGCGACCTTACGTAGGGAAGACATCCCGTGAGTTTCATGCTGTCTAAACCATTTTTGTGTGGAGGAGAATTTTTTTTCATTGCAACCAATTGTCGCATTTTTCTCGAAAAGAACAAAAAATACAAAAATTGACAAAAAAGTTTTCATATCTAAAAAAGTTATTGGAAAATTATTTCTGTTGTATTGTAATTTCTTGCTTCACTTAGGAAAAAAAGTTTCAAAATTTAATTATCAGGAAAAAAATTTCCAGGGCCTTAAAAAAGGCTTAGCACGCATAAAACTGATATTTTGCCATCCATATATGAACAGCAAGTTGACAAAATATTGCGAAAAATAAAACGGGTCAAAGTTTCAACTCAAAAATCTGAATTTTCACTGACACATCGAATTTTTGAACTAACAGTTAAACTATCTACCGATACGGTTAAATATTCAACACAAAAATATTAATTTTTCACCAAAAAGGACGATTATTTAACAAAATATGTGAATTTTCAACAACATAGTTGAACTAAACTACATAAAAATCAATTCAAAATTTAACCAAGTAGTGGAATTTTCAACTAAAAAGATGAATTTTGATCTAAACCCGATTAATTTCCAATCAAACTGTTGAATTTTCAAATAAAACGGATAAAGCTTGTGCTAAAAATTTTTTGTAGCTTTCTTAAGGAAAATTATTAAATGTTAACGGAAAAGTTGAACTTTTAAAATAGGATGATACCAAAATAAACAAGATTTTAAAGCAAAATGATTAATTTTTAACAAAAGAGCTTATTTTTAACCAAAAAGGATTTTTGTGTCATAAACAGAAAAAAATGTATCAAAATAATTGAATTTCGAACATAATCGTTCAATTTTCAAGCCAAAAAGACTAATTTTCTACAAAATACTTGAATTTTTAATGCAACAATAAATTTTTTCAAACGAAAAAGATTGATTTTCAATCAAGAAGATTAATTTGCTACCAAAAAATATGAAATTTTGAAAAAATAGATGGATTTTGAACTAAACTAGATATAATTTTAATAAAAAATTTAATTTTCAGCTGAGAAAATTAATTTTCATTCAAAAGCTAAACGAATTTTGAACAAAAAAGTTGAATTTTTAACAACAAAAATTTTTTTTTTAGGAAAATGGTGAATTTTCAACCGAGAAAATTAATTTGTAATAAAGAAGTTAAACAAAATAGTTTATTTTGCAACTAAAAAAGATTTTTTCTGACCAAAAATCTTATAGTTGTATTTTCAGCTGAGAAAAAAATTATTTCTAAGCCAAAAAGATGGAACTATCAGAAAATAGTTGAATTTTTAAGCAAAGAAATAAATTTGCAACCAAAAAGACGAATTTGTCGCAAAAGAGTACAATTTTCAAGCTAAGTAGATGAATTTTTCACACAAAAATTGAATTTTAGTCTTCCATACGAGATAATTTTTCAACCAGAAATAAAGCTGTTAAGTTTTTTGGTAAAAAAAAATTAATGTATACAAAAAAATCGAATTTTCAACAAGATGATGAATCTTTCAACAAAAAAATAAATTTTTAACAAAATAATAAATGTTCTAATTGAATAATACAAGTTTTAAGCAACAATATAGTACATTTTTCAACCGAAAACAATGAACTTGGAAAAAACTCTGAGAAAGTGAAACAGAAATAAAAACTTGAATACAGAAAATGGAAACTATATTTTTCAAATAAAAAAGCTCAACTTCTAACCAAACATGGAATAGTTAAATTTTCAGCTAAAAAATGTAGTTTCAACAAAAAAAACGAATTTTCCACCAAATAGTTTAACTTTCAACCAAAGATCTGAATTTTCAACCAAAATTATAAATCGTCAACTGGGATAATTAAATTTTCAGTTAAAAATAAATTGTTAACCAAAAATAATGAGTTTTCAACAAAATCGTTGAATGTTCAACCAAGAGAGATGAATTCCCAACGAAAAATGTGATAGTTTATACTTCAACCAAAAACGATTTAAAAAAAAATAAAAAACAGGTAGATTCAACCAAAAAAGATGAATTTTCAACAAAGCAGTTTATTTTTCAACCAAATAGGATGCTTTTTTAAAAAAATTGTTTCATTTCCAACAATGTAGATTAATTTGTAACCAAATAGTGGAATTTTCGGGCAAAAACATGAATTTTTAACCAAGAAGATTAATTTTCTGCCGAAAAATACAGATTTTCAAGGAAATAGTTAAAGTGTCAATTAAAAATGATAAATTTTTAACTAAAAGCGAAATAGTAACATTTCCAATTGAAAAAATTAATAGCTTACCAAAAAAAAATTTCAACAAAGTAGTTCAATTTTCAACCAATGAGATGAATTTTTAACTGAAATGTTGCATCTCCAGCCAAAAAATTAATTTTTAACAAAGTAGTTCAAGTTTCAACCAAGTAGTTGAATTTTCAAACCAGCATCTTAATTTTTTACCCAAAATCACGAAATTTCAACAAAACGGATGAGTTTTTAACTAAGAAAGACAAATGTCTGACACAAATGAAATAGTTAAATTTTCAATTGAAAAAAAGTAATGTTTCACCAAAGAAGAGAAATTTCAACTAAAAAGATGTATTTTCAAGTAAAAAAGATAAATATATAATAAAGAGTGGAAAAGTTAAATTTTCACTTAAAAAATGTAATTTTTAGCAAAAAAAAAATGAATTTTCAACCAAATAGATAAATTCGTTTCTCTTTTGGTTGAAAATTAATTTTTGAAAATTAATAGCTAATGTATAGAATTCCTGAAAATAAAACAAGAATCCGGCGATCGAAGTTTGATAACCAAAAACAAAATGCTCCTACTGAAATTCCCAAGAACAAAAAAAATTGTTTCTTTGGAAAATAATAAAAAGAGGGAAAGAAAAATGAGAAGGCAACCAGACAAATCCCCTTTATTCTCTTTTTCATTTCGTTCGTCTTTTTTATTTTTATTATTATCGAATCACATATTAAATATACATATTAAATCACATATCGTGATTTGATAATAATCAAAATAAAAAATAGAAGGAAGGGGATTTGTTTAGTTGCCTTCTCATTTTTCTTCCCTCTTCTTTATTTTTTTCCAAAGAAACAATTTTTTTTTTGTTCGTGGGAATTGCAGCAGGAGCATTTGTATTGGACTCTTTTGTTGAAAATGCATCTTCTTACTTGTAATGTTAAGAATTTAAAGCGTTTTATAGATTGAATTTAATACGGCGTTTCCAACTACTACTTCCAGGATCGACTGGGAAACTGAATAATTGAGCCCACACATATCCGGTAAATTAGTTAAATAAAATTTTTTAAAAGAACGATTCAATTTCACCTTTTTATACGAAAGAATGAAATTCACGACTAGAAAATTTATCAGACACAAGAGAAAATTATCCCCTACTTCCGGTTCCTGCTCATCATTTGGGAGAGTGGCGTGGATAGTCTGCAAGTCTAATCATGCAGAGAACGAAAAGAGGGATTTTCGCAATAACGAAAAAACATTTTTAGCAATAATTAGTAATAAGTATATATTCAGGAAAGAAAATTCGACTGAACAGAACTTTGGAGTAAAAGATTCAACCGCACATAGCGACGCGACAAAGCAAAGTAGCGCTACTAAATTTTACGCAAAAAGAAATCATCAATTTTCGAGAAAAATTTACAAGAAGCGAGTAAGCTAAAAACAAACATTTTTAATCTAAACAAGATTCCCATCTGCATTTAAAATACAGCAACAAGCGAACCAACACAAAGCAGCCATTTACAGTTTGCGCAAGAATTTAAGCTCATTAAATTATCCATTTTCAGATAAATACTAAAATGCGGAAAAGCCAAACTTTCGGAGTTTGTGATAAACAAGTTTACAGAGACAATAAAATTTGCACACGAAAATTAAATAATTTTACATCAATACCTCATGTTGATAAACAAAATTTTGACCGAAACGCGGTAACAAAACATAACCCTCCAACAGAAAGAAACGCGCGAGTTCGCCATGGAGTAGATTTTAATAAAAGGAACGACAAAACCGAACTTTGCACATAGAGTTAATTTTTGGCCGTCTTACCTTGATAAATAATAAGAAGCTTCCTTCACAAAAATGACTTGGCGAACGAGCAATAACGCCGTACAAATTCCACAATGTTTACGAGCGATCAAACAGGACAAACATTCATAAACGAAGTCCGACCAAGAGTGTTAGTCGAGCAAGTTGCTCTCTACCGCCGAGCTCAAACGACGCACAGGAAGGATGTCGCCGCAGACCTACTAAGCGCTACTGCGCAACGCAACCCGCACTGGTTCGCGCCTTTAGGGAGTTTGTCCTGTAGCGACTAACAAGGTATATTCGCGCCAGGTTGAATTTCCCGCCGGTACGAAGTTGTCCATGCCGACTCTCGCCATGTCACGCGCTTGCCTCTCTGGCGGAATACTCTCTGGTCTTATTGCTTCTCCAGTTCGCGCGCCCGCTCAATCAGTTGGTAGCCGGCCGCCATAGCCTAAAGTCTCGTTCCGCGACTCGATGCGACTTGCATCTGTATCTTGCTGAAATAAATATTGTTAGTGAATTTCTGTGTCCTTCCTTCAATCTTACACGCTCGTGCCCGTAGGAGCACTTAATTTGGGAATCAGATAAATGACATCAATCTGAATATAACCTCACAACGCACATCACATCCTACAGTCCCTCAGAACTAGCGCGCTCCCGTCCTTGGTGTAGGAACTTCCGTCCGCTTTTCTCCGCGTCCGCGGGCGGCTAGAAGATGTCGACTACGCTGACCAATGGACTGCGCTGCTGATGCCATGTTGAATGGTAGTAGTCGCGGGAGTTTTGAAGCCGGGACTCACATCCGCACTTTACCCACTTCCGGATCTGTGTTCATTATAGCCTCCATCCACGTCACACGTCGATTTGTCATATAACAAAAAAAGAAACCCCGGAACACATAAATAAATGAAACAAATCCTGTTATCGTCTCAAAAGAGTTTGACATTTCCGCTTGAAAAAAAGAATAGAGCTTCGATCGAAAATTAACATTTAAGCCAGAAAACTGGTGATAAACAAAAAGAACGACGATGTAAGTAATGCCGTAGTCCTATAAAACCCCCCAGTCGGATTTCGTACCTTCCGACGGGGTTTTGCGAGAAGAGGAGTTGCTTACATTTCGAAAAATAACGTACATGGAATTTGCAGTATTAAAATTGCAACATTACAATTTGCTTTATTCAAAATAATTTGATCTCCTATTTTCATAGAAAATCTTCTTATTCTTCTTGGTTTTAGAACATATTGCTCAAGTTGATCGAATCGTTTTGGCCCAGGGAAAATAAGGTGAGGCTTGGCAATCACAAAAAGTCGAAAAACAAATTTTCAAATGCATCACACACATGTATGTATTTCTTTGTTTGAATAATATACATTGACTTTTTAATGCAACTGGCAATGATCTTGTCTTGACTTAATAGCGCCCTCTTGATTCTCTTGACGATCTTGCACCTCGACGTCTTGGTGGAGGTTGAAGTCCTCTTTCGAAACTTTCACTGGTATATGGTCTTGGCCTACTTGGAATATGATCATATTGGCCATAAAAATAAGTAGTTTGGCCAGGTTGCAATAGTTCATAATAATACGGAATAAGTGACATAAATCGATCAGGCAATGGATAGTTAATTCTGCCATGTGCAATAACCCGTGAATGATGTTCATCAAATACTGGTAAAAGGCCTTCTCCTATATTTATTCCAAGGCACCAACCGTTCTCTATTACTTTATGTTGAAGATGTGCTGCAGTTATGTCTTTAAATGGAGCATCGTCATAAGGTTTATAATAACGAAGACCCGTGGTGCCAATAGGTGAAAGATGATTAAACGCTTCGAACATTAAAGAATAATGATCTTCTGGGGGTGGATTTTCCAGTGTATAAGGCGGTCCTGATGGATCTGTAAGAACAAATATAAATGAATATATGTAACACTACTTCACAAAATTAAAAATTGTTTCTGCTCACCATATCTCACTATGATTTTCCCATGTATTTTGGCCCACTAAACACGAAAATCACTCAACATTTTTTTTATTGAAGCGTTTTCGAGATAACAATGTTTGATTTTTTTTTTAATTTGCCGACGTTTTTGAGTATACCTTGAGTTCTAATTGACCGATTTACCTGAAGAAGCACTCAAATTGAAGGCAACTGAATCATGTACTAATTTTCTAATCTGAAAACTTGAGAAGATAAAAAATTCGATCATTGATATCTCGAAAGCGCTTCCATTGAAAAAATTTTGAGGGTGATTTTCGTGTTTAGCGGGCCAACATACATGGAAAAATCATAGTGAGATATGGTGAGCAGAAATAATTTTCAATTTTGTAAACTGGTGTTGTCATAAGGGGTCATCTAAAAATGATGTACGTTTATTAAATTTTATTTACACAGATGAACTTTCTACTGAAGATATTCTTAAAAAATGAGTCACATTTTTCCTCACATCTAAAAAAAATCGTCAAAATGTACATAAGTTAGCTTAACATCCTCCAAATTTCCTTTCGAAACATTGAGAAAGCTTGTAAAGTAGTTAGAAATATTTGTATATTTACTTTAAAAATTAATTTTTTTGAATCAAAAATCAATTCAAATTTTCCCAGGCATCTTGAAAGTTTTTGATCAAAAAGTTCAGTTTTCAACTCAAAAAAAAAAATTTTTAATCCAAAATGAAAGAATTACATTTTCAGTTCAAATGCTTAATTTTCAACCAAGAGAAAGAGAATTTTTTTACAAAATAGTTCTCAACAAAAAACGTAACAGTTGATATTTGCATCAAAACTATTTTAGTTTTTAATCAAAAACAGTTGAATTAAATTTAAAAAAATACGACTTTTTAACACATATTTAAATCCTTCACCAAATAAAAAACAACTAATTTTCAATAAAAAAAAGTCTCAACCAAAATGTTCAGTTTTCAAAACAAAAAGACGAATTTTTGAAAAAAAAAAAACAGTTGAATTATTAACCCAAGAAGACGCATTTTCTACCAAAATGATTAAATTTTTCATTAAAAAAAAAGGTTTTCAACAAGAAGAGTGAATTTTTAACGGAAAAAGATGAATTTTCTATCATTTACAAATAAAATGTAAGAAAATTGTTAAGTTTGATACTAAGAAAAGGGCTCTCAACTAGAATGATGAATCGTGAATTTAAAAAAATGGATTTTTAACTGAAAAAGATCAATTTTCCATCAAAAATGGAATAACTACATTCTCAGTCGAAGAAATTGATTTTTGACCGAAAAAAAGTTTTCAACAAAATTTGGAAAATTTTGAAGATTTCCGGAACTTTATCAAATAATTTTTTATTCCTTCTTTAAAATTTGCTTAAGAATCTTTGCTTAATTATGTTTATATAACCTTGAAAATAAATAAACCTAAAACATAATTAATTATTCAAAATTTCCATTCTGTTTAAAAAATTCGTCCCTTTTGCTAGAAATTTTATTTTTGTTTGTTAAAAATACAATTTTTTGTTTGAACATTAATCTTTCTTGGTGGAGAATTAAACTATTTTAATGAAAATTTCTCTTTTCTGGATAAATTCAGCTCTTTTTGAATACAAATTAAAACATTTGTAGTAAAAATAACGACTCTCACATCTTTCCTTGAGAATTCATTTTTGTTGGATTAAAAATTCCACTGTTCATTTAAAAATAAAACTAATTTGTGAAAAATTAATTTTTTTGCTCGAAGATTTAACTGCATTCCAAAAATTAACCTTTTTGTTGTTGAAATTTTTTTTTATTCTTATTTTTTCAAAGAATTTGGAAAGATTTCCGAATTAAAACCATTAGAAAAATTATTTAAAATTTAGGTAGATTTCAAAAAATAGAATACAGAATATGGACTTTTCAATATTAAAAAAACATGCATAGGCTTTTTAAGAATTTTGAAAGATTTCAAGAGAATTGAAATTTTTGCAAGATTCCTAGAAAAAGTTGAAATGATTTTTTTTTTAAATAATTTTATGTAAATATTTGAAAAGATTCAAAAACATTCCATTTAATTTCTCCAAAAAATATATCAAAGGCTTTAAAACAAGTTTTTTATTGTTGAAAGTTAAAAATTTTTTTTTTTTAATTTCAATGTTATTTTTTCACGATCGAAACAACCACTACGCATCCTATCAAAGAATAATTCATAACTAATTTGTAGATCTATTTTTGGTGGATATATTTGTTCATTCAGTTTTTTTCGTAGCTTATTTTAATTAAATTTTGTTTTCAATTTTCATCTATATAAAATATATATATAAAAACTAAACAAAGAACCTTAGAATTTTCCACATTCTTTTTTTACAATTTAAAATGCCTTTTCAAATGCTTTCATATATTCCTAAATATGACATTAAAAATTATTGTTACCAAATAAAAAATCATTTTAGATTTTTCTAAGAATCTTAACAAAATAATATATTTATTCTAATTCTTCCTCAAATTTGCGAAAAATCTTTCAAAACTAAAAAAAATGCCTTGAAATCTTCCAGATTTTTTTCGGTAATCATAGAAATCTTTAAAAAAATGTTAGAATCTTCTGAAATTTTCTTCAAAAATTAATTTTTTTAAATAAAAAATCATTTCAAGTTATCCCAGAAATCTCAGAAAATTTTTTATTTTCTTGAAATCTTTCAAATTTCTAAAAAAGCTTCTAAATTTTTTGTTCGAAATCTTCAAAAACCGATTAACCGAACTAATTGGGTGAATTTTAATAAATAAATTTTCTCCGTATGATTTCAAATCAAAACCGGTTTCAGTTCAACGACACAAAATTTAACACAATAGTTGAATATTCGACCGAAAATGAAAAGTCTAATTTTTAACAAGAGTTACATTTTTTCCGAAGAAAAAGTTTTCAGTCAAGAAAGAAAAAAAAATTCAACTAAATTGTTGAATATGTTAGCCGGAAAGACCAATTTTCCACCAAACAATAGAATTTCCAACCCTAAAATATGAAATTTCAACAACATTTCACAACCTTATTTTCAGAAATATCTGATTCTTTTGCCAAATTTTTTTATTTTTTACCCAAAAATACAAATTTTCATCGTACAGATGAATTTTAAACTCAAAGCGGTAACTTTTTTACGAAATAAATAAATTTTCAAGAGTTGAATTTTCAACCTAGAAAAATTCTTCAATCAATAAAGAAAAAAATCTCATCCAAAATGTTGAATTTTGAAAGAAAAAGGACGAATTTTCATAAAAAGTTGACTTTTTAACCAAAGAGAATGTTTCATTAACAAAACTGTCTAATTTTAAACAAAAAATAGAATTTTTGTTTTTTAAATTAAGTTTTTTTCTACTGTGAACAAGACCACATTTTTAATGATACCTAAAGTACTGCAATTAATAATGTAATTGAAAATATATATATATATATATAATTATAATATTATATTTACCCATAGAATCAACAACCATCACAAAGGTGAAGAAAAAAATTCCGACAAGGGCCCTCATATCCATCAAATGGACTAAACTGATTTTTGAATATTATTTCCGTGAAGACAATATTTCTAAAACGACAATTCTGAAAGATACTTGAACGTATGTACTAGTCGCTTTTCCACGTATCCTAATTAAAAAATTGCTTCATAAAAAAGCCTTGTACGCTTTGTAGTTATTAACATAACGATAAATTAACCTTGCGTAATGTTTAGTTTAGATAAGAGACTAAAAAGATTTTTTATCATAAATTTGTTACATACATTCTCAAAGTATTATTTCCCTTTTTTATCATTTACCAACATTTTTTCATATAATTTATTCTGCAGTTAACTTAGTTATTTCAATGTTACTTTTAAAAAATCGTCATGTAACTCAAAGCTAACAAAATTTATTTTAAGTTTAAACTTCTTCAAATGTTGTTGTTGAGAAATATTGCAAATACATTTTAGATAACGAGAGAGGTGCTTAGGAAATGAAGAATGAAGTACCCATGGAATGATGTTTTTTGTACGAATTTAGGCTAACAAATAGAAAACTGTTATTCTTCACCTCGGAAAAAAATTCTTCTCCGTCTTATATTGGACGAAGTAGTTTATCAGATCTTATCAGCCTTATAAGCTATTAGCCAGACTACTTTGTTGTTTGAATGAAAAAATGTTGAATTTATGAAAAAAAAAAAAAAAAAAAATTTTCAGAAAAATAGTTGAATCCTCGACTAGAACAAAATAATTTTTTGCCAAAATTCGAAAGAGTTCTGGAATTGTACGCAAACATAATTGAAGAAATGGTAAAAAATATCAAAGTTACAGCATTTTTTTAATTCTCTAATTTTAACAACATTTCCGCCAAAAGTTCCGGGTGCTCTGATCAGAGTTCTGCTCTGCCTCCCGAAATAACTCTAGAAAGAAATTTTATCTCTTTTATTTAAAATTATTCAAGATTGATAAAAATATAGAGGGCGCATCGGCTTTGTTTGAGCTTTTCTTTGTTAGGACTGCGACTGAAGTGTGTGATACTGCGGTTGTGGAAAGAATGTCTGGTGATGCATGGTGGAATGATGAAATTCAGGCAGCCGCCCAAGAGAAAAAAAAGCACATGAAAGGAGGTTGGGAAAAACAGGCATTAGCGATGCGGGGAGGATAATACTTAAAAATGATTACAGACACAAAAAGAGAAAACTTAAACTTCTAGACAAGGAAAGTAAAGATAAAAACAGAACATAAAAAGAGAAGGAAATACAAAACGACTTTGAAGGAAGCAAGAAACTGATGTATAAATATATGAAGGGAAGTAAAAGTACAGAGTTTGTCAGCATGAGAAATAGCAAAGGTGAAATGCTATATGATACAGACGGGATACTGGACGCTTTGAGAGACTCTTTTAGGGAATTATTGAGAGATGAAACTATAGGTCACCACAACTGCGATACAGAATATGATGCGTTGGAAAACTCAATTGAGAGAAGATTAGGTACGGATAAAATATTTAGCTTTAGACGGATCACAGAAAAAAGTTTGATAGTAAGGAACACGAAAAGTCGAAAAACAAATTTTGGAATGCGTCACACACATGTATTTATTTCTTTAATTGAATAATATACATTGACTTTCTAATGCAACTGGCAATTATCTTGACTTAACTTCATTGCGCCCTTTTGGTTCGCTTGACGAACTTGCACCTCGATGTACTCTCAAAGGAGGTTGAAGTCCTTTTTCGAAACTTTCACGTGTATATGGTCTGGGCCTACTTGGAACATGGTTATATTGGCCATGAAAAATAGTTTCAATAGTTCGCATAGATTTATAATACGGAATAAGTGACCTAAGTCGATCGGACAATGGATAGTTATTTCCGCCATATTCAATAACCCGTGTACGATATTCATCAAATACTGGTACTAATGTATTTCTCATTTTCAATCCAAGACACCAATCGTTTTCTATTAATTTGTGTTCAAGAACTGCTGCAGTTATAGGATAACAGGGAGCATCAAAATAAGGTCTATAATAATGAAAACCTCTAGTGCCAGTAGGTTCAAGACGACTGAGCGCCTCGAACATTAAAGGATAATGATTTTCTGGGGGTGGATTTTTCATTGTAAAAGGCCGTCCAGATGATTCTGTAAGAAAAGAATATAAATGAATAAATGTTATCGTAAGGGGTCATCTAAAAATGACGTAGGTTTATTGAAATTTATATACACAGATGAAATATTTTCTGAAACTAATTAATTCCTAAACATAAAGAATCAATTCAAATTTTCCCAGACATCTTGAAAAAAAAAACTATTTTCTTGCAAGCTTTCAAAATTCTCATGAATATTCAGAATTTGTCTCATAATGCGTTGAAAATTTAGACTTTGTTTTGAATTTTATTCTGTTGAACTCTTTCAACATTTCAAAAAGCTTCTTTTTTCGAAATCAGAGGATACAGAGAATTCAAAGAGTTTTAGGAATTCAGAAAATTCAGAGATGAGTTTTTGATTAAATAGTTGAGTGTTCAACTCAAAAATATGAATTTTCAAACGAAAGTGAAAGAATAACATTTTCAGTCGAAATTATTAATTTCCAACCAGCAAAAAGGGAATTTTTTTACAAAATAGTTGCATTTTCAATCAAAGACATTAATCTTTGATTCAAAAAAAGGAATTCTCAACAAAAAACTTGATAGTTGATATCTGCACCAAAAACTATTTTAGTTTTCAATAAAAAACAATTAAATTATATAAAAAATACGACTTTTTAACACATTTTTGAATGCTTAACAACAAAAAAACTAATTTTCAAACTAAACATAGAAATTTTCAATAAAAGAGTTAAGTTTTCAACTAAGAAAGGTTTTTAAGTCAATGAAGAAAAAAAAACCACGTCTTGATGTAACGCGTGTTTGCGATAATTTCTGGTGCTGACAACCCTGTCCTGAATCGCAGTGATGAATCCTGCCGTTTCTGGACACAGGACACCCTTTCTCAGCCAGATACTGGATGCCTAACTATCCACTTCATATCGATCTAACGATTTGGGGTGCCCGCCGTGGATGGATTTCTGTATCCATTGCGCTTCTAATTCCTCTATGGTTTCTGCCCTGATATTCAAGGCCTCCTCAAAGGACGTGGTAAAACTACCCTGTTGATTGCCCTGATCTTGTTTGCCGAGTTAACAGAACTCTTCAGAACCAACCTGAGTCTTGTAATGAAGGCAGTCGTTAGGCTTTTCTTAACTATCGTATGCTGAATACCCTTAGATTCGAGAATACCCAGGTATTTATATGACTCGCCTCAGCCATTGCCTCAATGCCATTCTCGAAATCGTTCTCTAGCTCTGCGGTCCCTAATTCTCCTCTGGTTAAATGCACTGTTCGGCATTTATCTAGTCAGAAGTCCATGTGGATATTATTGGAAAACTGCTTTGTGACATCGATCACTTGCTGCAGTTTCTGGTCCGAAGTAGCGTATAGCTTCAGGTCATCCATGTATAGAAGATGGGTCACTTGATGTCCATCCTCGTTATCATGCTCAGTGCGTTCAACGCTAAACAGAACCATAATGCACTGAAGGAGTATCCTTGAAATATACTTGTAATGCGTATTGATCTAGTTATCGTTGGTTGTACATGATCAAAATACTTGATTCTTGTACCCCAAAGCATCATCGCACGACTTAGGAAGTCAATGATGCGTGGGAAAATTTTGTATATTTTTAAGACTTCAAGCAAATAGTTACGAGGCACGGAAGGAAACGCTGCTTGTAGTCAATGTATGCCATGTGCAAGTAACTTTGATGTTTACGAGCTTGCGTCATGGCAACAGCGTCTATGGTGACTAGATCTTTACTGCCTCGCGAGTTTTTGCAACATCCTTTTTGTTCTGCTGTAACGATGTGATTGTCGTCACAGTGAGAATATACCTTAGCTGCTATGATAGCTGTAAGACATTTATGTATTGTTGGAAGACAGGCTATCGGTCGAAATTCAGATGCATTTTGAGCGTCTGGTTTTTTAGGGTACATATACGTAGTACCCTGGGGCATAAAGCCTGGCATCAGATCTCAGTGTTCGGTAGTAGTAGTATACCATTAAGCCATTTCCCTTTCAGGGTAGGCGTGACACTACCCGATTTGGGTAGTGTTTCTAGGTGGATAGTATCTTGTAGTAAATAACTACAAGTGTGAGCTCACCACACCCACTATGTGTCAACAGCAGGCAGTATTCTTGAATGGTCACCCACCCAAGTACTAACCGCGCCCAACGCTGCTTAACTTCAGTGATCTGACGAGAACTGGTTTTTTCAGCACACTTTGCCAATGAAGGATGCACACTAGTCAAGTATTTGTACCAGAATTTGTGCACCATATGCGGACCTGGAGCTTTCCAGTTACTTGATTTTTTCAAACCCGCTGAAACATCTAAAGCTGTGATGTTAGTCAGCTCTTGCTTCCTCTAGTTGGAACCACACAGTGTCCAAATTGCTTCTGTTAGTTTTTCCCCAAACATGCGACCAGTAGTTAGTCATGTCTTTCATCTGCCTGTAAGGTTCGTTTGTGTTACCTTCTTGCACTACTTTTCTTGTACCGATTCAGCCTAGCAGTAAGAACATCAAGTCTCTGCCGTTTGGAGTCTATAATCTTATCCATTATGGCTGGTGTCAATGTCTGGCTGTACCGAGGATGGCTGATTTTTTTCACATGGCGTATCAGCTTTCTGGTTCTATTTCCTTTCTTAGATTGAGTCAGTCGACCCAATTTGCATCTTACTTTGCTGACATCCATGTCCAACCTGATCTTCCATGGTGGATCTCGATTCTTTCCTGGGGCAAAGACTGCATTTGTAGGCATAGATCTACGGCCCAACGTTCTAACGGTTGCCACAGCTGCACAGTATACAAGAGTTTGCACCTCTAACGCATCTTGTGTTGAGTTCAAATGTATAGGTAATACCTCGCTGTTCAGGTGTTCTATTAATGCACGCAGATCATTTGTGATGCTCATCTTAGGCAGAGAATGCCTTTGTGTTGGTTCTACATGTCTGAACTCTAGTAAAGCATGACCATAATTCCTTTCAAGGTGCTGTAGTTTTTCTGGGATTTCGCTGTTCAGATCATCGTTATTAATACTCGAATGTGGTTCTAATGGATCCGGTACTTGATGTTCACTATCCCTAGCGCCTATACCTTCAGCTTCCATCAGGTCATCGTTGTCCACATCTTCCAAGAGAAGTTCATAAATAGGAAGCTGCAGTTCCACTTCCATTTCGATGGCAGCTATTTCAACAACGAAAGCAATCTGTTCACAGATATTAAGCGTTTTTGATCTGATAGATTCAGCTCATTTATTCTTGTGGCTAGTTCTGGGTACCTAAGTCAGAAGAGTCGATGATGTTCTCTCCTTGTACTTTCCCACTTTTGTTTGCCAAAAAAGCGCATTACATCTCTGTTCATATAGTATGCACATTTTAATCGCCTTCTTGGTTGTTGAACATCCGCTTCTGGCTCTGGTTTTTTTAGGCCATCGACCTCTGGAGGATGTGGTGGTGCTGGATCATCACCAGGTTGAGGAAGAAAATCAATTGCCACTGCTTGTTCTTCTGACTTGTGCTCTCTTAGTGCGCCTTTCTCTATTTGAGGATACTTTACAGAAAATTTCGTTCTAAAATTGTATCCTTTCTCGCGTGGGGTTTCAAGCTTCGCCTTTTCATAATAGAGACGCACCAATTCCTCACTCATTGTGGTATCCCACTTGATGCTCTTCCACGGTATTTTTGTTGAGGTGGTTGGCTGCAAACAGCTAACGCTAGCCAAAGCATCCTCAGCAGACACAGTTGATGTTTCACTGCTTACCCTATGTCGTAGATGTTCTTGCTGGCCAGCTGTTTGATTAGTGAGATCTGCGTGACCAGCTCGCAGCTCACCATCACCACTGTCCCGCATGCTGTGGCCCACAGCGTTGACTCCAGGGGCGCCCCGATGATCCGCGGGAAGCGACAAGCGTTTCAAAATTTTCAAAAGACTCTCCATTAAAATTATTGGTTTTGGTGTTCCTGTTAGTCACTTTCTTCTTCATTATCTGCTTGTCTGACATGGAAAACCCTGTCAGTAGCAATGCTACAGCCAACATAGCCGTCAAATTCATGAGGGGAAAGCTCAAGCCCTACCGCGACGACAACGCGAGAACACTTTCGGTATGTGTATTTTTATTATGTGAGAAGTTGTAGGCTCCAGAAGCTACGATCATGGTTCCTTAAAGCGACCAATCCCGACGCAACTGGAACGTGTACGTCATCCGCTTCTGCTCCTTCTGTCCTAGAAGGTAAGCAAGAGCGGAAAATTTACGCGAGATAACATCTGGCAACACTGTTCCTTAGAGTCAGGTCTCTAGATGCGGATGACCTCACGCGGCAGACGGGACAGTTGGAGATGAAGGTTTCACCTCTGGATACTTTTTTAGAGCTATCAATCTTTGTAGAATATACGAGGAACAGTGTTGACGGACGGCTGGTGCCGAGAGTTCAATCACGTAAATGATCTTATTCTTCAGATCTTGGAGGACAATATCAGGCTTCGTAGCACTGATACGTTGAGTGGTGGAGAATAAGAAATTCCAGTAGATCTTGCACTGATCATTCTCTACAACGGACTCGAATTCCCCCTGGGCGTATGGTAAGACGGGCAATAGATCAACACCATAAAAGTGCCTAAGATGGTAATATAACACTTTTAGAGCCGCATTGTGTCTCTCTATGTACCCGTATCGTGCATATTTTGAGCATCCACTGAGAACATGTCCAAGTGTTTCTGGCTCTTGCTTGCACGCTCGGCAGTTGGTATCGCCTACAGGTACATTCATTATGCGCTCGCGGTAAACTACTATTACTGTTATTATTATTATTATTCGAAGACCCTATTTTCGATTCAATTTTTCTGTTTCTTTGCAGTGCATTTGACTAAAATCTTGTTCTTTAAAAAATTATTATTCATTTTTTTCAACTACGCAAGATTTCCGAAACTTTATCAAATAATTTTTAATTCCTTCTTTTAAATTTTTTTAAGAATCTTCGTCAAATTATGCTTATATAACCTTGAAAATAAATAAACTTGAAACTCAATTAATTATTCGAAATTTTCATTTTGGGAAAGCACCCGACCGGTAATCGGAAGTTCTGTGGTTCAATTCCCAGAGAAGCGAAAGTAGAAGATCTTTTTTCAGAAAAATATTGATTAAAATAATTTTGAACTCATATTTTCATCTAGTCTGAAAAGACGTTAAGAATGTCTGTTATTATCTGTTGATAACACAGATTCCTTGAAAAATTTGATATGTACCACCTTGCAAAATAATGTGTGTGTTTTCTGAAAAAAGTTTCTTCTCTCGATCGGGTTCGATTCCCAGCGGAGCGAAAGAAGTTCTTTTTTCAGAAAAATATTAATTATTGGATAAAGTTATATATATAAACTAATATTTCAAAAATTCTCATATTTCCAGATTATTAATTTATGATAAAAAATAACATGAGGGTAAAGTTAAAAAAAATAATTTTCAGACTTTCATGTTTATTTAATATTGAACATACTTTTTTCTTGAATTAACATCTTCAATCGCGCGCTACGCGCACGTGTAGTTTTTCCAGAGTCTTAAAATCTCGCAAATTCTATTTACACAATTTTGAATATCTTTTGAGTTGCTTTAGAATCTTTAAAAATATTCGGTTAAAGTTAATTCTCCATGATAAAAAATCACCGTAAATTCTCTCGGGAATCTTCAGAAAATATTTGTAGAAAGCTTAAAAACCTTAACCTAAAAACCTTAAAAAGCCTCTGTACTTTTTGTTCAAAAAACGTGAAAAATCTACATTTTTTTCCAATTTTTATAAATTTTTTCCAATTTTGAATGTTGGAACAATTTTTTTCAAAATATTTTTTATATTTTATAAAATGATTCGAATTTTTCCTAAAAGTTTTGAAAAATATTTCAAAACTAAAAAACGGAACTGAGAATTTTCTAGATTCTTTTTTGACAATTAGAAATTAAAAATTTTTTTATTCAAAATGTCTTTTAATATGATTCTCATTTTTCCTCAAATTTGCGAAAAATATTTCAAAACTAAAAAAAATGCCTTTGAATCTTCCAGATTTTTTTCGATAATTTTAGAAATCTTGTAAAATTGTATAGAATCTTTTGAAATTTTCTTAAAAAATTATTTTTTTTTTAAATGAAAAACTTTGCCAAATTTTTCAATTTTTTACCAAAAAATAAAAATTTTCATGGTGCAGATGAATTTTAAACTCGAAGCGGTAACTTTTTTACAAAATAAATAAATTTTCAAGCGTTGAATTTTCCACCTAGAAAAATTTTTCAATCAATAAAGAAAAAAATCTCATCCAAATTGTTAAATTTTGAAACAAAAAAGATGAATTTTCATCAAAAAAGTTGACTCTTCAACCAAAGAGGATGATTCGTTAACAAAATTGTTCAATTTTAAACAAAAAATCGAATTTTTAAAAGAAATTGTTGTGGTTCATCTGTTCATTTTTAATACTTAAAAAAAATTAAGTTTTTCCACACTGGGAACTAGAACACAGTTTGAACGACCCCTAAATCACTGTAATTAATAATTTAATTAAAAAAAATATATATAATTATATTATAATATTTACCCATAGAATCAACAATCATCACAAAGGTGAAGAAAAAAATGCCGACAAGGGCCCTCATATCCTTCAAATGGACTGAACTGATTTTTGAATATTATTTTTGTGAAGAAGATATCTCTAAAACGACAATTCTGAAAGATACTTGAGCGTATGTACTAGTCGCTTTTTCACGTATTCTAATTAAAAAATTACTTCATAAAATAGCTTCCCAGCCTTTGAAGTTATTGACATAAGGATAAATTAACCTTGCGTATGTGTATTTTAGATAAGAGACTAAAATGATTTTTTTAAATAAAGTTGATACATACATTTTCCACAGTATTATTTCCCGTTTTTATGATTTACCAACATTTTCTTATATAATTAATTTTAAGTTGAAACTTCTTCAAATGTTATTGTTAAGAAATATTGCAAACACATTTTACATAACGAACGAGGGATTGAGGAAATAAAGAATGAAGTACCCATGTAATGACATTTTTTGTACGAATTTAGGCTAACAAATAGAAAATTGTTATTACTTTTCTCGGCAAAAAATTCTTCTCTATCTTATATGTGACGAAGTAGCTCATCAGATCTTATCAGTCTGATAAGCTATTAGCCAGACTGTATACAAATTTCCTATTCTTCACCTTAAATTATTTCAACCAAAGCCAAATGCAGTTTAGCAAATCTGAGAATTTATTTCGATGAATGAAACTTTTCTGTTTCTTAACATCAATTATTTATAACAAAGCTAAATGTTCAGTCTGAACAATTTCCTGAAGTCTATTAAGCCTGCCAAACTATTTCGACAGATACAAGATAAACAAGAATTTTTTTCTCTCTCAACCAAAACAGATTAATTTTCAACCAAACAGTTAAATTTTCCACTAAAGAACGTAAATTTTTAACCAAACCCGAAAAACTTTAAGTTTCAGATATCACAATTAATTTCTAATTAAAAGTGCGACCAGTTGGTAAGAAAATAGTATGATTTTCCACAAAAGATGTCAACTTTCAACTGAAATTATAAATTTTCAAACAAAAAAGTGCATTTTTTACAAGGTAGTTCATCCTTCAACCAAGTAGGAAGATTTTTAAACAAAAAATATGAATTCGCACTGAAACATCTAAAATCTAATGTATAAACGTCAAAATATTTTTATTTTGAATGAAAAACAGTTGCATTTATCAAAAAATAATAATTTTTCAGAAAAATAGTTGAATCATGGACCAAAACAAAATAATAATTTCTAAGAGGGCCAAAAATCAATTTAAAAAAATGAGGGGTTAAGCACCCACTTCACTATCCCAGTTTTTGAACAAGTGAAAATTCGTTTAGAGTTCTAAGTAGAATAATCATAGTTCTAAAGTTCTTGATGCTTTTCAAAAATAGCTTTGGCAAATTTCACCACAAAAGCATTTTTCGAAAAAAATGGTCATCCTCCCACTTTTCAGAAATTTAATTTTTGTTCGCTCAATCACTTCGATTGGAAAGAATTCTCGAGTTCCACGCAAACATAATCAAAGAAATGATAAAAGAGATAAAAGTACAACATTTTTTTAATTCTATAATTTTAACAACATTTTCGTTAAAAGTTCCAGGTGTTCTGATTTCATCTCTTTTATTCCGAATTATTCAAGATTGAAGAATTTGTATTTAAAATTGATCAGAGTTTTTTTTTTTTTTTTTTAAATGATTCTAGCCTTAGGATTTTCTAATTATGTAGAGATTAATTTTAAATAACTAAGGGTGGCCGCTGTCCCGAGAAATGACTGGGAATTTTTGCTGAATAGGAAAATCAAGAAATGGCAGTTATAAATTAAAATTTTTAATTTTTAAGCTTTTTCGGGTTTCAATCGTGTGCGAAACTATGAACATACATAGCTTCGCATCATTCATAGTTTCGCACACGATTGAAACCCGAAAAAGCTTTAAAATTAAAAATTTTAATTAATCATAATGAATCATCGTGAAAGCATTTAATCTACTAAGAAATGGCAGTGAATTTATTTTTTGCCAAGAATTTTGGAAATTTAAACAAAAAATCTATGCAGTTTTGGAAACTTAAACAATGAAAACTTGAAAGCGTGTGAATTTGAACACTTTTGACTCAAAAAGTTTAAGGATGATCAACTGTAAAAATGAACAAAATTAATAATATTTAAACCTAAACTATAGTTCGAGTATTAAAAATGAAGAAATAACTGATTTTATAAGAGGATTCTGAATTTGTTCAAAATTGAACAATTTAACTTATTCATTATAATGATACCTCCAAATACACCTCCATATATTTTTGGCTGAAAAAAATTGTCGGTGATGTTGAACAATATAAAATAGAAAAAAATATCTCCAATACCTCAATGATAATAATTCAACTGTCCGATGAAAATACTTGAAACAAAGCGTAGACAATCGGAAAAAATCGGAAAGTCCGTCGGGTCACAGTGACCCCAAGTGTCCTTTAGGGATTGATAGTTTCAAATTTACAATTTCTATTAAATGTAAAACTATGTATCTTCAAGAATTAAAAGAGATATTAACTACATTCATATTATTTACTTTTAAGTATCTAAGTTTGAGAAACGTTGTCCTACATCATGAGGCGAAATAATTTCAATCGTAGTTGGGAAAGCGTCTCTGCGTTGTCATCGTAAACCAATATGGAGGTCGTTGTACGAGACGCGGCTTGAACGTAATTCGTACCCCCAAGTGGTGGGACCATAGTTTGTTGGATCATGGGCCTAAGGACTCGAATTTTTCCCAAGTTCTCAGAAAGAAGTACGAGACAAGAACGAAGAATAACATTCTTCGGCTTCTCTCATGGTATTTCCCAAGACTGTTGCGCTTGCTACGCAACACCCCAACTCCCGTTTCTGGGCCGCGCGACCCGATAGCTCCCATCGATATAGTTTGCCAACAGCCACTTGGAGCGCTGTAAGCAACTCTCATCACACTCCTCGAAGTGCACTGATGGTAACTAGCTCGGACAAGAACCATTCAAAATGAAAATAAATTCCCAATTAAAACATTTTTACAAATTTTATAAATCTTTCAAAATGTTTTGATATATTTTCGGGATGACTGAAAAATCCCGAATAATAAAATTCCCAACACTGTAAACTTCCCAAAATTATAAAATTGCCGAAATCTGAAAAACCGAAATTTGAAAATTCCCAAACAATAAAATTCTGGACAGTTTACAATATTACCGAACTTGAAAATTCCCGAATAATAAAATTTCAGTTAGAATATTGTCGAATAATAAAACATACAAACTACAAAATTCCCGAAATTAAGCAATTAAGAAAATTGTTTTTTAATAAATATTATTAATTTATTAAAAATACAGTAATCAAATATTTTTATCATAGAATTTTTTCTAATGTTTAATTTTTATAAAATTATTGTTTGAATTTAAAATAACAATCATTGTATACAAATGTTATAAAAAAATAATTAAAAACACGTGCGTTTCGAACAAAACCAACTTTGCAGGCTTTAATTCAGCACTGATTTATCTCCAAGTTTCTTTTTTTTTAATTTGTTATTTTTAACCTAACTTATTACGAAAATTGTGAAAATTCAAACAATAAGCCTGCATTCTGAAAATGAAGAAAATTTAATGTTAAAATTTAAATTATCAAATTGAAGCCTTAAAAATTAAAAAATTTTCAATTAGTGTTTTGTAAATTGTATTAGAATCGTAAAAGAGTATAATTAGTTCGGAATCGGAAGACATACAGCAAAGATATATAATATATTTGTATACAGCTTAGTTATCCACGCAAAAAGAAACGTTTCAAAAATTTCTTTTTTGCAGAGTTTTTAAATTTTCGGAAGTTTACATTCTTTTACATACCTATAGGTATGACCTCTATAGAGATAAAAAAAGATACCCAATTTTTTCTCATTTTAATAACTTATCTTCTGAGAGATAATTCCTATTAAATTCACCCCCCCGTCCAAAAATAAAAAAATTCCCGAACAGTTTATAATATTACCGAATTTGAAAATTCCCAAATGATAAAATTCCCTGCATACAATTGCCGCATTGAATTATAAAATATCCAAACTAGAATTTCCATAATAATAAAATTCCAGAATTTTCATAATTAAAAAATTGTTTCTTTGGTTGAAAATTTTTTTCCAAGTAAACATTATTATAGATGATTTTATTTTTATTATATTATTATAGACATTATTCTATGGAAAGGCAAATTATTCGTCACTCTGGATGGAACTCGAAATGTGATTGTTCTAAATGAAAGAAAAATGACCTTTTCTTGAAGATTCAAAGAAGAAAAAGTCTTATTTATTTCAGAACTTTGAACCCACAGACCCCTTGCCAGCATGTCCTTTTTCAGAATTTGATCACTCTTTCTTTGATACCAGTACGTCTCCCTTATGAGAAGAAATTTTGCTAATTAGTAACAATATATTTCAGGAAGGATATGTTCTGTCCACTTTGGGCCTGAACACTTCAGACCGAAGTCTTATGTAAACTCTGTACTACAGACAAGCCCGAGGAAAGGAAGAAGGAAGCTTCGAAGCGATGCCATCCCAACAAAAAATGTTGTGGCAACAGGTGCTGATCCTGCAACTAACAACGCTGAAAATGACTTGGCAGAAAGTGCGGGTGCAAACGGCTCATCGGAAGATGCAGATGCAAGTGGCTCGTCAGGAAGTACAGGCCTTCCAACAGAGCAGGCAGGAAATCCGGAGTGCGAGAATCGCTCATCGGATGCAAGCAACGCACTGCTTGATTCAATTACTGCCTTGATATCACTATGCTCCTCGGAAGAAGATCGCCTACAATGTTTGCAGAAACTAGCGTTCAAACAGGAAGGGATTGCTGCAGAAATAGAACAGCTTCAAATTGAGATAATTGAAGAAGCTCAAGAGACTGCTGCTGAAAATGAAAGGCTGAAGAGGGAAAACGAATGCCTAAGACAGGAGAAGCAGATAGAGAGAGAGAGGAAAGTGAAATGCACCTTAGGCAATTTCTTCAATCAAAGGCAAGGGAGGCTTCGTGGAAAAGGAATTGTCACAGCCACAAAATGAGAGCAGATAAAGCTGAGCTCATGTTAAATTTGGCTCGTATTGAAAAGAGTCACATCATCAGCAGGCTGAAAACGATGTTCACACCCGGGCAAATACACATGCTCTTACATTCCGGCAAACAAGCAAGGTGGAGCGCAGAAGATATTGCAGGCGCAATTTCTTTGAAAGCCCTTAGCACGCAAACGTACCAGTATCTGAGGAAAATTGTAAACATTTCTCTACCTGGACTTTCATCATTAAGACGATGGGTCGCCAGATTTGATGCAGAGCTTGGTGTGCTGAAGAACGTGTTGAGGACCATGAAAAAGAAAGGTGCCAAGCTATCGAAAAAAGACAAAATAGCAATTGTCAATCTCGATGAAGTGCACTTGTCGCCTCTTTTTTGCATTGACAAAAAGAAGGAGCGAGTTCTTGGGCCACACAAGGCTTGTCAAACAGTCATAGTTTGCGGCTTGTTTAAAAAGTGGAAACAAGTTGTCTATGCTGATTTCGACAAGCCCATGACCAAAGATATCTTGTTATATATAATCCGGCAGTTGGAGGAATGTGGATGCACAGTTGTGGAAATGGTTTACGACATGCATGCTTCCAACACCAGACTGTGGACTGAACTGGGTGTCGGCACAGGTGAGAAGCAGGAGGTGTATTTCCCACATCCCTCCAATCCGAGCATAAAAGTGCATGTGTTTGCAGACGTCCCCCACTTAATGAAATTAGCCAGGAATCATCTGCTGGATACGTTTTTTGAATTAAATTGTCAAAAAACAGATAAAAAATATCTGGAGAAATTGCTGCAGATCAACTGCAATGATTCAAAATGTGCCTTTTATTTAACGCTGGAGCATTTATATTGTAAAGGAAATGCACGGCAAAAAGTTAAACTGGCCACGCAAGTCTTTTCCAATAAAAATGCAAAGGCACTGACGTTTTGCTTACAGCAGTACTTACTATTTAATAATGAGAATTTCAAGGGTTTCGAAGAAACTAGTAAAGTTTTGCAACTCTTTAATGACTGGTTCGATTTCCTAAATGTAAGAGCGAAGTACGACTGTAGTGGTGTCACTGGTTTTGGAAATGACGAAGATTTCGCAAAGTAGAAGGACATTTTGAATCGAATGATCAATTACATCACAAGCATGAGAGTAGGGGGACGTTCTGCAATGCTGCCATTTCAAAAAGGGATTCACCTCAGCAGCCTATCTTTACTCAGCTTGCACGAGAATTTAAAAGAATGTTTTGACATCGAGTACATCCTGACAAATAGGCTGAATCAAGATGTTCTGGAGAACTTCTTTCCTTTGTGGAGCGGTAAGAGGCCACGATCATCCCACGATCATTTGGAGGAAGTTCAGGGTACAGAGAAGGGCACTTCTATCACCACGACTCCCAACTCTTCAACCAATTTTGACGGTCGAGAGAACCAAGTTGAAGAATCACTTCTAGTCGATGCCGCAGACTTCTACGAAGAAGATGATGTTCAACCTGGTTCCTCACATGTTGACGAGGACACAGTGGAAATCGATAAAGGTGATCTGGCGGAAGGAAAGGAGGAGAACGCTAGGTTTGAAGCGCTGTCGAAAGCCCTGTTCGTAGAGGAAATGGCGAAGGAAGACGAAATTCTTCTCAGTCTTTCCGACGAGTTCAAAACAGCACAGGGTGACGAAGATGAGGATTTTACAACAGGTTAGTATTTATGAATAAAATTGATTTTACGACATTTGTCACAAAAATTCTTTCTCTTTCTGCGACTAAAAAAGTAGTTATGACAACATTTTGTGTTCCTTTATTAAAATTTTTCAAAATTTCTTCCCAGTGACATGTCCGGAGATCCACGTTCCCACAGATGAGGAAGAAGCCCTTCTGAAGGCTGTGGAGCTTGCAATGGCCGCAGAAAAAATGTCAGAAGAAGGGCTGAAATACATAGCGGGGTATGCCGCATGGCGATTCTCTGAAGATGAGTCTCTTGGAATCTACACGTCTTCTTTGCCACAGAAGCCGGACGGTGACTGGATCTGTCACATTTCAAACGGATATGTGAAACATCCTTCCCCCAAATTACTGAAAGCAGCGGAAGTTATGGATGCAGAATTTCAGGATTGCCACGGACCAACATTTTCGAAGGAATCTCTCATTTTCGAGACTGTTGCATCACGAACCAGCGCCAAACTTGAGGAAAACATTCAGATGAAAGTTTTGCTATGCCTAGTACGTACCAGGACGTACATAAGATTACGCAATTTAAATCGGACATTAACCGAAGAGCGGAAAAAAAAGAAAGAAAGATATGCGCAAGGAAAACAGACGCATGCAAAAGTTTCAAAATTGTTAGCAATGGTTGACTGCTACTCAATTTTCATGCGAAAGTTTTCTTAGTGCTTTCCACTCTTGCAAATCAGGATGCATCTCATGTACAGCGTAGGGTCCAGAAGGGTAAATGTGACAATGGAATTTCAAATCGTTGACACAATGCTGAAGACAATTAAAAATATTTATTAATCAAACTCTTGGTTGATGGGACAAATGGAGAGACAGAACGATTTATAAAGTTGGAATAACTCTATGACATTCATATCAGGGCTCGGAACTGTTCAAGCTTAGTAAAATGGTTACCATGTTTCTCTAAAAAAAGTAACCAAAAATTAACAATTATGTGGCAAAAAAATTACCACAAAGAAAGATTTTTTACCAAAAAAGACGAAGTTTCCACCAAAGTTATTAATCTTCATTAAAAAAAGGTATGTTTAAGAAAGTAGTTCAACCTTTAACAAAATGGATCAATTTTTCTGACTAAAAAAAATGAATTGTTAGCGAAAAATGTAATAGTTGATATAATAACCAAAAAGTATTTTAATTTAATATGAAAAACAGTAGAATTCATTCAAAAAAGACGATTTTTCAACAAAATAGATTATTTTTCAACCAAATTCTTGAGTTTTTAAGCCAAAAAGACCAATTTTTACAAAACAGTTGAATTTTCAACCGGTAGATATGGATTTAAAAAAAAAGTTATCTGTCAACAAAATAGTTGAATTTTTCACGGAAACAGGAGATTCTTTAACCGAAAAAGACGAATTTTCAACAAAATAAGTACAATTGTAACCAAAAAAATAAATTTTCAAAAAAAATTATGTATTTTCGAACAAAAGGGTGATTTTCAATCCAGAAGATTAATTTTCTATAAAAAAAGACGAATTCTCAACTAAAATGATGAATTCTCAACAAGAAAATAAAGTTTTAACAAAAATTGTTCAACTTTTAACCGAATTCCAACAAAAGATAAATTCTCATCGAAAAATAGAATACATAGTTCGATATTTGAACAAAAAAGATTTAAATTTTAAATCAAAAACTAGCAATTTTAACTACATTGTAATTTTGATGAGGATTCATAATAATTCAATTGATAACCCTTGTTATAGATATTACATACGAATTAATTATTACTTTATTCTTATTCCCTAATTCTCTCGGCTCTAAAGTGCCAAATTTATTGAAAAATTTGAATTTTTCACAAGTTTTTAAATAATACGATTAATGAATTAATTCATTTCGCTATTTCCGAGAAAGAATGTAACCAAAAGTAACCTTTCATAAAACAACTTTTTAGTAACCGCGGATCAAAAAAGTAACCCGTTCCGAGCCCTGTTGGAAAAATTCGTAAATGTGTTTACAGGTGAGAAAATAAAAAACTCTCGTTTTAGGAAAGCACGAATAGTTTAAGTACCGAATTATTTGTTTTGATGCAGTGTTTTTTTTTCCTACGATTATTATACCAAAAGTTGTATTATTTTCGGGATCAACAATATGTGTGCGAGATAGATTTTATATTCATAAAGATAATTCACGACAATAAATCAAGATACAATTCATCTTCGAAATTGAAGAGAGAAAACTTTGTCCACGAATCACCATATAATGCAATGTGAAAAGTAAATTATCTTCATTTGTATATATGTATTGAAAGTAAGATTTATCATTTTCACATGAAGTAGAAAAGACTGTCTCATGTTGTAAAATTTCAACATTCCTTCTACATATAAATATGTATGTGTGCAATATTATAGGGTTTCGCCAACAACATTTATAAAACTTGAGTTTCACTTTTGAGGTTAGAATTTTATGGTCTCTGAAAATCGTCTTAAAATCGTCACAACAATTGTAATTGTTATTTTGTTTTTTAAATTATGAAATGTCCCCGCCGAGATGTACAGTTGATGGACACGGAGAAAGCAAGTTTTGTCGAAAACAGTTATTCACTTACCAGAAAATCAATTTTCAATGAGAAGGTGTCACAGTCTGACATAAGATTTATCGTATTCAAGTAATGATAAATAATAACAGTAACATTTTCTGCTCTTGAACCATGAAGATATTGGAATATATGCCTTTTGTGAATATCATAACAAATAGGTTGATCATAAAAGTCTTTATTTTTAATGGACATGAAAAACCAACTTTGACGTACTGCTAACATTAAAAATACTCTTTCGAGCAAATCCTTTTAACTCGGTGTGTATTTGAATTTTTGAGAATTTTCTAAAAAAGAATCCCTTCTTTAAAAAATTGTCGCTTGCCACCTTCTCCCCTTCCACGTCTTTATGTATTAATTATATTACGAACGTAATACAATTTGTAAAAAAAAGGAGTGAACAAGAGTATTTGATAATAATATTATTATTATTCTGGGTACATCACATATAGTCGCGAATGGACAAGACGCTCTTCTTAAAATGGTCAGGAAACACAAAGAAGTGGGCAAAGGGGCGTTTCATTACAAAGCAGGGGAGGAGGCTGCTGAAATACTCGGCCTTGACTTCAATATCAGGGTTGAGCTAAATGCATCAAATCTTATCCATCTTGAATACTCACTCCTGAAGGCCCGGATTAAGAAAGCATCTTCCACAGAAATGTGGAAGATCAGTCGATGTCATATGAGCTAACGTTTGCTTTCCTTAGATCACCCGGATTGAAGTCGGGCACGGAGGGCTTCATTTTGGCATGTCAAGACGGTGTCATTTCCACTCTAGCATACCGTCGCCACATTTTGAGCCAAGACATTCCCGATGATAGCTGCAGAGCGTGTCATGCACACCCCGAGCATCTAGGACACATACTATCTATTTGTCCAACTCATGCGGGAACGACCTACGTCCAAGGCACAATGCGACACTAAGAGTGCTTTATTACCATCTCTGTCACTCTTACGGCATTAGCCCAAATACCTCTCCGCTAAACGCTCCTAGAGAAATAAGGTCAATTGTCGAAAATGAGAAGTGCCGCATATACTGGAACTTCATATTCTCGACAATTGTTTCTGTTGCGCACTCGAGGCCTGACATTGTTCTACTTGACTTCGAGAAACGAACCATGTTCGTTATCGAATTTTCGGCATCAGCTGATAAAGACGTCACAGCCAAGGAGAAAGAAAAGAAAGAGAGGTATGAAGACCTTATAAGGGAGAAGGCAGTCGTCCTTGGGTCGCTCCGTGTGCTCAGGGTGCACGAGAATTTTTACGGATCATCGTATTGAGTTCGTCGCAGACTGTAACCACCTATCTCACAGTCGTGAGACGTGGTTACAGCTGAAATTTTACCGCGATTTCGCTGGGAGCGGGTGCAATTTTTCAGATTAGCACCCTCTCCCGGTGAAATCCTGCGGTTGTCCTTATGACAAACTTTTAACTATATATTTTTTCACCGAAGCCGTAACTAACCTCCGAACGTGAGGAAAGGACGGCTTGCGCAAATGGACTAAGAGCAGACTTACCGTACAGCCAGGAGACAAGCCTAGGTTAAGAGGGTAAAACGGAATATCTGCTCTGTGCCTACGTTACATTATCGACTCACGACATGCCAGAGGACCCTCGATTAGGCTAGCATTAAGATTTTTATAATTCGAATACATGGGGTCGGTTTCGAAGCTGAACAACAAACTGACAGCCCGAAAACATAGAACAGACGACGCAGACAGTCGAAAGGCTACCAGCCATCAAAGAACCAGCACGAGAGGATGGAACACAACCGACACGGCGCAACAGTCCCACGCAGGTACCGAGAGGGCAGCACCATCCGGCCATTGTGATGAATCCGGTTTAGTACCTGTATTCATCGTAGTGCAGCAGCGCCCCGCGCGCTAATTCAAATTAATTAAAAAATATTCTTCGCTACAATCCAGTTTCCTGTCTCCATGATTCAGAAAAGTTTTAGTTGCGCTTTTCAAAAGCTGTTATAAATTGCAAACCCTCGTCCAAAAAAAATATTAAGTGCCCACTCTTCAGAATTTTACGATCTTGGTCCGTTGAAATATTCGGTTCAGGGAAACAAAGCACATCCGGTGGGGTCCGTTCCACAAGAGACTTTCCAGATACTTGTAACCAGCCAAGTCTGGCGCACATGTGTAAGTCATAAAACCCAACCCTCACGAGAAAGACTTTTTCAATAGATTGAAACGCAAATCGAAGGCCCCTTTTTTTTGTATCGAGTCCGCTAGTTATTCGTCTCCAAATTCTTGGGAAAGCGTGGGAAAACTCTTTCTGAAAATTCCTGAATTTTAATGACCTTCAGCAGGGACGGTTGGGAGGTCTTTTTAATTGCATTTTAGAAAACAGGAAATGACTCTGAGACTCAAAAAAGGGACACACTGCGACTTGCGATGTGAAATTAACCCAATTACGAAAGCGATCACCTCCATCACACTGTATATATATTGCACCTGTTAATAGATATGATTTAATTCAGAATTTTGAATTCTAATTTAAATATTTGCAGTTAGATTTTCATGAATTATAGATTAGTTTAGGATCGACCTGTAATTGAACTTTCTGATCATCACGTTATTAATCAAATCAATCATCGCTTATATTCAGGAAGCATCATCATCATTATTATTATTACTATTGTTATTATTATTGATAAATTAATTTACTAATGTATTTGTTTCGATAGGTTATTCCGAGATTACTGAAATTAGTTCTCAATTAGTTAGATAAATATTATAGTTAGAATGAAATATCATTAAGAAAATAAGCGATAAAATATCTTTGAAAGGATTAGGAGTTTAGGGAAAAACAGAAGTATGAGTTGGAGCAGAAGCGAACGAAACGAAGAAGAGGCCCAATCCCAGTGCCCAACCCCCTTTTGGTGGAGGGGCGCGGACTTACAGCAGCCCCTGCGTGGGCGAGGATCAACACTCGATCTCCGAGCTTAAAACCGTACGGTTGTTCTCTCATTGTAAACGTCGAGTCTCTGAATAAAAAAAACCCATCTTTATTTTGTACACTCAAAATTCGGTCTTTTCCTCTTGATGATTTTAAAATAAATTCTATTCATTTTTGAAAAGACTTTCAGCACAAAGCGAGGCGAACTCTAGTTCCTCACAGCAAGGACTCTAACTCCATCCGCGGCGAAGTTCGACGGACATCGATGGTTTGAATTCCATTTTTTGAATTTCGCGCGCGAATCAATCTCCGGGCATTACACCATCACCGCAGCAGCGCTGAGACCAGCGGCGAGTATCAGTACCATGTCGACCGTCGTGTCAGACCGAACCAACCCTGCTACACCACATCGTTAAGCTCCACTAGCAGCGTCGAAGGCAGTACGTAACAGACTCGACCAGCCCTGTATCACGACGTGGCAGCGCGAACCCTGCACTGCTAAGGCCCAGTAAACGGCCATGTTGGAGACAGCGTTTGGGGAGCAATGAGAGGACCAGTAGCCCAGCAGACGGACCCAATAAGCAAGCAGCAGAGGTACGAAGACACACATTGGCCGAGACTATCAAGCAAGCTTTCTCAGCTTCAACGGACTTCATGGCTCTTGAAGGCACAAGGATTTATCTTCTTAGAACCACTTGCCAATACCAAACCTACTCCCAAGCCAAGAAAACAACTTGAAGAAAATTACCTTCCTCCACTCGAGCTTCTCCTACCATACCTCGCAACAGTAAGGCTTCCTCAAATCTCCTTCCTTTCATCACTTCCTTTCCATCTTATACAAAGGAACGTATCAATTTTTATATAAAACAGAATAATTTTTGATTAAACCGTTGAATTTTCTTCGAAAGAAGACGAGTTTGCTACAATATAAATAAATTTTTCAAAAAGGAAGTTGAATTTTCCACAAAATAGTTGAATCGTCAACCAAGGCAGGTTGAATCCCAATCAAACAGTTGCCAAAAAAGACTTTATTTATAAACGAAAAACGGTTAATTTCTACCAAAAAAGGACAACTCTTCAATAAAACAGTTACATTTTTCATGGAAAAGTTGTATTTTTAACTAAGAGCAGATTGATCTTCTACCAAAACAAATGATATTTTGAACAAAAATGAATAATTTTCAACCAAGGAGCTTAATTTGCAACAAAAGAGCTTAATTGTCATAAAAAAAATATTTTTTGGTCAAGAAAGGATAAAAATTTAAAATAGTTGAATTTCCAATCAATAGATTGATTTTGTACACAAAATACTTGAATATACTTGAAAATACTTGAATATCAAACCAAATCATAAATTTCTAATAAAATAATTTAATTTTTTAAACAAAAGAAATAATTTTCAACCAAGAAGATTCATTTGCTACCAAAAAGATGAATTTTGAAAGAATACATGAATTTTCAACTAAACTAGACATAACCCTAACAAAAAACTACCATTCCTGTACCGAAACCTTACCCTGTACGATGAGAAATTGCTTTCTTAGCTGCGAGAACGCCAGACATTTGATAAAACGAGCAAAAGTGAGAAAAGTCCGCAGCATGTCAAGATCGAAAAGACAATGCCCAAAATATGTAACCGAAGGAGCAAGCGGAGCGAGCAGTGAGAACGAAGGTCGCCTCCGCAACTCCTCACGCCACTTCATGTCGCTCATTGGCAGGCGAGTTGAGGCTCAAAAACTACCTGGCTATTTCGGGGCCGGTCAAGGCCATACGCGCAAACAGAAAATCAGGGTTTAAAAAGAAAGGTGACGAATCCGGAACAGTTTCAATACCAAAACCTTGTTCAGTGAGGAAATGTCTGAGGAGCTAGAAAAAACAAGAGAATATCATATTAATAAGTTCAGGAGACAAAATAAATGAAATATGAAAGAACATCAGATGAGAAAACCGAATGACTAGAAGATACTATACCTTTTGGGACCATTTTTGTCTGATTTTTGAGCATTTTCAAAGTGTTTCAAGTTTAATGCCCGCGTAAGTTTGCAGACTCCTCATTATACATCAGCGGACGTGCATTTAACGTGGTACGCTGGAGATTTTAAATTTTTTTAACCATGAGCAGCCACTCCGATGGATCTCAAACTTTCACATCGAAAACGGTCCAGCCGTTTCCGAGAAAAAGATGTTTTTCGATTTTTCTACTAACCCCCATAACTCCCATAAAACTGATTTCTCAGATATAATCTTCCGGGGAATTGAACCTCATATTAGTACCAACTCATGGTAAAAATTTCCAACAGATTCGGCCGGGGGCAGCTTATACATGCTCATCCTTCTATGCCATTTTTTAATTTTTTACCAAAAAACACAAATTTTCATCGAGCATATGAATTTTGAACTAAAAGCGGTAACTCTTTTACAAAATAAATAAATTTTCAAGAGTTGAATTTTCAACCTAGAATAATTCTTCAATCAATAAAGAAAAAAATCTCATCCAAAATGTTGAATTTTTAACCAAAAAGGACGAATTTCCATTTAAAAAGTTGACTTTTCAAGCAAAGAGGATGTTTCATAGACAAAACTGTTTGATTTTAAACAAAAAATCGATTTTTTTTTTTAAATTAACTTTTTTCCCACTGTTAACAAGACAATATTTTGAATGATACCTAAGGTACTGCAATTAAAAATGTAATTTAATATATATATATATATA
>CAKNYM010049894.1:229249-245042 GCA_932195095.1 Andricus curvator
TATATATATATATATATATATATATATAATTTGAAAAAAAAGTTAAACAACCACCGCAGGGTCCCATTAAGAGCAACTGCCATCCAACAAAATGTCAATAGACCCCAGTAGCACCGCTGTAAATCAAACCTATGGCCACGTCTCACAACCGTGAGATGGGTGGTCATAGGCAACGACAAAATGTGTCTTGAGGACACGAAGCGACCCAAGGATGACAGCTTTCTGCATCCATCTCGCAAGTGCCTTGGCATATTTTTGGCACGCGGGTATGGCTTTAAGGTTACGAACCAATGATAGTTTCGCACCTCCGAGAGCACCTATCACAAGCACAATTACTTTTACCGAATATTTTGGGTACAGTCGTTGTAGCTCTCTTTTAAGGTCTTGATACCTCTCCTCTTTTTCTTTCTCCTTTGCATTGATGTTATATTCGGACGGAGCCGAGAATTCGATCACGAATATAGTTCGTTTCTCGAAGTCTTGGAGAACAATGTCAGGCCTCGAGTGCGCAACGGAGACTGCTGCCCGAAAATCGTAGTTCCAGAAGATTTGGCAGTTCTCGTTTCGGACAATCGACTCTATCTCCTTTGGAGCATTCGGCAGGGCAGGGTCGCGGCCAACACCGTAAGAGCGACAAAGATGGTAATAAAGCACTCTTAGGGCCGCATTATGTCTATAGATATACGTCGTTCCCGCGTGGGTCGGACACCCTGATAGTATGTGTTCTAGGTACTCAGCGTGTGCATGACACGCTCTGCACCTATCACTGGGAACTTCTTGACATAAAATGCGCTCACGGTACGCTAAGGTGGAAATGACACCGTCCTGGCATGCGAAAATAAAACCCTCTGTACCTGAATTAAGCCCTGATGATTTGAGGAAAGCAAAAGTTTGCTCCTTCGACAAGGACTGTTTTTCTACATTTCTGTGAAAGTTTCCGTGCATTTTCTTGTCGAGTAGCTCTTGGTGAAAATTTTCAACCTCTGCTTTCTTCACTTTGGTTTTTAGAAGTGAAGCATCTAGATGAAGTAATGTACTTTCCTCACTTCTGATGTTAAAATTCAGGCCAAGGGTCTCGGCCGCTTGCTCCGCGGCTTTGTAAAAGAACGCTCCTTCGCCAATCATCTCGTGGTTCCTGACCATCTTTAGGAGAGGATCTCTGCCATTCGCAACGATGTAAGCTGTACTTAGAACAATCCGGTTATGAAGACACTGGAGATTCAGAAGTCCGCGTCCACCTTGACGGCGTGAAATATATAATCGCGGAACTGACGAATTGATATGCAAGCTTTTATGCATATGCATGATCTTACGTGTAATGACATCAAGGGCCTTAAGCTCGTTCTCCGTCCATTGAACTACCCCAAACGAGTAGAGTAGAACCGGGACGGCAAGTATGTTAGTCGCAGATACCTTGTTCAACGCCGACAGATTGGAAGACCAAATCTGTCGAAGAAGATGCTACGTCCTGAATGCGGTTTTGAGGCACGCCCAGGTATGTGTAGGTCTCTCCAGTATTAAGATGTCTGATAACACTTATATCCACAAGCTCAGGGTCCTTGGGAACGCCAGTAATCTTTCCTTGCTTCAGATAAATTTTGGCACACTTATCCAAGCCAAAGTCCATCCCAATCTCTCCTGTGTAGTTCTTGACAATATTGATAGCAGTTTGAAGTTTGCTTCTACCAGAGGCATAGATCTTCAGGTCATCCATATAAAATACATGAGTGACCTTATGCTCGCGCTGATTAGTGTCGCCACAGAGGTATCCAGGAGAATTTCGTAGTGCGAGAGATAGAGGCAAAAGTGTGATGCAAAAAAGCAAAGGGCTCATGGTATCACCTTGAAAGACGCCCCTCTGGAAGGTGACGTTGTTCGTTGTCACACGATAATTTCCAGATGAGATAGTAAATCTAGTTTTCCAAAGAGGCATCAATCTCTCTATGCATCTCACTATGTGTGGATGTACCTTCAAGCTTTCCAACAGACAGATGATAAGTCTATGAGAGGTTGAATCAAAAGCTTTCCAGGAGTCAATCCAGGCCATTGACAGGACGCGCTGATGGGCGTCTTTACAGACACACCTGTCAATTAGCAGGTTCTCTCGACAGCCTGCTACACCTTTTTTCGAGCCACGTTGTTCGTACATCTCTCGCCATACAGGCTCAATTCGTCGAACAATCCTGTTGTTGAGGACAGCTGTAAATATCTTATACAGCGTGTTCAAACAATTTATTGGCCTGTAATTCTCTGGGTTGGACAAGTTGCCTTTTTTTGGCAGGAGTATAGTGCGTCCTAACACCAGCCACTGCGGAATGGGCGTCTCCGACTTTAAATATGAGGTGAATATGCGGGCCAAATGTTGGTGTGTAAAAGTAAACTTCTTCCACCAAAAGTTCTTGATACAATCTGGTCCAGCAGCGGAAAAGTTCTTCGTGCCTCTAAGTGCTTTTTTCACCTCTTCGGCAGTGATTGATGGACATTCCTCCTCAGATTTTATGAGGTTGTCGCAAAACTCCTTGAAGCGGATGATATTTTCAGTATCTTCTTTCAACTCTAGTGTTTTCGGGATCTTGTACACCTCTCTCCAAAAAGTCTCTACCTCCTTGGGCTTGGGTGGATTTTTTACAGAAACAGGTAGATCGCTGAAGAGGCGCGACGGGTCAGCGAGAAACTGTTGATTCTCCCTGATCCTTCTCTCCCTCTTCTGTATTCTCCTCCTTGCGTCAGATAACAGCCGTATTTTGTCAACAATATGCTGCTTGATTGTCAGCAGCTTTGACTTGTTTAGTTTGTGATTCAAGATTCTTAGTTCTTGGGCGAACTTTCGAACCCTATCCGTAAACGGTCTACCAGATGTTATGTAGTCAATCACACATTGAACACGGGACGCATTCTGTCTTGCCCATCCAATCTTCTTGTTCAGTTGATGCAAGCGTCTTTTGGTCTTTTGATCCATCGTTGGTTTCAGCCTTCGATTTGAATCAGCCAAAGTTCTCGCAGCACCATAAACTGAGCAATTGATGGTCCAGAGGTCGGACTCTTGCGAGATATCTCCACGAAGGAAGGCATCCATTTCAGCCAGATCTTGGGGCTTAGGAGGAACTTGCATGTTAATGTTTCTTCTAGTAATGAAATTGCGATCATCTCTCAGAAGGTGCCTGCTTTCTGCGGTTGGTCTCAATGTCGCTTCCTCATCTTCGTCTGCAGCTTCATAAAGCAGCGGTTGGGGAAGCGCTCCGCGTACATATCCATTTTTCCGGAGGTAGTCGGTTTGATTTCGCAAAGACTGATGCGAAACGTGCTGAAGCTCTGGGTGTTTCTGGCACCACAGAGTGTCCATACGCGCCATAAAGCCTCCGCGAACAGGGATAATGCTGGAATCGTAGCAGTCTAGCACGTCATCCGTGAGTCGATCCGTCCACTCAATTTGGGCATTTCGCCGGTTCGTCTTCGTGTTTCCATCTAAATTATTTTCAGCACCCCGAACTCTAGTCTGATCGGCATTGTTTGCCGACCCATTGTCGGGTGCTCTGCGCGTTCGATTGTCTTGAACCGCATCTACAACATTTTGGTGTTTTGGTGGTTTCATTGTTGTTCCCACGAGCAGCTAGGGAAAGGGTTAGTCCGTCCTTGTAGAGCCCCGCGTGCAAGGATAAGGCTGATACTCTAAAAGGTCGCCCGGTATCCCAGAGTATATATATATATATATATATATATATATGATTATATTATCATATTTACCCATAGAATCAACAACCATCACGAAGGTGGAAAAAAATGTCGGCAAGGGCCCTTATATCCTTCAAATGGACTAAACTGACTTCTGAATGTTATTTTCGTAAAGACGATATCACTAAAATTACAATTCTAAAAGATATTTGAGCATATGTACTAGTCGCTTCTGCATTATCCTAATTAAAAATTGCTTTATAAAAGAGCCTTGTACGCTTTGGAGTTATTAACATAACGATAAACTAACCTTGCGTATGTGTAGTTTAGATAAGAGACTAAAATTATTTTTTGTCATAAGGTTGTGACATACATTCTCAAAATATTATTTCCCTTTTTTATCATTTACCAACATTTTTTTATATAATTTATTTTGCAGTTAATTTAGTTATTTCAATATAACTTTTAGAAAATCGTCATGTAACTCAAAGCTAACAAAATTAATTTCAACTTTAAACTTCTTCAAATGTTGTTGTTGAGGAATATTGCAAATACATGTTAGACAGCGAACGAGGGATTTAGGAAATAAAGAATGAAGTACCCGTGGAATGATGGTTTTTGTACGAATTTAGGCTAACAAATAGAAAATTGTTATTCTTTTTCTCGAAAAAAAATTCTTCTCCGTCTTATATTGGACTATATACACATTTTCTATCATTTGTCTTAAAGTATTTGAAAATTTTCAGTTTCAACCACGTGCAGCAGTTTAGTAAATCTGAGAATTTATTTCGATGAATGAAACTTTTCTATTCCTTAACTCCACTTATTCATCACAAAGCTAAATGTTAATTATGAACAATTTTCCGGAGTCTATCAAGCCTGCCAAACTATTTCGATATATACAAGATGAAAAAGAATTTGTTTCTTTCTCAACCAAAGCTGATAAATTTTCAACCAAACAGTTCAATTTCCCACTAAAGAACATGAATTTTTAACCGAACCTGAAATAATTAAATTTTCAAGTATCAAAATTAATTTTGAATTGAAAGTTCAACTAGTTATTAAGGAAATAGTACGATTTCCCACCAAAAAGATCAACTTTCAACCCAAATGATGAATCTTCAAACAGAAAAGTTAATTTTTTACAAGGTAGTTCAAATTTCAACCAAGTAGGTGGATTTTCAACCAATAAAGATGAATTCGCAACGAAACCTCTAAAATTTGATATTTGAACCTAAAGATATTTTAATTTTGAATAAAAAACAGTTGAATTTATAAAAAAAAATAATAATTTCTCAGAAAAATAGTTGAATCCTCGACCAAAACAAAATAATGTTCTACCAACAAAGATGGGCGTGAACTTGTACGCTCACTGTAAAAGCTTCAAATTTTTTTCAGAGTTGTGACATCCTTTTGCATAGTTTCAGAGCTATGGATAATTTTGATAAAAAATTTTGGCGTTTATGTGGGCCAAAAATCAAGTTAAAAAAATGACGGGTTGAGCACCCGCTTCACTATCCCCTCTTTTGAAAAAGTGAAAATTTGTTTATAGTACTGAATAGAATAATCATATCAATCACTTAGATTCGAAAGAGTTCTGGAGTTCTACGCAAACATAAGTGAAGAAATGGTAAAAAAGATCAAAGTTACATTTTTTCTATTCTCTAATTTTAACAACATTTTCGTCAAAAGTTCCAGGTGTTCGCCGCTGTCCCGGGAAACCGGGAAATGACCGGGAATTTTTCGCGAATGAAAAAATCAAGAAACGGCCGTGAATTTATTTTTCCATAGGAATTTTAGAAATTTTTAGAAGAAAAATCTATGCAGATTTGGAAACACAAACAATTAAAACTTGAAAGCGCGCGAATTCGACATTTTTGTATAAAAAAAGTTCCAGGTTGATCAAGTGTAAAAATGAATAAATGGATGATTTTTGAACATAAACTGTAGTTCGAGTATTAAAAGTTAAAGAATAACTGATTCTATAAGAGGATTCTGAATCTGTTCAAAATTAAACAATTTACAGATTTTAAAGTTGAAAGTTGAACTTTTTCAATACGAAAGACCCAGTAGTTAAACAAATTCAAACGTCCGATTAAAACTTTATCCACTATTTAAATAATTTGTAATTAATATATTCACAAATAAATCCTTTTATTCAATTTTAAATCCTATTAAAATGTTTTTAGTCTAAAATATTCCATTTTCAATCCAATCAATTTGATTTGTTTTTATTTATATTTATTTAGCAATATTTGTCTGTTAATTGAAAATTAGCAATTTTAAATCGTATATTTAGAAATAAGCAATTTGAAACTGAATACTTTAAATAGAAAGCCTTGAATCGCTGAAATTTTAGAGTTCTAAATTTGAACTGAAATTTTAATTATATTAAAATAAGTCGACTGAACAGTATTTATGTATCCAAAAACTTTTCAATTTCGCAATGCTAATTTAAAAAAAAGCCGTGGCTACAAGTAACGATATGATCCTATATGATCATATAAGTGCTTGCGATCATGGCGAAAGAATCATAATACTAGGAGACATGAACGAATGGGTCGGTGTCCAGCGTCCAGGTAGCTAGGTAATTTTGGGGATCCAAAATAAAAAATGATAACAGGAAAAGATTGGTTAGCTTATGCTTAGAAAATACTCCTCATCACCTTCTAATCTTCAAAATAAGCTTAAGTCAAGGGTGAAGAAGAAAGAGAACGAAACAAACGCTAATCAAGATTGAAAATTTACAGAAACCGGAAGTGCGAATAGATTTTCAGAATAAGATAAACGAACGCATAGATTAGGCAACTTGGGAGGCGCTTATAGATAATAAAAATATAGAGCGCGCATCAGCTTTGTTTGAGCTTTTCTTTGTTAGGACTGCGACTGAAGTGTGTGGTACTGCGGTTGTAGAAAGAATGTCTGGTGATGTATGGTGGAATGATGAAATTCAGGCAGCCGCCCAAGAAAAAAGTAGCACATGAAAGGAGGTTGGGTAGAACAGGCATTAGAGATGAGGGGAGGAACAGACTTAAAAATGATTCCAGAAAATAATAATAAAAAATATATAATATATATAATAATATAAAAAAATAATAAAAACAAATACAAAACGACTTTGAAGGAAGCAAGAAACTGATTTATACATATATGAAGGGAAGTAAAATTACAGAGTTTCCCAGCATGAGAAATAGCAAAGGTGAAATGCTATATGATACAGACGGGATGTAAGACGCTTTGAGAGACTCTTTTAGGAAATTATTGGGAGATGAAGCTATAGGTCACCACAACTGCGATATAGAATACGATGCGTTAGAAGACTCAATTGAGAGAAGATTATGTACGGATAAAATATTTAGCTTGAGACGGATCACAGAAAAACGTTTGATAGTAAGGAACACAAAAAGTCGAAAAACAAATTTTGGAATGCATCTCACACATGTATTTATCTCTTTAATTGAATAATATACATTGACTTTTTAATGCAACTGGCAATTATCTTGACTTGACTTCATTGCCCCCTTTTGGTTCGCTTGACAAACTTAAACCTCGATGTACTCTTAATGGAGGTTGAAGTCCTTTTTCGAAACTTTCACGTGTATATGGTCTGGGCCTACTTGGAACATGGTTATATTGGCCATGAAAAATAGTTACAATAGTTCGCATAGATCTATAATACGGAATGAGTGACCTAAGTCGATCGGACAATGGATAGTTATTTCCGCCATATTCAATAACCCGTGTACGATATTCATCAAATACTGGTACTAATGTATTTCTCATTTTTAATCCAAGACACCAACCGTTTTTCTATTAATTTGTGTTCAAGAACTGCTGCAGTTATAGGATAATAGGGAGCTTCAAAATAAGGTCTATAATAATGAAAACCTCTAGTGCCAGTAGGTTCAAGACGACTTAGCGCCTCGAACATTAAAGGATAATGATTTTCTGGGGGTGGATTTTTCATTGTAAAAGGCCGTCCAGATGATTCTGTAAGAAAAGAATATAAATGAATAAATGTTATCGTAAGGGGTCATCTAAAAATGACGTACGTTTATTGAAATTCATATACACAGATGAACTTTCTACTGAAACGAATTACAAAAAAATGAGTCACATTTTCCTCATATCTGACAATAATCGTCAAAATGTACAAAATTCAGTATTTTCAGAGAAGAGTTTTTGATGAAATAGTTGAGTTTTCAACTCAAAAATATGAATTTTTAATCGAAAATGGAAGAATCACATTTTCAGTTGGAATGATTAGTTTAAACCAGCAAAAAGGGAATTTTTTCACAAAATAGTTGCATTTTCAACCAAAGTGATTATTCTTTGATTAAAAAAAAAAGGAATTCTCAACCAAAAACTTAATAGTTGATATCTGCAGCAAAAACTATTTTAGTTTTTAATCAAAATCATTTGAATTAAATAAAAAATACGACTTTTTAATACATTTTTAAATTCTTAACCAAACAAAAAACCACTAATTTTCAAACGAAAAATAGAAATTTTCATCAAAAGAGTTAAGTTTTCAGCATGGCCTGTAGCCGAAATCACAATAGGATGAATAGATGCATGTTTCACATTCCTCCATATTGCGTTTACTTCATGCCTTAGCTCGCTATACTTATGAATCTTGGTTGTATAGGTTGCCTGAAAATTTCAGTTGAGTGAACAAGCAATCTCGATGATGTAGACTCATTCAACTTTTTTTTCTCGCATTACAATGTCGGGTCGATCGGCTCGGATGAAATGATCCGTCTGAATAGTCACATCCTAATATAAGATGTAATCTTCGTCTTCTAAAATGTGTATTGGAATTTACCTATAGAAAGGCATCCATTCTGTTAAGAGTCCTAGCTTCAGGACAAGTTGTTGATGTATAATGTTCGCCACATCATTATGTCTGTGCGTATATTCTCTTTGAGCCATTACGCGACAACCATCAATAATGTGCTGGATGGATTCGTTGGTATCTCCACATAATCGGCACCGGTCAACCACGTCTTGATGTAACACGTATTTGCGATAATTTCTGGTGCTGGCAACCCTGTCCTGAATCGCAATGACGAATCCTTTCGTTTCTGGATACAAGACGCCCTTTCTCAGTCAGATATTGGATGCCTCACTATCCACTTCATATTGATCTAACGATTTGGGGTGCCCGCCGTGGATGGCTTCCTGTCTCCATTGCGTTTCTAATTCCTCTATTGTTTCTGCCCTGATAATCATGGCCTCCTCTGAGGACAAATTCCAGGGCTTGTCGTCAAGATCCGCTTTACAGATGGTGTAATGGTGTTGTAAATGGTAACATCTCGCTTGCTGTTAAAATAGTCTTGCAACTGTATAACTTGTGACTCACACAGTTTACTGACATCTACAATTCCGTCATTTCTACGCGGATGATTCTGTTTAATCTTTCGAGGTAGGCGTTCGAACATGTTATGAGCCCAAAGGAGTACGTGAGGACAGAGATGGCATAGTTGTTGATTGTCCTGATCTTGTTGCCTCGATGTCATTCTCGAAATCGTTCTCTAGCTCTGCGATCCCTAATTCTCCTCTGGTTAAATGCACTGTTCTGCATTTAGCTAGTCCGAAGACCAGGTAGATATTATTGGAAAACTAATTTGTGACATCGATCACTGTATAGCTTCAGGTCATCCATGTATAGAAGATGTGTCACTTGATGTCCATCCTCGTTATCATGTATTCGGAACCCATGAGACATGCTACTTAGTGTTTTGCTCAGTGGGTTCAACGCTAAACAGAACCATAATGCAGTAAAGGAGTCTCCTTGGAATATACTTGTGGTAATGGGTATTGATCGAGTTATCCTTGGTTGTCCATGATCAAAATACTTGATTCTTGTGCCCCAAAGCATCAACGCCCGACTTAGAAAGTCAATGATGCGTGGGCAAATTTTGTATACTTTTAAGACTTCAAGCAAATAGTCATGTGGTACGGAAGGAAACGCTTGCTTGTAGTCAATGTATATCATGTGCAAGTTTCTTTGATGCTTAAGAGCTTGCGTCATGGTAACAGCGTCTATGGTGACTAGATGTTTACTGCCTCGCGAGTTCTTACAACATCCTTTTTGTTCTTCTGCAAGGATGTCATTCTCGTCGCAGTGAGAATATTCCTTATCCGCTATGATAGCTGTAAGACATTTATATATTGTTGAAAGGCAGGCTATCGGTCGAAATTCAGATGAGTTTTGAGCGTCTGTTTATTTAGGCAACATATACGTAGTACCCTGGAGCATAAAGCCTGGCATCGGATGTGGGTGTTCGATGATCTTCTGTAAACACCTTGCCATCGCAGGATCCACATTAGTCAGATACTTGTACCAGAAGTTGTGCACCATGTCCGGATCTGCACGAGTTCCACTAAAGTGCCCTTATGCTTCTCTGTTACCAGGATCGCCAGGTCAACTACATAACCTTGTGTGTAAAAACCGGATTCCTTTAAAACACGAATCAGGTCAACAATGGCAAACGGCTTCTGGGTGGACAAAGTAACTCCTCATTGTTGGCATCCCCTTGACACTTTGGCCTTCACTTCATTACCATGTAGCGAAGAATGTACCGTTCTGCTTTTCAACATGGAGTTCATCCACCTGTTTACCGTGTCACTAACTCCGTGTATTTCGGAAGAACCGTATATGGATTCAAGTGGGGTGTTACTCAAGCCCCCTCTATGTCTAGAAATGCTGCTATGGTCTAAAGGATTTTCCTGACAGTAGGTATCCTTGCCTGGCTTGGGGATGAGGATTGCCTTAACCTTCGTCCATGCTACCGGGGTGTATCCCATTGCGGATCATGCCTGAAAGATGTGCACAATGGACCCACCAAGGACTGAAATCCTTCTTGAATTAATGCAGGGAATATTTTATCATCCCCAGCAGCTTTAAATGGTTCAAATTGTTTAACTAACCATCCAATTTTTAAATGCGTGACAATACGACTAGCTAATTTCGAATTGTCCATTCTGTCTCTAAAGGTTAATCCTCCTGAGGGGTATGACTCATTGGCCGTCCCCTCATTCGTGTAACCCAACTCCAAGCCCGTGAAGTGTGTTCAAGGATTTCATCAGTCGTCTCAGCCATTTCATCCAAAGGCTTGTCTGGGATGGCAAACCCTGTCAGTAGCAATGCTACAGCCAACATAGCTGTCAAATTCATGAGAGGAAAGCTCAGGACCTACCGAGACGACAACGCGAGAAAACCTCCGGCAGGTGTATTTTTATTATTATTATTATTTCAAGACCCTATTTTCGATTCAATTATCCTGTTTCTTTGCAGTGCATTTGATTAAAATCTTGTTCTTTAAAAACTTATTTTTAACTTTTTTCAACTTTGGAAGATTTCCGAACCTTCATCAAATAATTTTTAATTCCTTCTTTCAAATTTGTTTAAGAATCTTTGCCAAATTATATTTACATAACCTTAAAAATAAATAAACTCAAAACATAATTAATTATTTGAAATTTTTATTTCGGGAAAGCATCCGACAGGCTATCGGAAGTTCTGTGGTTCGATTCCCAGCGGAGCGAAAGAAGAAGATCTTTTTTCAGAAAAATATTAATTATAATAATTTGTAATTCATATTTCCATGTAGTCTGAAAAGACGTTAAAGTTTATGTTATTCTCTGATGATAATACAGATTCCTTGAAAAATTTGATATGTACCACCTTGCAAAATAAAGCACGTATTTTCTGAAAATAGTTTCTTCTCTCGATCTCTCTAGTAGCTTAATGGGAAAGCATTCGACCGGCAATCGGATGTTCTGTAGTTTGATTCCCAGCGGAGCGAAAGAAGAAGATCTTTTTTCAAAAAAATATTAATTGTTGGATAAAGTTAAAAGTATAAACTAATATCTTAAAAATTCTCATATTTCCAGATGAATAATTTATGATAAAAAATAACATGAGGATAAATTTGAAAAAAAAAATAAATTTCTGACTTTCATGTTTATTTAATATTGAACATCCTTTTTCGTTAAATTAGCATCGTCAATCGCGCGCAACGCGCACGTGTAGTTTTTCGATTTGATTCGGAAATAATTTTTTGAAGCAAACCAACATTTTGAATAACAATTTATTCTTTAGATTTCTAATGAAGTTTTTTTATTTCAAAGGATTTTACCAAATTTGAGAAAAACTTCAATTCAGCTCGAAGGATATATAGAACTTCTGGAAATTTGAAAGAAAGTTAAAAATATTTTATGAATATTTGGAAATTTTTCAAAGTTTTCAAATATTTTGTATCCAGTCAAAACTTCCAAAATTCCGAAATATCTTCTAAACTCATTCGAGTTATTCCCATAATTGACTTTAAATCTCCCAGATTCTTTTTAGACAATTTTGGATATCTTTTGAATTGTTTTAGAATCTTTCAAAATATTCTGTTAAAATTAATTTAAAAAAAATAAAAAATCACTCTTAATTGTCTCAGGAATCTTCAGAAAATATTCGTAAAAAGCTTAAAAACCTTAACCTAAAAACCTTAAGAAGCTTCTGCACTTTTTGTTCAAAAATCATAAAAAATGTACATTTTTTCCAATTTCTATAAATATTTTCCAATTTTGAATGTTGGAACAATTTTTTTGAAAATCTTTCTTATATTTTTTAAAAAGATTCGAATTTTTCCTAAAATTTTTGAAAAATATTTCAAAACTAAAAAAGAAACTCAGAATTTTCGAGATTCTTTTTTGACAATTTGAAAAAACTTTTTATGACGCATGCATGATTTCAGCCCTTTTCGACGCCTATGAAGCGGGGCAAAAGCTCTACTTTTTACACCCTAGGAACTGAAAAGTGACGTCAGAGGTGAATAATGAAAATTATGCATCTATGAGTTCGCATTTTATGATTATCAACCCACTCACCGTAAAAACTGTGAGGAAATTTTGGTTGCAGATAATAGAATTTTGCGGTTATTTATGGAAAGTTAGCATATATACCTGTAAAATTACTTAAATGACCGAGAATTTTCATAAATTTCCGGAAATTTATGCAAATTTTTAAAAATGAATTTTGGGAAATCCATGCTAAGTTACCATATTTACCTGTAAAATTACCATAAATGACCGAAATTTCTCGTAAATTTCCGGAAATTTATGGAAATTTTCAAAAATTAATTATGGGTAAGTTACCATATATACCTGTAAAATTACCATAAATGACCGAGAATTTTCAGAAATTTCCGGAAATTCATGGAAATTTTTAAAAATGAATTTTGGGTAAGTTACCATATTTACCTGTAAAATTACCGTAAATGACCAAAAATTTTCATAAATTTCCTGAAATGTATGGAAATTTTTCAAAATGATTTTTGGGTAATCTATGGTAAGTTACCATATTTACCTGTAAAATTAGAATTAATGACCAAAATTTTTCGTAAATTTCCGCACATTTTTAAAAATGAATTTTGGGTAAGTTACCATATTTACCTCTAAAATTACCATGATTGACCGAAATTTTTTATATACTTCCGGAAATTTATGGAAATTTTTAAAAATGAATTTTGGGTAATCTATGGTAGTTTCCCATATTTACCTGTAAAATTACCATAAATGACCGAAATTTTTGATAAATTCCCGGAAATTTATGGAAATTTTTTAAAATTAATTTTGGGTAATTTATGGTAAGTTACAAATCACCTCTAAAATTACCATAAATTAGGTTAACATTAATTTCATGCTTCATTATACTAAATCTCATATGGATTGAAATCATGACTGTATTTCGAGAAATGTCTGAAATCATCCATTGGTTATAAAAAATATCGTATGCACCAAGGGGTGCATAATATACTATTTCAAAGGCATTAATATATTTTTAAATATTCTTCAAAAATTAATTTTACCAAATAAAAAATCATTTTATATTTTGTCTAGGAATCTTTAAAAAATAATTTATTTTAAATCTTCCGATATTTAAAAAGAAAATTATTTTAAATTATATAAAATTTGTTAAGATCTTCCAATTTTCTAAAAAGAAAATTTGTATACAATAAAATAAATTTTAAGAGTTGAATTTTCAACCTAGAAAAATTTTTCAATCAATAAAGAAAGAAATCTCATCTAAATTGTTAAATTTTGAGACAAAAAATCGAATTTTTAAATGAAAGTATTGTGGTTCATGTGTTCATTTTTAATACTTAAAAAATGCCGACAAGGGCCCTCATATCCATCATCTTAAAATGGACTAAACTGATTTTTGAATATTATTTTTGTGGAGACTATATCTCTAAAAGGACAGTTCTGAAAGATACTTGAGCGTATGTACTAGTCGCTTTTTCACGTATTCTAATTAAAAAATTACTTCATAAAATAGCTTTCCAGGCTTTGAAGTTATTGACATAAGGATAAATTAACCTTGCGTATGTGTAGTTTAGATAAGAGACAAAAATGATTTTTTATCATAAAGTTGTTACATACATTTTTCACAGTGTTCTTTCCCCTTTTTACCATTTACCAGCATTTTTTTATATAATTAATTTTAAGTTGAAACTTCTTCAAATGCTACTTGAGTTAATTTAGTCTGAACAATTTCCTGGAGTCTATTAAGCCTGCCAAACTATCAACAAAGAATAATTTTTCAGAAAAATAGTTGAATCATGGACCAAAACAAAATAATTTTCTACCAACGAAGATGCGTGTGAGTTTATACGCCCACTCTCAAAACTTGAAATTTTTTTCAGAGTTTTGACATCCTTTTAGATAGTTTCTGAGTTATCGACAATTTTGAGAAAAAATTCTGGCATCCAAGTGGGCCAAAAATCAATTTAAAAAAATTAGGGGTTAAGCACCCCCTTCACTATCCCAGTTTTTGAACAAGTGAAAATTCGTTTAGAGTTCTAAGTAGAATAATCATAGTTCTAAGGTTCTTGATGGTTTTCAAAAATAGCTTTGGCAAATTTCACCACAAAAACATTTTTCGAAAAAAATGGTCATCCTCCCAATTTTCAGAAATTTGATTTGTGTTCGCTCAATCACTTTGATTTGAAAGAGTTCTGGAGTTCCACGCAAACATAATTGAAGAAATTATAAAAAAGATAAAAGTTACAACATTTTTTTAATTCTGTAATTTTAACAACATTTTTTTCGAAAGTTCCAGGTGTTCTGATTTCATCTCTTTTATTCAAAATTATTCCAGATTGAAGAATTTGTATTTAAAATTGATAAGAGTTTTCTTTTTTGAAAAAGATTTTAGCCTTAAGATATTCTAATCATGTGGAGATTAATTTCAAATTACTAAGGGTGGCCGCTCTCCCGGGAAACCGGGAAATGACCGGGAATTTTTCCTGAATAGGAAAATCAAGAAATGGCAGTGAATTTATTTTTTGCTAAGAATTTCAGAAATTTTCTGAAAAAAAATCTATGCAGTTTTGGAAACTTAAAGGATGAAAACTTGAAAGCGTGTGAATTTGAACACTTTGATTCAGAAAGTTTTAGGATGATCAACTGTAAAAATGAAGAAATTATTGATATTTAAATCTAAACTATAGTTCGAGTATTAAAAATTGAAGAATAACTGATTTTATAAGAGGATTCTGAATCTGTTCAAAATTGAACAACTTACAGATTTTCAAATTGAGAATTGAATATTTTATTGCTTCAAGTATTGATAGAAATGTTGTGTTCTGAAATTAATTTTTCAATTAAAACAAGTATACTGTACTACTATAATCTAGAACAAAAGTTTGTTTTGCATAAAATCAGCCAAAGGTTGAACTGAGAACAAACAAGCCAGCATAAAAATTCGAAAAAACAAATTAATATCGTACACTGAGCGAAGAATTCCCGTGTAGTTCGGGTTTACACCCCAATAGTTCGGGTGATTTATCTTTTTTTTTGTTTCACACGAAGGTTTGGCGCGCTTGCACTACTGAGACGTGTGATCACCCCAACCATTCGGGTGCTCACCTGAAACAGCAGCGGCCGAAGTGGTGGGGCGCCCGCCCGAATAGTTGGGGAGCTTGCACTAATGATTCGGGAGATTCGAGTCGTCAACCGCGTTGGATGTTGCGCGTTCGACGTTTGCGCATGTTCGCTAATGGCCGCAGCTGATTAACATCAGGCTCTTCCCGAATGTCACTGTTTCTAGTTTATGTCGATT
>CAKNYM010049895.1:2661-47399 GCA_932195095.1 Andricus curvator
AAACTATGCAAGATACGACAAATCATGACTGGACTAAAATTGTGCATTCAAAAAAGATCTACAAATTTCTCATGGGTCACTTTTTGATAGGATGTGTAGTTTTTGTTTTATTCGTAAAAAATAACATTAACAGTGAAAAAATCGGCCCGATAAGCGGGCACATTCTCATCAAAACTTTGCTTATTTACTTTATTTTTCATCTCGGGTGTGTTTTTTTCACAATATTTCATTGTTTTTATGTTCTCAATACTATTTCTAACGATTGAAACAATAAAATATAATAATAATTCAAACAATTTATTCTGACTGAAAATCTAACTTTTATTACATTCTCATCATAATGAGAAAGTATTGGTTTTATGTGAAAAATGACTTTCGCGGATTCCATCAAATGTCAACGTTTGATTATGAATGAAAAAGCAAGATATATGTTCCAAAAACGACTTAAATACTTTTTTTCTCCCCTTTTCAGATAGTTGGAAAAAAATCTTTCTGATTGTAGGATTTTTTATAAAGATACAGAAATATACGCTGAAGTACAGGAATTACCTTCTTCATTTTAAATCAAATACAACTTTAGACATTTTTATCTGAAGAACATTGAACATAGGGTCGTTGAGAAGCGCGACGACCAAATTGCGCGCAGCAAGCGCGCTCAAACTTTTGGGTTTCTATTATACGATGAACAGCAACGAGCGTGAAGCGCGAAGTTCACATGATGATCATACCAAATATCGAGCGCGAAGCGCGAGTGTCGTGATGAGAATGTGTTCCTTAAGGTCGATAGAACCTTAAGTAAATTAGTTCTTATTTTTATGTAAAACTGACATAATTAAACCAAAAGCAGGTCATAACGATGAAGCTTACTAAGACAGTATTAGCCTGCGAAGCGCGCAATAGGGAGCACACGAAGTGTGAAAACCTAGACGACAAATGTGTCCGAGCGCGCAGCGCGAGGTGAATGCATTATCGAGCGCGAAGCGCGAGATAAACATATAATCGAGCGCGAAGCGCGAGATGAATACCTAATCGAGCGCGAAGCGCGAGACCCAACAGGTGCGCGCCCTAGGCGCGCTGAAACTTGCGAGCGAAGCGAGCCGCGCGCGGAGCGCGCGATGAGAATGTGCCCGCGAAGCGGGCAGATTTTTTATTTTGAAAATTCAAATATTTGGTTAAAAATGTATGTAACCTGTTAAAAATTCGTCCTTTTTTTGTAGGAAAATAATCTTCTTGCCTTAAAATTCGACATTTTTAATACAATTTTTTTTCTTCATTGGCTAAAAAATCTTTTTTGGTTGAAAACTCAACTCTTGTTGAAAATTCGTGTTTTTGGGTTAAAGATTCAACTGTTTTGTAGAAAATTTGAATTTTCTCTGGAAAATTCAATAGTTTGGTGATTTTTGAACAACTTTGTTAAAAATTCATCATTTTAGTTAATGTTTTTTATTTTTTGTTAAAAAGTAGGTTCTTTAACTAACAATTGTAATGTTTGGTTGGAAATTAACTTCTTCATTATTAATTCATATTTTCGTGTTGAAAAATCAACTGCATTGTAGAAAATTCAACAATTTGGGAGAAAATTAAGTTTTTTCAATTGAAAATTAATTTTTTGAAACGAAAATATAACTATTCGATTTTTAGTTAAAAACTTTTGTTCTTAATTCAACAATTCAACTATTATGTTCAAAAATTATCTTACACGTTAAAAATTTAAAATTGCGAAAGTTAAAAATAAATTTCTCGCTCAGTTACAATTTTTTTGAAATTGTGCAAAAACATGTTTTTTTTTTGATTGAGTCATATGCACACATTTAAAAAAAAAGTTAAATATGTCGAAACTGAAATTTATTCAGCTTGAACCAAAGAAACATTTTTTTATTTTTATTTTTCGGAAAAAAATGTTTGTCTTGAATTAGGATTTTTGGGATTTCATATTTTTTTTTTGCGATTTTCGAACGTTATAAACACCACGAAAAAAATGTTTCCCATGGATAAAAAATAATAACATGTTTGTTTGGTTCAAGATGACTCAATTTCAGGTTCGAATCAATCCAAAAAACATGTTTTTGTATATTTTCCAAAAATTTTCAATAAGGCAAATTTTTTTTTTAATTAAAAAAAATTGTTTAATTGTAAATTTAAGAAAGAGAACAGAAGATATTAACCGATTTCAATTGTTTGAAATTTAGATTGAAAGTATTAATTATAGTAAGGATGAAATGACAAATCTTGGAAAGAAATATTTATGAGAACGATGTCAAACATATCAAAATTGAGTATTTAACTAATTTTATTCTTTTTATATATAATTCTTCAGAATATTTTTAAATTCTGAAAATGTTGTACAAAACAAAAAAACAGTATTGAAGTATAAAGTAGAGTTATTCACTATGTTCATTTATAATAATTATCTCAACTGATATTATGATAAAAGAGAAAACATTATAAAATAGTTTCCGATAATTTATTTAATTTTGTAAAATGTCAGTGCGCGGTCTGTCTTATAGATTGAGAAACGAAAATCTGTTGTTTTACTGATAAGCAAGTTATAAGTCGTCCTTCTTTTTTAATTTGAAAAGGACCGCCTAAAAAATGTTGCGGAGGGGGCCTACACGTTTCTAGTTGTGCCACTGAACTTACTTACAATTTCAAATAGTAAGGCTAACAATCTCGCGCAGTGCTTATTGCAATGCGAAAAAGCAGATCGAACTCACTTGCAAAAGTCAAACTCACCATTCTTTGCTTACTATGAAAATTAGTTATTCATACATTCTCCCATGTTCAAATGTACTATTTCAAATAATTATTGAAGCTACTTGTTCTAGTAATCTTTCTTTTTACAATTTGAAGTAGTAATGCTGACTTTAGACTTTGTATATTTTGAGATCACTACCTCATTCAGTATCAAAAACTATTTGAATTGTTTCTTGTGCAATGCGAACAAGTAAACTTCAAGTTAACAATACATAAAAGTGAATCTAACTATCTACTTTTTTCCGTGTAGAATCCGGTCACTGACAACCAGTGAAAAGTTACTTATTCATTCAGTGAAAGTTTCACTTTTGAGAGTTAGCAGCACTGCACCGCGTCAATTTAGCAGTCATAATAAAATAAGATTTTAGTAGATTCAATGAATAATCATAGTAAAAACTTAAAACCCATAAATGTGATCAAATATTAAAAAATGTGAAAATATTTGATGCTTCTAAATGACAAAAAACCTCACATATTTCTTTTCTTTCAAGATTGGACTGTCATGTACACACCCGTCAAGTGTAAGTACTTTTTATACGAGTTGGAGTATATTTTCCCAGCAGTAAATTCAGCACACTTACAGTCCGAAAATTCAAAATTTTGTTTCTTAAAAAAATTATTTTTGCTGCTTGAGTAAAAGAATAACAACAACGCTTTAATTTAAAACTTAGAGGTTATGTCTCGCACCATTTACTCTGGTGTTACTGAATTGATTAGTGAAAAGTCCGGAATCGCTGATTAATCAGTGAAATGTCCAACTACTATTTCAATCAGTGAATTTTTCACTGATTCATATTTAGAGATTAGAATATAGAATTGAAAATTATTCAATTTCCAAGATTTGTATTTTAAAACTATATGTAATTTTTAATTTTTTTTGTAGCAGTTCAAATTTGGAAGATTCAAAATAAAAATTTCTTCAATTTAAACGATTTTCAATTTAAAATTCTTCATTTATAAGAGTTACAATTAAAGAGTCATTAATTTGGAACGTTTATGGTTTAAAATTATGTAATTTTGAACTTTTTTTAAATATGTAGTTAAATTTGGAAGATTTACAACGAAAAATTTTTCAATTTTTAAGTTTTGCAATCAAAGACTCTTCAATATTTAATGTGTATAATAGAAAATGGTGCAATTTTGATTGCTTTTTATAAAATAGCTCAATTTTGAAGATTTGAAACTTTAATTTATTTAATTTTATAGATTGTAAATTGAAAATTCTTTATACGAGAACAGTTAAAAATGACAGCGTTGATTCATTTTTGTGAAAATTCTTATTATTTTGTATGTAGGTATGTAACATAGGTATGCTTCCTTAAATATAAAAAAAATGAATGATAATTTAGGTGTCTCGGGTAGTAAGTAAATAAATTGTATTTAATAAAGCATGGCTATAAATATTTTGAAAAATTAGGTAATATAAGCGTTGAGGGAGAGGTGGGGTAAAACCGTTTTGTTACAAATTGTTACATAGGGGGGGGGGGGGAGTGGTAAAAAGTTGCCAAAAAATGTGATAGATAGTTTATGGATGGTCCATATAGTAACAGTTGCAGTTGTCGAATGCTATGCGTTTGTACGTAAGAGTTTCCACCACCGCGGTTTTGTGGAGCACACAAGAGAACGTGTACTGTGATTGGCGTTTTCGCTGAGCCAATAGCGTATTCCACGAGGCGGAGAATGTCACCCTTCAAAACGAGTTTCGACGCTCTCTTCAAAAAACGTCCCTCGAGAGAACCCTGAATAGGTTCGTTGGGTTCGTCAACAAATAAAAGTAAATAATACACATTCGTCTCGCAAAAGTGATATGAAAGAGGATTATGTTTCATTGTTCACTGTACGTTGTTTAAAACTTTTAAAAATGTTGGGGGTTAGAAACGAAAAACAAAGCAAATTTGGTTTTAACATTTATAATTTTTCTTGAAAAGGGGATATTTTTAATTTCAAATGATGGTTTGTATTTTACTATACATATATATGTTATCAAGTTTCCATATTTTCTAATGTGAGTTTGCGATTTTTAATTTCATATAAAGTTATATAATTATACTCTATGATTTAATACCTTCATTATATTCATGGATTGGCACAACCTATTTTGCTTGTTCGTGTTACTATTCGGCTGGTTGAAATTACAATCCAATAATTTGGTGTTTCAATTTGCTCAACCCCTAATATGTTCAGTATCACATTTGACTAATGTAGTTAAGAAATTTCGTAACAATAACGAGAAGATTTGTGGTTCTTAGTTTATTACTACGAAATTTTCGGCGACCAGTTTTCTAAAATATGATAAGAGAAAGTCTTATACTATAACTATATGGATATACAATTGTAAAGCGAGAAAACTGTGAACAGCCACTTTCGAACAGAAGGATTATAAATATTGAAGGAACAACAGAAGGGTAATATAAAAGCTGTGAAAATCTGTAGGTGCCAAACTTCCGGTGGTGTCTGAGCCTCTCAAATTTTATACCAGTACGTTGTTTGCCACTGCTATTTATATTTTACCAGACAGCAAGTCGTCTCTAACCACAATCCCCAGCCCTAAAGCCCAAAATCCAAGTGACCCAAAATCAGTACGATCTTCCACCTTCAGCGGTTGGCCGTCATAAAACGGGTCATAAAACTAGTCTGTGGATTTTGGAAAGTTGGATCCAGGTCTAGAAGCTAGTTTAGACTTTAGAAGACAAAGTAGTAAAGGACCCTTTAGTTTTGGTAAAATATTTATAAATTGATTTATTGCTCATTATTCTCACTCCTTCCTATAATTCATTGCATTTTCCTAAATATTCTAACAGCAAGATTTAGGTTTCTATAAGTCCAAGTCCGGAGATTCAGAACTCCAGAACCTACTCACTACTGCCCTACTATGCAAGGGATTTTGAAAATATAAAAAGTAATCAAAATGGGAGAACTCTGAGCTAAGGCCTTTTTTTTCGAAAACTGCCCGTACAGTCCACCTAAACTAGCTGTGAATTCGATCTCGAGTGTTTCCTCTTTGTTTGTATTTATAATGATATGGTGCTCATTCCACGAGCACTTTGCTTCCCCTTAGCAAATGTATTTGCTGCATTAGTTATTTTTTTTTCAATAATAGACAAACCAAAGTCTTCATTTTGGTCAATTTAAAAATAGAAATTTACAAAAAAATACAAAATTACAAAATAATATTAAAAATTTTTAAATACAGAGACAAATCAGACAAATAAAATTTTGTATTCGAAATGATAATTATTCGAGCTGGAAAAGGGAAGGGAAAAGTTCTGTCGCACCTTATCCCTTTCCTAGCTTTATGAGTTCTTTACAAAAATTGTCAGAATTACTCTATTGTCTATTTGAAAATTTATGATCAAAAAGTCTTTTCTATTCATGCGTCAACTTTGAATCATGTAAAAATTTTTTCTGTTTGAAACACATGTTTCAATTTTCAAATATTATAAATGAGCATAACTTCCTCAATCTTCAATAAATTGTATTAATATTATAGATCAATCGATTTGCCTCGAATCAAGGAATCTTTTCCGTTCTTGCATCAACTTTGAATTATGTTAGAGAAAAAAGTTTTACCATAAAAAATCGTGTTTTCAAATATTATGCATTAGCATAGCTTCCTTACACTTCAATAACATGTATCAATGCTATGGGTCAATCGATTCGTCTTGAATCAACACAACTTTTCTATTCTCGCATCAACTTTAAATTATGAGAATGAGAAAATTTTTACTATAAAAACGATTTTAAAAATATATAAATTACCATAACTTCCCTACTCTTTAATAAAATGTATTAATATTGTAGGTCAATCGATTCGTCTCGAACCAAGGAATCTTTTATATTTCTGCATCAACTTTGAATTATGTTAATGAAAAAAGTTTTACTGTAAAAAGCCGATTTTTTAAATATTATTGAGTGCAAAAAAAAATGCAATAAATATTTTTAAAAATCCTTCTGTCAGTTTCAATATATTAGTGAGAAAAATAAGCCCTCCAAAATTCATGAATTTATCTGCAACCGTTTTCTAGTTATCGTGTTCACAAAAAAGTGTGACATCCACACACAATCACATATCCGGACAATTGCTTAGAACGCTTAGGAATGTTTGATGAAATGAATTAAAAAATTTTGGAAAATGTTACCATTACAAAGCTTCCTCTATGGAGGAATCAAAATTAATCAGATCCTTATCATGATTAATGTAATCAACGAAAACAGAATCATTGTTAATTGTTACAAATTTTTGGGTTTGTTCTTAAATTAGAAGCAGAAAGTGCAATTCTCATTCAACAGTTATTAGTCTTATGGCTAGATAGATAGCTCATTCTATTCCTCGAAAGATTCTAAATAATTATTCTACTCAGTTCGTTTTCATTCAAATTATTTTATTTTTATAGGAACAAACCAAATAGAAATTTCAGGATTTTTCGGGGAAATACAATGTTAGGATATTGAATCAAAAATAGAGGAAAATATTAAGGCCTACACAACTATTGTTTAAAAAACAATTTCAACCCACGAAGTTTTTTATGGAGTACGCTCCAGCTTTTCTTACAAAATTAATTACAAAGAAAGAGTATATCTTGAAATTTCTTTTACTATGAGTAAAAAGTTATATAAATTATAAATAAAACATACGTATTTTTGTCAGTGTGTTTACCAATTTTTGTTTCTGAATTTGACGTCCACAGTCTATATATATACATAGTCTTTAGAATTTAAAATTATGGGATAAACCCTTTGGCGCCAGTTTTTATGAATATATGCAACATTCTTTAGGAAAATCCTGATCTGCCGCAACCTCGGCCGCACCTAATTTCCTTATAATCTCTTGGATTTCGCACTAAGGAATTGTTTAAGTGTTTTTACAGAAAATACGTTAATGCAGCAACACTCAATTTAAGAAACGAGTATAATCAATATAGGTATGAATATTAAATAAAAAATTGTCTTGTCTTGGTTCCTTTGGGAGTTTTATCAAGATATGTGACATAAAAATGGCACCGAAATTTTTTGAAGTGAACATAAAAATTGTGTTAATAAAATCACTATTAGTATGTATAAAATTATGTCATTTGTTTATTATCATACTTTTTTGGGAAAACCAAAATTATTTTTCCAAAATCCATCTTTTTCTATCCCTTTACAAAAGTAAGGTTGCGTCAAAGGATGAAACATATGTTATAACAAATTAAAAACAAGACCAAGTTTTAAAATAACGCAATCAATATTTTAAAATTTTATGCATAGAAGTATTTTGTTTATTAATTAAAAAATTAAGCTATTTGGTTCCTCTCTGTTATTCAGAATTAGTGAAAAGGTGGTCACTATAATTCACTCAACTAAATATTTCTACTAATTATTGGTTCTACTTATGATCTTTTAGTAGTTTTCAACTTTTTACTCAAGTATTAGTTAAAACTACCAAATAATTAGTAGAAACATTTTCTCAAGTAAATTAGCGACGCATTCTTTTTAGATAAATTAGATGGATAGATAAAAAAAATACATTTCATACAAATTATATTGGAAGAGTTGGTAAAGGAGGATGTTGTGAACAAAATGACTGAGTTCGTATTCTTCTCGCGTTTTATTTAGCGAGCACTAAATAGCCAATTTGTTAATTAATTATAAAGTGTTCAAATATTCAGAGCATTTGTATCGTTTTTGGTGAATTTGGAAAGGGCGAGGCGAGACTAAGTAACAAAATTACCACCCACATTGATTAAAATTTGCTTTAGCTTCTGAACTTAGTCTTTACATCGACTTGGGTATTTTGTTTGTTATTGAAAAATGTGTGAATTATAAAAATTTTTGTTTTGAAATTTGTTCGGTAAAGAGCAAAAAATATGATAGAAAGAAGACGTATTTTTGAAGACCTACACTGCTGTGCAAAACAAAAAAAACCGGTAACTACATTTTTTATAAAATCTAAGATATTGATATATTTGCGTTCGTACAAACTCCATCTTTCATGTATTATATGATTTCTAATACCCGTGTGGAAAAATTTAGTGGCAGATTTGAATCATGCTGAAGCCAGTACAGTTTTTCTCAAACCTGTTTATTCACACTATACTAGACTGGCGCTACACTGGCGCTGTCAAGTTTTGCTACTTGTTTGATTCAAAACTTTTCGCTGTCTAGACCCAGTCTTGGCGCTGTCTAGGAGTTCGTTATGAATTTGAATACATGAAGACTCTTCAGATTTTAGCTGCTTTCTAGGCAGAATCACGGTTTGGACTTAAACAAAAATTACAGAAGTGAATTCAGAAAATAATAATTTTGGAATAAATGATTTAGGAAATTACAATACAAAATTGCAATGCAAAATGCTGTACGAGCCAGAAGCGAATCGAAGGGGAGTTTTAGGCAAGTTGGAGTCGATGACCCGGAAACGACCCGAAGACATGCCGATAGCAAGTACTGTAAACTTCACAAAAGTTACAACTGCCTACTTTCAGCACCTGTAGCACACGATATTTTTTATAACAAATTCAGGGAATTTTCGATTTGTGAAAGAAAAAAAAATTCCGTTAATGCTTCGAAATTTATGGTAAAATTACCGAAAATTTTTAAATATCAGAAATGACGAGAAATTTGAGAAATCTTCGGTAAATTTCTAAATTACCGAAAATTTCCGGAAATTTAACGTATCTTAAGCTTTTTTGACGAAATCCAAAAATTTCCCAAATTTCCGGAAATTTATGGAATATTGATAAATTACCGGAAATTTCGGGTATCGAAAAATTTCCGAAATTTTCAGTAATTTATGGTAACTTATCACTTTCGAGCTTGCCCAATCACTATACACTTCTCACAATCAGTCTATTAAGTGTCAACTCATAATGAAGTGAGGTTATGATTCCGGCAGTATGAAAATTAGTTTTTTTATAACTGCTTTTCACCACCGTTTTGGAACTGGTCACTTCCCGCCTCAAAAAGCGAACATTTCGTGCATGCGTTACAAGAGTAGCTTGTTGCACAAGATGCTTTCCCCAATCACCGCGCCGGAACGAGCGACCACGTTCGTTCAGAAGAATCCAAGTTGCGATGCGCAGTTTGAGGGAGAAGGGGTAGATTAGGGATGCGCATGGCATTACTTAGTTCTCTAGAGGACTAAATGCCACATTACTTCGCTGTGACGTCACTAATCGAGTAAAGACCAACTTAGATTCTTCTGAACGAACGTGTAAGGCAGGCCTACCCAAGTAGGGGAAAACTGCTTATTTGCCAGATGGGAATTTAACACCACCACCGACCTCTACTCATTCAACTTCACGAGAGCGACCACCCCGCAAGCCTCTGGACCTTGGGACCTTGGGACTTGGGCAGGCCTGGTGTAAGGCGCAAGTTCCGGCGCGGGTATTGGGGAAAATATCATGTGCCCCAAGGGGACAAACGTCTTTTCACTCTCGCCTGTTTACAATGCCGGTAAAAATACTACGTTTACCTCCTAGGTACGTAATATACTATTACAGCTTTTTTTGGGACCGAAAAGAAATCTTCAGGGCCAATGATAAAGCGTTAATTTGTTTGTGGAAGTTCAGCTAATTACCCATATATATGTATGTATCTTTATAAATCGTGACTGTTGTACTGCATTAAATTGCTTAAAAATAATACTCTAATACAAAGTCTACAATGTATTTTTATTATTTTATGCTAATAATAAGGAATTCGAAAAGCGTCCCGTGTGGGAAAATATCATGGCGCTGTACTGTTTCTGTCTAGTCCGCCTTGAGTCGACACTGGCGCGCCACAGGCTGACTGTCCAGTGGCTAGATGGGATGTAACGCTAGGATCGACTAGCTTCTGGACAGATCGTCTAGTTTGATAAAGAATAATTAATATTTAAGTAATATAATTATTTTTTATCACATAATAGTCTAATATATAGATTTTGCAGTTAATTAAAAATATTTAAAAAAGTTTTTTTTACAAAAAACAATAAAAAATGAGTTTCCGCAAATCTTGTACATACGCCGGGTGTCGAACTTTTGATGTAACTTCATATTATGTTGCTGTAACGTTGTCCCGTCGCTTTAACAAACTCAGCCGATTAAAGTAAAAATTTTTTTATTTTTGTCGAATATGAATTTCAATTCATTATATGGTAATATTTATTTCAATAAAACATGATCTATTTTTAAACAGCAAAAGTGCTTAATATGTGAATAAATCATTGAAAATAATAAAGTTTGTATGATTATACTTGCAATTAGGCTACGAAATAATTATTGATCATTATTTTAAATAATTAATACGTTAGGCTTCATTATCATTTACGCAACCAATAAATAATTAAAATAAATTAAATAAATCATTTGTGTTAAAATTTGATTTTGTGGAATATTATAAATATAAAACATAGCATTTTACATATTATAATTATTATAAATTTAATGTAAATTTACGAAGATCTCGTCGTCCCGAAATTTGTGATGAGTAGTCAAATAGTTTTCATAATCTTGGCTAGTCATCCCGAATTTTCGGGACGAGTAGTCCATCCCCTTTTCCAACTCCCTTAATTTTTCGGGACGACTAGCCAGAGCCATAAATTTATTATAACTTCACTATATAATTGAATTGAAAGAAAATGTTTTCTAACATTCTTTTAAAAAATCATTGTCAAGAATACGGCTCGTATATAACTATATATTAAGATTTCAATAATCTTCAATAATTATTGTTTCTTATCTTATCATTATTATTATACCATTAAGCCATTTCCCTTTCGGGATAGGCGTGACTTGCTCGGTTGGAAAATAGTAGTGTGTAGGTGGGTATATACTGCCGTGATTTGGGAAAACACCGTTAACTGCAAAATGAACGAAGCCGAGAAAATCGACGAAAACTGTTCGAATCTTTATTCGCGTGTATCGCGGATTCTTATTCATTTTCTGAATTTTTGTTGTTGTTCTTGACTAATTTGCATACGATCTTTTCATTTTTGCAAGAAAAATTGTTAAAAAATGTTGAATAATTATCTAAAATGCAGTTAACGGTGTTGATTGGGATGCTGAAATTCGAGAAAACGCCGTAACGGGCAGTTACGGCTCCCTTCGAATTACGGACCTCAGAAGTAGGCCTGCCGTGATTTAAGAGAACGCCGTTCACGGCAAAAGAATATAATAACTAATAATAAGTGCAGTTACGGCGTTTCTCGAATCACAAACCTCTTTTATCGGGGTTCGATGATTCCGGAGAACGCCGTAAGCACTTACGGACCTCTCCGAAATCACCAAGGCTCGAAATCGCCGTCCAATAATTTTGGTCAAGTCCGTAACTGTCCGTTACGGCGTTTCCTCGAATTTTGACGTCACATATTTAGTCGTCTCTGATTTACGCCTGCAGTTAACGGTCAGTTACGGCTCTCTCTCAAATCACAACTCGCCAATCTTTGCAATTAACGGTGTTTTCCAAAAATTAACCAATAATTATTTTAAAGTTATTAACAATTCAAAAAAATTATTTTAATAATCAGGTGTATATTTTTTTCACGATTCCAACGATATAAAAAACTCATTTGTCGATCTTTTGCAGTTAACGGTGTTTTTCCAAATCACGGCAGTATAGGTATGAGGTAGATAGGTATGTAGGTTTTAGGTATATATATTTTAGATTGATCTGGATTTCTCGTGTTATTTATTTGAATGACACGTTCATTCCGCAACTCTGCTCCGACCCAGGTTGCTGATCAAACTCTCTAGCGATCACCCCAAGTGAAGAGAATCACAAAATTGTTATGTGTGGTTCCCCACTTAGGCCCATTAGTATCCAAGGTCTTTGTTTCAGGCGTCATTCACTCTATTGTCACTCTGTTTACAAACTATTTGTCGCCACACTTTTCTGTCCTGGCATACTACTCTAGCTTCCTTCACGTCTATGCATTTTTTCATGCAAGCTCTCGTGTCTCTATGGCTTCTTATGTCTCTTCGGGTTAGTGTCTCATTCACAGATTCTAACCATTCTTTCGGCGGTCTACCTCTAGGCATTCTCCCATTTACTTTACCTGTATACACTTGTTTGGTCAGTCGTTCATCTTTCATTCTTTCAAGATGACCGAACCATCTTAACTGATTTCTTTCCCATGTGTCAACTATTGTCTCTTTTGCACCACATTCTTTGAGGATTATCTCGTTTCGGACTTTGTCCATCAGTGTTTTCCCGCACACTATGCGCAGAGGTTTCATGCCAATCGCGTTAATTTTACTCCTGTCCTTCTCTTGACAGGTCCATGTCTCGTTACCGTATAGTACAGTCGGTACGAATATAGAATTATGTATGGCCATTTTTGCTTTTTTTGATATATGTAATAGTCTCCATTTGATTATTACTTGAGCATTTATTCAATTATGTCTCGAAACTAGCTAAAATCTGGACAGTCTTCATACATTAAAATTTGTAACGAACTTCCAGATAGCGCCAAGACAGGGACTAGACAGCAGAAAGATTTGAATCAAACACATAGCAAAACTAGACAGCGCCAGTGTAGTCCCTGGCTAATATTGTGTGAATACAGACTTGAGATAAACTGTACTGGCTTTAGTATGATTCAAGACAGCCACGAAATTGTTCCACACGGGGTTTGATGTTGAAAAAAAAGTAGCTTAAATCTGTAGTACTTTTTGATTGTATCATGTCTTCAACACTCATCATCATCCTTTGTGAAATTGAGTATAAAGTTCAGAGGAAGCGACACTGCATGCTCGAAAAAGGTGCATGTAACAGATAAATGGGGATTCGGTTGGTAACGCGCAACGTGCAAAGGGTCGTCGATCTTAATCGTGTAGAGATCTCAACAATGATCCTCTCAAATGGATGAGCCGGGCCACTCCAGAGACGATGAAGATCTTCCCCCGAGGGGATTTGTTGTATGTTATTCTCTACAGTCTACGTCATACGTGCACGAGATATATGAGAGGGGCCTGTGTGGCACGAGCTTCTCCCCATCTGGAAATGTTCTGACCAATCCATGAGCTAGGATTCTTTCATAATTGACCTCCCCTAATGCTCAGACTATTTTGCTCCACTTCCGATCCTAGAGTTTACGATTTACAGTGAAATTCTGCCTCCATGAACCTATGCATTCCCAAGTATGTGCGTCCTTCTGAAGTTCAGTGAAGATTTATATTTCTTGAATAAAATATTGTTGGATCTACATATTGCAAATATTCATAGCAGTATAGTACCTTAATTTTGAAGAAAGGCTCTATAATACGATTAAAGAATTAAAGTCGAACGGAGATATTGTCACTTGAAAGAAACGTGATTGTATCTTTACTGATCTGAATCTTCCAATGTATGATTGTTAAAAAAGACCTATCGTTCTTGGGTAATTCGCACCTGCTGTATTCATTGGTGAAAAAATTTCTATTTCAATTGTTTATATGCAAAACCGTAAGTGGGCACAAACGTTGAAGAACGTTATTAGAACGGCTCAAAAACGTCCTAAGTCAGTCCGAATAACGTTCCTTAAACATACAATGTTCCAGAGACGTTTTAAGGACGTATTTGGAACATGAAACGTTCTCAGAACATTATTTGGTCTGACTTAGGACAGTTTCTAAAACTTTCAAATAACGTCTTTTGACTTGTACGTCCAAGGAACGTTTTTAGAACGTTCCAATTACGTTCTTAAATTTCGTGCCCACTGGGTATCTGGTCGATAGGTTTTTCGAAGCAGTTTTTCGATATGTAGTTGACGCCGCAAAATTAAAATTCGGATATACTTATTGCTTACCTTTATGGCTTACCTTTTTGTATATATAGATGAAGCCTTTCTTTGATAGTATTTCTCCAGTCTTCTTACAAATCTGTGTAGATCTAGATAGACTAATTATGGTATAATTATCTCCGAATTCAATTAGAATTTCTAAATACCTTTTGCATAGATCAAATATAAATAATTAATCATCGGGTCGTATTTGTTAAGGATTTTGAAAGGGAGCATTTGACAAATATTTCCAGGTTTAATTTTTAGGTTTACATGTTTTTCATTTTATAGAAAATTTAAAAAAACGACAATTAATAATTAACCGATTTGACTGCAATTTACTTTGTAAATACGAATCAGCGATAAGTGTGTCGCTAATTCAAATGAGCATATATAAACTTTGTCGTATCAGCGAAATTGAACTTTTTTGTTAGCGAGGTTTCACTGCTTATTAGCGCAGCTAAAATTTTCTGATTATATAGAATTAGTGGCACTATCCTGGCGCTGTCTAGTTTTGCTACCTGTTTGACTTGAAGCTTTCTGCTGTCTAGTCCTAGTTTTGGCGCTATCTATAAGTTCGTTACGAATTTGAATATATGAAGACTGTCTAGTTTCTAGACTGAATCACGGTTTGGGCTTAAACAAAAATTATAGAAGTGAATTCAGAAAATTAAAATAAAAGATTTAGGAAATTCCGAAACATAAGTGCATAAATGCTCACATAATAATTGAATTCACTGTTTTACATTTTTAAGCTAATAAACAATTATTATTTTTGAAGGTGATTGAAATCTTGATACACAAACTGTATTCTTAACAACTATGTCTATTTAACAAATGTTTAAAAAATGTTTGCTTGACATTTAATTATATAGTAAAGTTATAATAAATTTATATTAATTATAATATGTATAATGAAACTATTAACTATTAACATAAATGATTTTTAAATTCATTTTAATTATTCATTGAACGCGTAAATAATAAGTAAGCTAACGTAATACTTATTTAAAATAATAAACCACAATTATTTCGCAGCCTGATCGCAAGTATAATCATACAAACTTTATTATTTACAATGATTTTTTTACACATTAAGCCGTTTTAACGATTAAAAATTGTTCATGTTTCATCGAAATAAATATTACGTTGCAATGGCGTATATTCAATATTTGCGGAAACTCAATTTTCCATTGTTTTGTGTACAAAATTTTATTTTTATTTTTAATTAACTGCAAAATCTATATATTGAACTTTTATGGCATAACAAATAATTATATTATTGAATTATTAATTATTTTTTATCAAAATAGCCGATCTGTCCAGAAACTAGTCGATCCTAGCGTTACATCCCATCTAGCCACTGGACAGTCAGCCGGTGGCGCGCCAGTGTCGACTCAAGGCGGACTAGACAGAAACAATACAGCGCCACGAAATTTTTCCACAGTATGGGTACCGAAAATCGCCTAACTAATTGAAATCAGTAAATACTATGCATAATCATACACATAAATATTACCAAAAGTTTCTTTTTTTTTTAACTGATAAAATTAAATGATAGAAATACCTAACTTCTTAAAATAGTGTAATATTAATGTAATATTGCAACTGCATATTATACATATAATTTTAAATAGGCCCGAATTTTTCGGTACATGCGCAGTTAAAAACGTCGGATTTTAAACATAACCTTGAAAACTGTCACATCTCATGGGCATTATCTTTCTTTCAAAAATGTCCCTTTGGAAAAATTAATCATTTTGGGTTCTTTTTCAGCAAGAAAGGTTCCTTTTTGATTCAGCTCCTTTGGAAAAAAAGTCGGCCAAAAACAATCTACATAATAGAAACTCCAGTTTTTTATGTGATATATATGTCTTTAAAAAGTTTCAAATACTTCCCTGCGTTTCCGCTAACAAAGAACTTTTTTGGGACATATGTAAATTATAGAAAAGTCCCACATAATTTTTTTGAAATTCTTACAAGTACATATTCATATCCCAAAAAACTTGTTTATCCTTAAGCGGTAGTTTGAACTCCTGTGGTACCTTAATAGTACCTTAATACCTTAATACCTTCAAGAAGACTTTTTTACGACATGAATGTGCAAAACTTTTGAGATAAATATGGCCCAACTTTTCCGGTATACTTTTATGACAAAAAAAATTCTTCATCAACAAGACGTATTTCGATTAGGCACTTTTTTGTTATTTCAGTCCTATTTTAAATGAAATGGTTCTTTTCTAGTACTTTCGTCCGTATATACTTGGAGTTGAAATTGTGAAAAATTTAAACAAAAATTTGTATTTTTAGTACTGGTTTCTCCCCGTGTGGAAAAATTTCGTGGCGCTCTACTGTTTCTGTCCAGTCCGCCTTGAGTCGACATTGGCGCGCCACAGGCTGACTGTCCAGTGGCTAGACTGGGATGTAACGCTCGGATCGAATAGTTTCTAGACAGATCGGCTATTTTGATAAAAAATAATTAATAATTAACTAATATAATTATTTTTTATGCCATAAAAGTCCAATCTATAAATTTTTCAGTTCATTAAAAATATAAAAAAAGTTTTTGTACAAAAAAAAATGAAGAAATGAGTTTCCGCAAATCTCTTGTACATACGCCGGGTGTCGAACTTCTGATGTAACTTCCTATTCTATTGTTGTAACTTTGTCCCGTCACCTTAACACCTCGGCCATCTAAAAGTTAAATTTTTTTTCTTTTTTGTCGAACATGAATTTCAATTCATTACATCCTAATATTTATTTCAATAAAACATGAACAATTTTTAAACATTAAAAGTGCTTCATTTGTGAATAAATCATTGAAAAAAATAAAGTTTGTATGATGTTACTTGCGATTAGGCTACGAAATAGTGATTGTTTATTATTTCAAATAATCAATACTTTAGGCTTAATTATCATTTACGGAATCAATAAATAATTAAAATAAATTAAATAAATCATTTATGTTCAAATTTGATTTTCTGGAATATCATCAATATTATACATAGCATTATACATATTATAATTATTATAAATTCAATATAAATTTATCATAACTTGACTATTTAATTCAATTGAAAAAAAATGTTTATTATTGTTTACTATCTTAAATATGTCATAGTGTACAATTAATTATTGCTTAAGCATTTGTGCAATTGTGTATTGTAATTTCCTAAATCTTTGATTCACAAATGATTATTTTCTGAATTCACCTCTGTAATTTTTGTTTCAGTCCAAACCGTGATTCTATCTAGAAACTAGCTAAAATCTGGATAATCTTTATATATTCAAATTCGTAACGAACTCCTAGATAGCGCCAAGACTGGGACTAGACAGCAGAAAGTTTTGAATAAAACACGTAGCAAAACTAGACAGCGCCAGTGTAGCGCCAGGCTAGTATGTCGTGAATACACCGGCTTGAGAAAAACTGTACTGGCTTTAGCATGATTCAAGACTGTCACGAAATTTTTTATCACTTTTTGACCACCCCCACCCTTGTGGACGAACGTCGACTTTTAAAGACCCCCTCCCCCCGCTCCTTTTTTTACGAGGACTTATTTAATATTTTATGAAAATCTGGATATTCTTAGCATTCAAAAGCAAAAAAGCCAAAAGGAGCGGTGAAAATTCGGTTTTTCATGAAAACATAAGCTTAATGATATAAAATAGGAAGTCCAAAGAGAAAATTCGTGCAAATATTCTTAATTTTTCATGTTTTTCTGAAAAGAAGTTCGCTGATGCTGTCGAACGAATGTCCACGTGGACTTTGGGCCCCCCCCCCCCCTAATAAGTGTGGACTTTTTCCCTACCCCTTCTCCCACCCCAACTGTCCATATGGTATATGGACGGCCCCTATATATATGGTGGCACTATATTCACAAATGTAACCTAACGTAACAAAACGAGTTGGTTGCTGTAGAATGTAGAAGAAACAAAATATTTTTTGTTGTGCCCAAAGAGTTTGGTTGATTCAATAAATTTTTTTTATCCTACCCAAAATATTTGGTCGTTTCTATAAATCTATATAGCGAAGCAATTTTTTTTTCCCCAACCAAGCATTTTTCGCAATAATCAAGAAACTAAAAAATCTGAAAATAAAAAAAGTCATGGTTAAGCTGATAAGAGCCAGTTCTTCTTCTCCATCAAGGTGGGTTGGACGGTTTATAACCGATGTTGTTCGCTCTGGTGGGGATGTACGGGGCGGTACCGGGGCGTGGTAACCGGGAAATGACTGAATAGCGCTTTGGCCTGGCGTTTAGTCTTCACCGAGGCGTTGCAGAGTACAGGTGGTTGCTTACGCCGAAGGCTAGCCGTCAATGCCCATGTGAATCGGAATCAGTATAAATCGTTAAATTCGTCTCGGAAACATAAAAAACATTTCGGAAACAGTGTTCCTTAGTCATAAGGTATTGGACTAGTTAAAAAAAGTGATCTCGCTGGACATGAATCTGGTCCCGCGGGATAAAACGGTGTAGTAGTAAAGAAATTCAAGAAAGTGCAAAAAGAACTGTCATTTAATGATGATGCACGCTGTGAGTGAGCACGCAGGAGGTGCTGGTGGTTTGGGAGTAGGAGTTTTACCATTTGATGGTATGGGGCTCTATGAACAACCACGTCCTCGTTTTGTCTTCAAGATGCCGAGGGTGGTTCCGGACCAAAAAGCCAAGTTTGAAAGTGAAGAACTTTTTAGAAGACTGAGCCGTGAAAGTGAGGCAAGTCCAAATATTTATAACTTTTTAATTAGCTTATAATTCTAGTGTTCAATTGATATTGATTATACTTATTATTGGAAGTTTGGATTATTTAAATTTTTGTGATGGTTCAACGAACTCTTCTTCAATGTTTACCTGAATCATTCCATTTTATCCCCTTGTACACATGGAATGGTTTACGGCTTTCTGTTCGATCACCGAAGTTAAGCAACGCTTGGCTCGGTAATAATCGAATGATTGCCGCTGTGCTGTTCCACAGATAAGGAGTCATTAAGTGTATATTTGTGGGTGAATCAAAATCAATCTATTTAGATTATTAGATTTTTAAAAATACGAAAAAGAAACATTCCACTCTCTAAATATGAATCAGTGAAAAATTCACTGATTGAAATAGTAGTTTGACATTTCACTGAATTATCAGTGATTCCGAACTTTTCACTAATCAATTCAGTAACACCAGAGTAAATCATGCGAGACATAACCTCTAAGTTTTAAAGTAAAGCGTTTTTGTTATTATTTTACTTAAGCAGCAAAAATAATTTGTTAATTAAATAAATTTTTGAATTTTCGGACTGTAATTGTGCTGAATTTACTGCGAGAAGAATATAGTCTAACTCGCATGAAAAGTACTTACTTCTCTTTAAATCTGAATCAGTGAAAAGTCACTGATTGTCAGTAAAATCTCACTGGTTCAAATAGCTAGAATCCGGTGACTGAAAACCAGTGAAAAGTTACTTATTCATTCAGTGAATGTGTCACTTTTGAGAGTTGGCAGCACTGCACCACGTCAATTTAGCAGTCATAATAAAATAAGATTTTAGTAGATTCAATGAATAATCATAGTAAAAACTTAAAACCCATAAATGTGATCAAATATTAAAAAATGTGAAAAGCTTTGATGCTTCTAAATGACAAAAAACCTCACATATTTCTTAACTTTCAAGATTCGACTGTCATGTACACACCCGTCAAGTAAGTACTTTTTATACGAGTTAGAGTATATTTTTCCCGCAGTAAATTCAGCACACTTACAGTCCGAAAATTCAAAAATTTATTTCTTAAACAAATTATTTTTGCTACTTAAATAAAAGAATAACAACAACGCTTTACTTTAAAACTTAGAGGTTATGTCTCGCATGATTTACTCTGGTGTTACTGAATTGATTAGTGAAAAGTCCGGAATCACTGATTAATCAGTGAAATGTCCAACTACTATTTCAATCAGTGAGTTTTCCACTGATTCATATTTAGAGAGTTGACGGGTATCTACGTGACAGTCGAATATTGAAAGTAAAGAAATATGTAAGGTTTTTTGTCATTTAGAAGCATCAAATCTTTTCACATTTTTTAATATTTGATCACATTGATGGGATTTAAGTTTTCACTATGATTATTTCATTGAATCTACTAAAATCTTATTTTATTATGACTGCTAAATTGACGTGGTGCAGTGCTGCCAACTCTCAAAAGTGAAACTTTCACTGAATGAATAAGTGACTTTTCACTGGTTGTCAATGACCGGATTCTAGCTATTTTAATCAGTGAGATTTCACTGGCAATCAGTGACTTTTCACTGATTTAGATTTAGAGAGCAAAAATGTTCATGTATTTCTAAAATTGCTAATATTAATTGCATTCTTCTTACAAAAATTTTTAACCAAAAGATTTCTTTCACGAAATTGAGGTAAAATTATGTAAACCGAATTGAAAGAAATCAGAAAATATTCATAAACAAACCCTGCAGATTGGATCGAATCATGAGTTTAGTGTCTCTATTATTTGCACGAGTGACATTTTATTACGTCTTTTGTTTTCTCTATATTCATGTGGAATAATTTAGGAACCAAGTTTATAATTTTATTGGATTTTTTATTTATAACTAATACTTACATATAACAATGTTCACATCCGCATACAATTTGTTAAACAGCCTGATTTGTTCGGTACAATCTGTATTTTCAATAATATTAAAATTGTTCACTCCATGCTGAAAGATTTGACCACTTCGTTTAAATCTTTCACAGAATCACCATTCTGAAAATTATTCAGAGAATTTACCCGCATTAGGGATTTCTCAACAGGTAGTTCTTTGATTTCTATGAGAGTATAGACAGTAAGGAGGCTTGGAACTTCGTGGTTTTGGAAATTAACGGAACACTGAGAAGGGCAACAATGGTTAAATATAGGGGCGTAATAGGATTGTGGTTGAATGTCACTTGTACTCTAATGATTCCTTATATAGATTCTGTCAATCATGCGATATTCTTCAATAGTGGTTGACTCATCTACCGCAAAGATTAACTCTTTGATTGTTAAGACCAGGTATCGGTAACACCCCCTTTCCAGAATTTCACAGTGATATAGTCAAGAATCACAATGCCTTTGAGGTCTTCCTTCGGAAAGTCCATGATGTATAAATTTGAGCAATATCTTTGAAGAAATTAACTAAACTAGCAAAACGTTGTTGATGTTATAATAACTAGTGAACAAGTCTTTTCTGGTGCCGAGTTTTTTTATCAATAAGTGTTAATTATATATTTAAATGTAATCTCTTCAACCAATATTTTCGAAAATATTTTTTATCAGCTGCTGATGAGAACCAGATTAAATAACTATAATTGAGTTTATAACAAAAATCAATCTAATCGGCATTTGAATCATTAACTTGTATTTAAGAGTGAATTTTTAATAAGAAGCATCATCTTAGATTTGTCTGAATCATAGTTGAGAGATTATCTTTACCCCTTAGTGACTTTAGTCCCTTCGAAATCAATCAGCTTAAAACTGGCACCATTGAATAGCTTCCGAGATAGCTTCTTAGCCACTTTCACACTTCTGAGTATTTGCTATTTGTATACGCCGAATCTCTTGAAATATACATAAAATCATACATATATATTATATATATATATATATACTCTCTAAATCTGAATCAGTGAAGTCACTGATTGCCAGTGAAATCTCACTGATTCAAATAGCTGGAATCCGGTCACTGACAACCAGTGAAAAGTTACTTATTCATTCAGTGAAATTTTCACTTTTGAGAGTTGGCAGCACTGTACCACGTCAATTTAGCAGTCATAATAAAATAAGATTTTAGTAGATTCAATGAAATAATCATAGTAAAAACTTAAGATTTCAAGATTCGACTGTCGTACACACCCGTCAAGTAAGTACTTTTTATACAAGTTAGAGTATATTTTTCCCGCAGTAAATTCAGCACACTTACATTCCGAAAATTCAAAAATTTATTTCTTAAAAAAATTATTTTTCCTACTTAAGTAAAAGAATAACAACAATACTTCAAAACTTAGAGGTTATTTCTCGCATGATTTACTCTGGTGTTACTGAATTAATTGGTGAAAAGTCCGGAATCACTGATTAATAAGTGAACTGTCCAACTACTATTTCAATCAGTCAATTTTTCACTGATTCATATTTAGAGAGTAAATGTGACTAGGAAACCGATCCTTTCAGAATGCAAACCAAGACATGTTTGAAAATTAAAGGTCAAAGTATCGACAACTGTAATTTAATGATTGTGAATTCTGGTTTGTTAAAGCTCCTTCGGCTTTAACGAATACATTGTCATCGCGTGTCTCGTGCTTCGCACTCGATTTTGTCCAAAATGCGAAATTTTCTAGATTATATATTCAACGTCGGTCTGTGATTGCTTATTAGATATTGCAAAATAAAGTATGAATTGTATTTATCATGATGACTTTAATATTTGTTCCTGATTTTGCATTTAATTTTATCATCAGCTACCGTGAAAATATTATATCATTTCAATAAATGTATATTACAATAATTCATAATATGCATTGATATTAAAAAAAGATGTATTTTCCATGTCTTGTTTTTAGAATTGAAAAGAAGTGCGCATCCTATAAAGAAAAAACAATTTTGTTATTATGCATTTTATTGCAACTTGTGTCGTTTTTCCATAAATTTAATTTGTTTATGTTCAATGTTATTTTTTACGATTTGAACCAAAAATATGCATCCTAGCGCTAAGTGGTTCTAAGAAAATTTGTAAATGTAATTTAGGCGAAAAACTTTGTTACATAAAATGTTATTGTATCGTTTATCGTTTTTCCAAAAAGTTAATTTTTTTTTAAATGAATTTTTATAACAAATTTGTAGATCTTTTTTGGTCGAACAACTTTTGTCTATTTATCTTTTTTCATACCTTGCGTCGTTTTTCCACAATTTTTTTTATTGTTAATGTTATTTTCCACGATTGAAACACAAATTACGCATCTTATCAAAAAATGATAAATAAAAAATATGTAGCTCTTTTCTGAGTGAACAACTTTTGTCCATTATTTTTTTTTCGTGGTTTGTGTCGTTTGTACAAAAATTTAATTTTTTTTATTCTTAAATCAGTTTTTTACAAATAAAACAAAAACTACGCGTCCCATCAAAAAGTGATTAATAAAAAATTTGTAGATCTTTTTAGATTGCACAATTTTTGTGGATTCATCTTTTTTCGTATCTTGTATATTTTGACGGAAAAATGGAATTTTTGATTTTTCATTATTTTTTTGTGCGATAAAAATGTGAATTTTTTTATTTTTCAAGAAAACTAAAAAAAGTCTTTTAACAGTATTGTAGGGTGTTCAGAAAGACACATTTTTCTACTCTTGAGTTTTTTTCATATCGTCCGTTGTTTGGCTTAAAATGTTAATTTTCGTTTGTTTTTTGGAATATTGTAAATGCTACAATTCCAGTAATTGTTGTTTTATCAAAAAAAGTAATTCGGATAAATTGTTTGTCTTTTTGAGTACTACGAATATCCGTACATAGAATTTTTAAATTTGAAAAAAGTGTCCTTAAAAATTTTGAAGAAGCGCTCACTTTTTGAATTTTCATCGAAAATGGCTGGCTAACAAACTAGCCCAATCCAATAGGTTAATTCTTTTGAAAGGTATCGTGCTAACAAAATAAAAATCTGCATACACACACACACCCACATAAATGCATATAGCCAGGCAGACACATTCGCGAAAACCTGTTTTTACATTCTCATCAGAGAAGGTATTAGATTTGTGTAAAATTTGACCCCGTCCGTTTTTGTCAAATGTCAACGTTTTGAGACATTCTGAAGCCAAAAAACAGGTTTTCGCGAATGTGTCTGTCTTTAAAATGCATAATAACAAAATTGTTTTTTTATAGGATGCGCACTTCTTTTCAATTATAAAAACAAGACAAGGAAAATACATCTGTTTTTAATATCAATGCATATTATGAATATTGTAATAACATACATATTTCTTGAAATGATATAATATTTTCACGGTAGCTGAGGATAAAATTAAATGCAAAATCAGGAACAAATATTAAAGTAATCATGATAAATACATTTCGTACTTTATTTTGCAATATCTAATAAGCAATCACAGACAGACGTATAGAAATAAATGTAATATACATTTGATATAATAATGTTGAATATATGATGTAGAAAATTTGGCATTTTTGACAAAATCGAGTGCGAAGCACGAGGTAAGTGAGGAGAATGTATTCGTTAAATCCGAAGGAGCTTTAACAAAAGAGAATTCACAATCATTAAATTAAAGTTGTAGAAACTTTGATCTTTAATTTTCAAAGATGTGTGCACGAATGTGAGGGAAATACAAAGACCGAGCGCGTAGCGCGAGGTAAATAAAGTATCGAGCGGGAGATGAATATCTTATCGAGCGCAAAGCGCGAAAACGAACAGTCGCGCGCCCAAGGCGCGCTCAAACTTGCGAGCGATGAGAATGTGAGAATGTCTCAAAACGTGGACATTTGACAAAAACGGAGGGGGTCAAATTTTACACAAATCAAATACCTTCTCTGATGAGAATGTAAAAAAGAAACTTTCTAACTAATACTAAACCATCATACACGCATAAACATGCTTTTCAGAGTAAAGTATGATTCTATTGTCTGTAATGAGCCTAAAATGTACTAGTTGGTTAGAAGCAGACTTTTCTCTGATAAGCCTTTTTATTTCTGTCTCATTTTTCTAAGAAAATAATCGTTTTGCAGTTAATATTATCATTTTGCGAAAAACTTTACCTAATTTCGCAGCTAAATATTTCGCTTCGTCTTCAAAATATTTTCACATGGTTCAAAACAAGACAAGCAATATGACGATGCTTTTGTTCCAAGAAAACTTTTTCTCTGAGTGCCAACTACACATGTTAACCCGTAACGTGCCTGGGAAATTAACCTTTCACATCTACTTAGGTAACATTAAAAGCGAGATTAAAAGTGCAATGCATCACGTCAAGGTTCTGAGATAATTTAAGTCAAAAGTCTTATCCTTCTTCTTATATGTCTGAAAACTCATGATTTAAACCCTTTTCGGTGTTTCTATATATCAAAAATGGAAAAAATCTCGGATTCTTAACCTGATCAATTATCTCAAAAACTCGAATTTATAGAAAGATTTTGGATTCAGCAACCACATGTCAATTTTGGTTACAAATTCCCAAATTCATAATGACTGATCCAATATGGCACCCCAAATTTTTGGAAAATGCAATACATTTTCTGTGGGCTTTTTTGGGTCACGGAATTTGAATTTTTGATGAAAATTTTGTTAGAATAATGTTACGCAATTAAACTGAAAGTTTTGAACAACATGAAGTTCCGAGCATCCCGAAACTGTTCGAGTCAATTCGAACAGCCATCCGCACATATACCTAATATTTTGTCTCTACACTTTCAGGTAAAATATACAGGCTACAGAGACCGGCCACTAGAAGAAAGACAAGTACGCTTTCAAAATGGTTGTCGGGAGGGTCATACGGAAATTGCTTTTGCAGCGACTGGTACGAATCTCCAACTCGTCTTCGGTGTCGCTTCTGGAAACTTTGCAGGCGACCCTCGAGAATGTGATTTTGACAAAGAACATGGCAAGGTATTTGAAAAATAAAATAGAATATCTATTTCTTCACCACAGATCTTTTTCTTCGATGCTGCGACTCTTATGCATTTCTAACTTATTCTCAATACTGTCTCTAAAAACAGAAAAAATATTTCCTCTATAGGTCATAAAAATACATATTTGTTCTACACTCACCGAATTTGGGTGAAACTAGCCTCCCTTTCCATTTTCCCTGGACTCGCCGAAAATATTTGTTTCACTCTCACCGAATTGCAGTGAACGTAAGCACACGGCCTTTCTTTAAATCTTATAATCCCGAAGCACGGAAAACCTTAACATTTTTAAATCGAAAATCTGTGAGTTTCCAAAAGGACCATAAATTCTACAACTTTCCCTTATTTATATTTATATACCTTTGCCACTTTCACGCATAAAAAATACAACCGGCACAACATAAAAACTCTGAACTGAGGTAGCTGAGCCCCTCATTTAATCCATATTCTGTTTCGTTTTCGTCGAGGTGATGTGGAGGAGGGGTGAAATTGGGATAATTGGATCGGGTAGGACCGTTGCAAATTAGAAAGCGTTTCAACTTAAGGGTCTATGGTGGTATAACTATGCTGTAACTGCGTTTACCTTTCCCATATTGCGTGCCATTTTGACCGGACGATAAACTCGTAAATACCCACACCTTCCACCCTGAAATGACCGTTTCGTGCAGGATCATTGAGATGTCAATGCAGAGCGGCCTTCGGGTCCAGTTTGTTTGCCGCTGTCTCTTTTTCCGGTCCTTTGCAAGATTCCCCGCAGGGGGCTGCTGGACTATCGCTTCGGTCCCAGAATCCAATAACTCCAATCCGCACACAAATTGGGAATGACACCCTCGCCTTTATTTCTTTTGACGCGAATTCAAGGAATAGTGTTTTTTGACAAGTTCTCCTTACTGACGATTTAATTCAAGTACATTTTTCGATAGAGAGAATTTTATTTTTATTTTAGTCACTAATGAAGGGCAGACAATTCTCTTCATGTAAATTAATTCAGCAAAGGTCCACCAATTGTAGAAAACATTATTAAATTTGTGTCTACGATAGTGTATAATTTATACTCTGGTTTTTTGAGAATGTGAACGCCACATCCTGTTAGCCTAAATTCGAATCAGTCAAAAGATACTGATCACTTCAGTCAATTGTTTTAATTGTAAACATTCACTGATTCAACTGTGGAAAGTACACTTAACCGTATCTATAATCAAAAATTGACTGATGTAAATAGTAAATAGCATTGATTGAATCATTGCACTTGATTTTTTTTAAATAGTGACCAAGTCATCTGCTAAGTGATTATTCTCTCGATTATTCTGTCAATGAAAATTATCAATTTCTCAGTGAAAACACATGATTTATTAATTGAATCATCAATATATGTACTTTTTCACATATACAAGCTTGCATACAAGACCACTTTTTATTCCAAGCCGATTCTATTTTATTTACAGTTATCCCATATTATTCGATCCTCGTTTATCCAGAATCCTATTAACGAATATCTATGGATTAAACTTGCATTGTAGTGTTCTTTTATATGTTGGAAATAAAAGATATCTCCTTGTCTATATCAACAATAATGTTGTTTTAGATGTAAATCAGGTTCTCCCTTTTCATACTCACGACCTCTCACCCTTTACGAAAACTGCCAGAGCAAGTTTATCGACTTTCTCTCAACGGTTATGTACGCTTGCGCCTAAAAAGGGTGACGCCTCGACGCCGGGACGCCATTGCGATCAATAGGGCGTCGTTATGTCGCCATTGCTCCGGAAATGCAAGTAAAAAAAATATTTTTTTCCTTAAGGGTGAAATTCTCATCAGAATTTCTGCGTTATCAAAAAAATGTCTGTATTCTACAGGAACACCAAGCAACAATCGCATGGTTTGTTCTTTCCCAAAAATGAAACACTAGTCGAAGATTATTACAGTAGCAGATTTTTTTTTTTTAATATTTACAATGATTAGGAATACACTATTGAAAGAGTTAATATGGATGTTGGCTATTTTTTATTATAGGCTCGAATAGATTTTCATCAATTTTTTTTTTATATTTCCTTTCAAAGTAATTTCTCCTTCTTCAAAAAAGAGTGTTCTGAAAACAGAAGAGATGATCCTCGAGTTAATTTAAGTCACACATCGAAGCAATTAGAAGTAATTAGCGTTTTCAAGATCCACTAAATCCTCTAAAAGTGCCAGATGCCTGAGGCACAAGGGGCCGTAAATCAGTCACTAGCGGCTTCTATCTGTGCGGGTGAAATCCGCTTTCGAGACCCGCAGGATGTCTGTTGCTAGTCGCCAGTGTTTAAAATGATTTGCAGGAGTCAAAAGGATCTGCCGCTCTGAAATAAAGCTCGAGTCGTGCCTTGTTTCCAATCCTAAAGCTTTACTCCCCCTCTTATAAATGCTCACCGATTCCTGCTTGTCGCAGGTACAACAAATCCTCTTCTGGCAAAACAATTTTTTTAAAAAATACATTGTGATTTGTCAGTGTAACTACTTCCGAGAAACAAATGACAAATAATAACTAATTGCTCAATTTTTTAGGTAATTAGAAGATTTTTAAAATAATCGAATTGATCCGCTCAAGAGTAGAAATCTAGTTTTGAAATCAGAAAGGCTGCACATCATCGTGCACGCGTATCCCGCGGTTATCGCTTTTTGTTTTAATCGACAATAAAGTGGTTGAAGGGAAAGAACGATAGTATAAGGTCGACACGTGCCTTACATTGTCATCGAGTCCTGCAGCGAGCAATAATTACAAGAGATCCGCGCGCATGATAAAGAACCCCTGGATCGTGCATTTACAGATATCTATGGTCCACTTTTTAATTGCTTCGAAGGTATAGTTCATCAAATTTACAACCCTAAAACAATGAACGAGAAACTGCAATTACACTGGTCAAAAAATGTGACCTATCCATGGAATGGAACGTGTCGTTTTAAAAGTATAGTTTTTCGCACTGAATTCAAATCCAACCTTCATTTTTTGCTTACCAATCATTTTTTTGAGTCAAGATTTTTTTAACAATTACAAATCACGCTTTAAGTAGCTGCAGATTTGAAATAAAAGCGATATACATGATTCCGATGTATATTTCATCGCTGACTCCAATAGGCATCTCTTTTTCTCGTTACTTTGCCGATTCTTTGAGATAATCACAAAGTGAGCAAAATTTTTTGGTAACCATGGAGAGAATTCTGCTCACCGGTTAAAGCATTCTGTTAACCGATGTTGGGGATTTTGTTCATCGTCTTCGTACACGATGCGGAATCGGCAATTTTCGATGTCTGTAAACACAACCTGTTTTTAGTCAAATGGGGGTAATTTTCTTCGATTTTGAATGCCAAAGAACTTTTAAAAAATTGATGTTTCCATCGTAGACCATTCGCGATTTATATGAAAGAGAAACCATCTCTTTCTGTAAATTTATCACATTTATGCTTGCGAATCATTGTTTTTAAATTGTGTTAAGTACACATGAATTTGCTCAAATTCTCTAAAATCCACTCAAATTTACTTGAATTCGCTCGCAGTTTCTTATATTCACCTAAATTTCCCTATATTCGCTTACATTTCCTCGAATTCGCTTGAATTATCATGAATTCCCTTTAATGTACTTGAATTTCACTGAATTCCGTTGAATGATGAAAAATGTGAGGAAATTCTCTTTGAATTGGTCTAAATAACCCTGAACTCACCTCATTTCTTTATATCGAATGAGTAAATTTCATTGCATTTACTTGAATTCGCTTCATTATCCTGAATTCTCTTGAATTTACTTAAAATCCCTTGAGTTCACTGGAATTCCTTTAAATTTGCTTAAATATCTATAAATTCGTTAAAATTGCCATGAATTCCCATGAATTGACTTGAATTTTAACTGAATTTACCTAAAATTTCTATAATGATTTTGAATGCTTTCGAATTCATATAAATTCCATTTGATTCTCTTGAATTTCTCTGAATTCATTTGCGTTCCTCTGAATTCCTTTGAATTCTATTCAATTATTTAAAATTTAAGGATGTTCACTTGAATTCCACTAAAGTCTTCGAAATTTCCTTGAATCTCTTTATATTCACTGGAATTACCAAATTAATTTCCTTGTATTCACTTGAATTTTGACTGAATTCTTTCGAATTACTTTGCATTATCTCAAATTCTCTTGAATTCTCTCAAATCGAAGGAAATTTACTTGGATTACACTAAAATCCTCTAAATTCCCTTGAATTCTTTTTACTTCTCTTTAATCTAGTGGAACTGTCTTTAATTCTCTTAAATCTACTTGAATGTACTTATGGTAGTTGTCGTGTTAAAAATTAAGTTTCTGGAAAAAAAGTTTTTTATCATTTGAAGAATTGAATGATATTATCAGTCATGTCATATTAAAAAAACATGTTTTTTTACAAAAAAGTTCTAAACTTCCTAAAACATTCGCTAACAATTTCTGTTTCAATTAAAGTTTTGTCTTACTATCGCTGCTTGCCAAGTGTTGCAACATAGCTGAATTTCAATAAATGATCGCTCATTTTTTCGGGGAAAAAATTCTCTACATCTCTGCTGTTTCCAATTTTGAAAGTAAATTTTCCTGTACGGAATGTTTTTTCTGAAAGACAAAAACCATGATTGATTAAAACTCAACCATTTTTAAAAAATTGGTAAAAAGCTACAGTAAGAACAAATTAAATTTAAAAAATATTGTTAAAATATTGATTGTTTGTACATTTCAAACTTTTTTCGTAAAAAAACATGTTTTTCCTTTCATAAGACATGATTGATAATATCATTTAAATTCTTAAAATCATAGAAAACTTTTTTCCCGAGACCTGCTTTTTGGCACGACAACTATTCTAAACTACCCCTTTAAGTTCGCTCGAATATCTTGAAATTCGATATAGAATTACCACGAATTCCCATGAGTCCACTTGAATTTTGACCGAATTCTCTTGAAATTCCTAGAATTATCTTGAATTCCTCTGAATTTACATAAATTCCATTGAATTCGCTTGAATTTATCTGAATCTGCTCGAATTACCAAAAAATCCTTTCACTTGAATTTTGACTGCATTTTTTGGAATTGCTTTGAATTCTCTTAAATACTCTTGAATTATATTAAATCAACCTAAATTTATCTGAATTCCCTTGTATTCACATATTCTTGCCCAGTGTTGGCAATTAAATTTAAAAAAATGATATATATACATTTAAATTCCGACCAATGTTATGTTCTGAATAGCAGCTTCTGATTAATTTTTTACTAAAATTTATTACGCGCGCACATAAGTGGTGTCCACGAGAAAACATCTAACTTGAAAACAATGTTTAAATTTTAGTCTCAAAGGATATCTATGCAGACAGTCTGAAATTAGCGGTCGTATAATGTATGTCTTAAATCATTCTTCGTATGCCGAAAGCAACGCAGGATCTTCATCTTTGTGCTATTTTTTTCTTTTACATTCTCTCTCTCTCCCTCTCGATCTTTCGTAGATGCACCCTCTTCAATATATCTCTTTCTCTTCTACCTAAATATAAACCAGGAGAGACACTCAGGATTTGGGATAGCTCGCGAAGGGCTATTTCTGCTCCTTTTACGCTTTACGGGACAGGTGAGGCTTCTTCGGGCTTAGGTCTAACTAACATGACTCTCACACCGTAAAACTCAGCCTTCCGTTGACTAAACGGTATTTTAGCTTCACCTTATACGTGAAAAACATGATTTTATCTCCACAGGGTTGACCCTACAATTTCTACGCTTGGGTTCAACCTTTAAATTTGAGATTCTTGAGAGCATTGTCGGCAATATTTTTTTATAAAGGAATGAGTGTCTATGTTTGTCCAAACGTCCAAAACAAATGATAACTATAAGATCGAGGATAATCTTCACAAGGAGAAAGGGATTTTTTATTTCTGAATTATCGCAATTGCAAAGAAGAATAGACGATAAAACCACTGTGCTTATTTCTTGCACTCTAATAAGCTTTTTGTGGTTTATATCATTTCATTAACTTTTTCTTGCCTCTGTTCGAAAGTAAGGCACACCCGCACTATTTTTGCTATTTCAGCCGCTCTATTCTCACCGCATTCAGTGCTGCAATCTAATAGGATTTGAATGAGCGAGTACGCGACCGAGGTAAAATCATCGCGCAGAGAATGTGCTTGGTTGCTATTTACATTTCGTACTTATGATACACGTAGGGAGAAAATCCACCTGCATAGGCCAATAAAGATTAGTACTGATCAGCCAACAGAAAGCATAACACTATTGTGCTTCTTTACAACAATTATTTTCAATACATACTGAGAAATGTATATTTAGTTGTGACAACAAAACAATTTGGTTGCTATAGGATCAACAAAAATGCTTTGCTATCTCAACAGGTTATTTCAACAAAGGGTTTGTTTCAGCAACACAAATTTTGTAGAAACAAGAAAACTTGATTTTTTTGCATTAAACAAATTCTTCTTTACCATTATTCCATGATGTCTTGAACATTGTAATGAACGTTAAAAGAAATGTGTAGATATTTGGGGCCTGTAAAGGAATTAGAGTAAGCGAGACACAAGCATATATGGAAAACCGTCATTTGTTTTCCACATGCGAGTGTCTCGCTTACTCTAATTCCTTTACAATTTACATTCACACTTCTTAAGGAGTGAGAAAGACAGATGACCTACGTTCCGCCGCCCCTGACCATTAAAAATTGGGACTGTAAAGAAAAATATATTAAATAAGGAGAGTGGCAGTAATCTCTTTGTTTCTTACTGATCCCTACTGATACTGATGTCATTTTTACGACTATGAAGATTCAAAATCATCTGCATCCTTCATCAATAAACACTGATTAATCATCACTTCAGACTTCAGTAACTTCCACTGATTCAATAGTTATTTTTTATTATTTATTTAATATATTTTATTGAGGAAATCAGTACATTCAATTGATAAAATTACAGTACATTTCAGTCTATCTGGTAATCAAAAATAGACTGGTTTAAATAGTAACTTGCACTAAATGAATCATTGAACTTAATTGAAAAAATAGCGAGATAAATAGAAAGTTTACTATTTGGAAGCAGTAAAAGAATCACTAATTAAAATAATAATTTTTCATGTTTATTAATTATTATATGAAGTCAAGAATCCGGCTCCTTTTACAAAGATCGAAACTCTTAATATATTAGAAATATGTTTTAAAGTGTTTAAGGTAGTTTTTGTGCCAATAATCAGGTCTCTAGAAAAAAAGTTTTCTCTGATTTTAAGAATTAAAATGATATTATCAGACATCAATTACGAAATAAAAAACATTATTTTTATGAAAAAGTTTGAGACTTACGAAAAATAATTATTAAGGCAATAGTTTTTGTGATTTAATCTTTTCTTATTGTGGCTTCTTACCAATTAAAAAAAAAGTTGAATTTTAATAAATCATTGCTTATTTTTTCGGGGAAAGCATTCCCTACAACTCTACTGTTTCCAATTTTGAAAATATAGAAAATATAAATATAGTTGAAATATAGTTATTTATTAAAAAATAATTACTTTAGAAAAAATGTACAACAATTTCAGCTATAGACAAAGTTTACTTTAAAAATTGCAAAACAATAGGGTTGTAGAAAATGTTTCCCCGAATAAATCATCATTCATTGAAATTCAACCATTTTTCAAAACGTGATAAGAAGCGATAGTAAGAAAAAATTAAATTGCAAAAAAACATCGTTAAAATAGATGTCTTTTTTATTAATTTTAAACTTTTGGTATTAAAAATGTGTTTTTTTTTAAACGACATCATCAGTAATATTATTTTGAATCTTAAAATCATAAAAAGCTATTTTTGTATAGATCTGATTTTTGACACGACAACTATTCTTCATGTTTGCTGTCTTCTCTGAAGACAAACGTATCAAAAAAACTAAACAGCGCACTGCAAGGAGCGTAAGCCAATTAATTAATTACCTTGTTTCGAACAAGGTAAGGTCTCCCTTAGAATAGCACCCTTCGTTGCCAAGTTCTCACGCAAGATAGTAAAAAACAAAGGTGCAAAGGCGTGACCCATTATCGTCATAATAAGCGACGGTATTTAAACTGTAACGCGTTCCAGAACGTCGCGCTGATTTAACCCTTTAGCTACCTCATTTGCATTTGCAGAAAAAAGTGGTAGCAGTCGTTTTAGCAACGAAAATCGAAAGCAAAGGGTTGCCGAGGGAGGTCTGCGTTGTTAACGGTGAGATTTGACTCGCGAGCGGGACCTTTTGCCTCAACTCGACGAGTCGAGACAAACGACGGCTATTTTTTGACGCTTTTGTTTTTAGTAGGCGTGTCCAAAGCGCTTTTTTTCGGTAAGTCCGGCTCGAACAAAGAGAGAGCATTCGTCACCCGAAGCAGGACACCATACGGTCAGCAAGGGGTCCCATTGCCTCTTTTCTCTCCTTCTGATTTAGTTTAGTTTACGACTTTACGTTTTGGGCCACCGTGTTTCCAGCTTTTGCTCTAGAAAAAAAAACGTGTCCAGGCGCCGGTTTCATCTCTGTTTCTTTTACTGTTAACTTCCGGTCGCTGCGCGGCACGACGGTTCATTTTAGTCAAAGTCATTCGTCGTTCGATTCAAAAGCAGTCGTACTGAAAAAGGAAACCCATTTCCGAAATGGCATCCACATCCAATAACGACCAGAATTTTTGAGAATTTCATACATCTGCTTGATATCTTTTACAAACTTGTTTTGTTGCTGAAAATAATGTTTTAATCTTGAAATCTTAAAGTCATACAAATTGAATCTTGCAAAGGTTTATTGTATCTATGGGAGACCGACAACATGAATAATGAGAAAGTATTTGTTTTCAAACAATTCATAAAAATTCCATGAGTTCCAAATTACAAGATATCGGAAGCATTTTTAAAATTTTTCTGAAATTCCGCATTCCATGGTGGATTCCACTCTCGCCTAAAATTCGAGCTAAAATTATTATTTGCATCGGTTAACACAGAACCACAAGACAGCGTATCGCTTTAATAAAATAAAATAACGCATTTACTTCATTATAATCAAAATTTCAATTTAAAATACAATTTATCAATAATTAACACTATAATCTATCATTTTTCCAATTTCAAGGGATGAAATAATGCATTAAAAATAAAAATAAAATTTTAACTGAGAACATAATACATTGGTTTCAAAGATATAATTTTAAATATTTAAAATAAAATCGGACAGATTTAACGTAAATTCTCTTCTCATGTGAAATGGTATTTGATGACACATGCACGTCGATTTAACATGACTCGAGGCCTAACCAAGGAAAAGTGAAACGCGCGAAGCATAAATTGAATCGAACTCGGCCCGTCGCCAGATCCGGCGTATTTCCCGATTACTCATACGCGCTAACGATCATCATAAAACATAATCGGTGAAAACGTGACCTATCGATTCGATTATTATTGAATCTTTCGCGATCAAAGTACAACTCTCCACACGTCGATATCCCGTCGTTCAATTATAATCCAAAAGAAGCGTCCCACCGAGGCAGAGCATTGTACCCTGAAATTTCGCAACGCCTCATGCCGGGACAGATGTAACTCTCAGGGAAAACGTAACAACATAATAATGAGTTTTTCTGTTGCCTCTTACTTAACACTAACACTAACATCAAGCCTAGCTAGACGTAAAAGTCCTTAAATCGTGTTATTTTTATTCTTTTTATTGCCGTAACGTTGTTAAACCAACGATGCTCTTTCGGTCCTGCACCATCGCTTTTAGACCGGAAACAAAACCATTCGTAGAAAATAAAACGGAGACGCTTTTCGGAGGATAATTCTGGCCTTAGGATAATTACCCGGTTCAGGATTCCAGGGATCCTTGGAGTCTTGGACGAACGTCAGGTTTCTCTTGTTTCGGAGAAGTAGTCGTCTCTACGACTCTGTTTCGTTATTTGCCTCCTGGTCGAGTATTTTGTCCCATTCTTCTGAAATTGATGAGTGTAATGTGCCGATTTCTGAGTAGGAAGTGTAGCTGAAAGAATTACGATTAAAATTGTATAATCGATATCTCGAATCATTAAAACGTGTTTCTGTAATTTGTAGAGTTTCAGTGAATCCTGTCTTATTAATATATTCTGATATTAAATTACAAACTCATTCCGAATTCGAGAATTTTCAGTTCACTCGATTTAACATTGCTTAGTTGAGATTTTGTATTTCTTCTTCCGCCTAACAAAAAAGGCGTAATTTTCGTTTAGTCTACATAGTACATATTCTACAATCTATACAATTACATCATTGCTAGCTTATTTTGTTCTTTAAAATAATATCTACAATTAAGCCCTTCTCTGCAAGAAAAACTCAACCCGACTTAAGTTGTTTTTGTGGACAACGGCTTTTCGAGTTCTCTGGCATCACGGTTTTTGGAATTTTTTACCTCTTAGATTTGTAGTGAATATTGTAAGTGTTCGCACGGTCGGACGCTCAGTTCTTACGACTGGAGCCGTGTCACAAAATTGGCCATTTCAAAAATACGGTTTTTCTATCTCTGAGCAAATTATTTAAATGAACTCGTGTTGATCATGATTAAGGAAGATAAATTTAAAGAACATACAAATTATATTTAAAATTATTATAAATAATTTATTTATGCAAAGATTCATGTGTATCAGTTTGATGTAGAATTTTTTTTCACTAAAATCGTTCTGTTTTATTATTAGAATGGTATTTAGTACAAAAACGGTCTCAAATTAAAAATTTATACTCAAATTGTAAAGTTTTAAACCATTTTTCAAACTATTGGGGCAAACGGGCAGAAAAAACTGATTCACTGGAGTATTTATTTAAATAAATTATTTTCAACAATTTTCAATATTCAGTCATTCTGACAAACAATAAAACAATCATCTGGCTTTGTTTTACTTTTCTGTATCACCTGAGTGCAAAATGTTTAGTTTTCTTAGGAAGACTAAGTTTTTCCATGAAAACAAATTATAACTGTGTTTACGTGATTGTTTATAAAAACCTATGGAAGGGATTAACCTTTAAAGTTTTGCCCCGTTTTATCAAGAAGTGCTAGTATTCGTGAAAACATTAACAACCTATCGCATTTACTCATAACTCCTCAGAATACTAAATTTATTTTTTGCAAGAATTTTTATGTAAAGTTGGTTCATTTTGTGAAAATGGGCAGCAATATTAAAAACAAGTATTTTGATGGGAGACAGTAATAAAATTAAATAGAAGCGGAAGAGAAGGATGACCATGGATAAAAGTATAAAAAAGTCGATAAACATTATTATATACAGCAATTGGAATTTAGACAAAAAGGTATAGAATAGAATAGAATAATTAAAGCCGAAATGTGGACGCCAAGAAATTTGAAACTTTTGCGCTTACTTTTTGAGATAGAAATTGTCTTCATAATTTCATCTTTCCTTTTTATCCATTCCCATTCCATAATTTAATTTTTTTTCAGCGTGTTCATCAAAGAAATAAAATTTCGTATCTAAATTTTGCCTCTTGATATCTCTTAACAGACTTCGGGCTGTTATACTCTGTGTTTAGTAAATATCCTTTCAGACGGGAATCTCATTATTTTTCCTTTCCCGTTGCTTCAGTCTGCAATCTTCTCGTCATTTCAATTCGAGTCCTGTTTTGCCGGCAGCCAAATACTTCTCTTGTTTCTAAAAGGCGATTAAGGCACAGATTGGATGGTACAGAAGGCTTCCGGCGGCTGATAGTGGGAGGAAATTGCAACGTTTACTTCACTCTGAGCGAAGCCTAAATAATCGTGATCCAACCCACCTTTCTCTGCTTAAAAAGAAACAAGAACCGAGTAACCGATAGCATTATCTTTCCAAATGATAGTGGAATTGCGCTTTTATATAGTGGCAGTATGGAAAAAATGTTAATCGTAAACCATCAATAAAATTAGGTCAAACTGGATGTACTTTCCAAAGTTAATTTTTATGTATCCCAAAGGTAAAGCATTCCCAACAATTGAACAACTAGATTAAATCTTTTATATACTGCAATTTTCGACAGTATTTTTGGTATTGAAAATGTAATTGTGAACAGGAAATTATTTCCAAATCTCACAATAATAGGCATTCATGTTTGACAGCTGGGGAAAAAAAACTGTTGAAGTTGCAAAAAATTAGCATAGAAATATAGAATGCATGTCAGGCTTAGGTTAAAGGAAAAAATTTACTCATATAGAGAAACTAATCATAAGCAATGCATTAGTCACAGTTTTGTGATTATTATCACCATAATATATGATTAATATCACCATAATAACATGGCAGTAAAAAGAGACGCATCGAAGAAAAATGGTTCTTTTCTTTGTCTTATATACAATTCTTTGTAATCACAAGACTCTATTCTCAATTAATTGCATCGTAATATAACCAAAATGTTTTCTTTTTCCAGGTTCATCTGAAGTCTCACCTAATCATGAACGGAGTTTGTGTAACGTGGCGGGGCTGGTTCGACCTGGAGCGACTGGATGGTGTTGGATGTTTGGAATACGACGAAGAAAGAGCCAATGAAGAAGATCTTCTTCTCCGAGACCAACTGGAACGATACAATCAACGCCTTCGAGAATTTGAAGAAAAACAAAGAACCTACAGAAGTGGAGGCGTCCAGCCTCCTCATCTCAATCATCACCATCAACACCACCATCATCACCATGGACACCATGCTCACCATGGAGTCGCCGGTACCGGTGCAACTTATTTGCCGTGACAATTTTTTGAATTCAAAATAAGAATTCCAGTCCTTTCTGCCAAGCATTTAACTAGCTATTGTTACATGAATCGACTTCTAGTTTGTAACGTTCTGTAATTCTTATGGCCATTTAAAACGTGACTTGTATTCCACCTACCAAACAAAAATATTTAGACATTGTCAAAAAATGTAATCTCATGTTGATGAATATTGTGAGCGACAAAGGAAAAATCAAAATATGTAATAGTAAGTCAGAACATTGCCGCTACAGGGTTGATTAAAAGTAAGTAAACGAAGAATATCTGTTGAATTTGAAAAAATTGTCAACCGGTAACGTGTTGACCCCATGAACGAAACTTCGGGGAATACTGATCTCGCCTTGCGTCATAATGCGCCGTACGACCTATGAATCAGGTTTACCGCGAATCTGAGTATTTGTTGCGTGAGTCACGATCTACGATCACTCCGAAAGCGGGTCTGTTTTTTATTTTTTTAATTTATAACTTAATTTTAGTCATATTTTGTTATATATGTACATATTTGTAAAGAGTTTATCGATTAAATATAATTTTCCCTCGTGATAAATCACTTTTTTCATTCAGTTCTTCTCCTTTCACACCAAAGTCTCAATAAAAGAGTTTCTAATTTTCTTTTGTAAGATCCTAGGTAAAAAAAAGAAGCTTATAGATAATGAATCTCGATAAGATGCCGAGGAATGGCTCCCTGATGTAACGGGTATGAGACAAATCAGTACTAAAGTACCAACTGTTCCTGAAATTGTTTAATTAGTCCAAATAGGGATAAAAGTACTAAAAAAGTTCCAATTTATATTTTTTTCAAGATTTTTTACAATGTCTCATGGGACCTCGCATGGGACTTGTGTTCCAAAAAAGTGCTGCTGACATAGTACTAAAACACCAAAAAACTTTAAAATCCGATATGTATCAGCAGGATCTTTTTTATGACGAATATGCTAAAAAGGTTCCTCTCACTTTTTTAACATTTTATAAGTTTAAATTCGTGTAAAAAAAAAAGTACAAAAACAATGTTGTTGTATACGATTTATTTCGGAATACAAGAATATGAGCTCATAGGATTTATGACCGCAAAATATCTTGGTACACAGGATGAATTTTGAAACTTTTTTAGTACTTCAGTCCTGTAACAGAACCTTTTAATCTTAATCGTATGAGCACTTGTGAAAGCTTTAAGAAATTTTCATACAAAATTAGTACTTTTGTTTTTGTGGACTTTATTTGAGATCTTATCATGATTTTATTAGCACTATTTTGACTTGGAATTAAAGCCCATCAAAAAGTAGTAAAGTACTACATTTCCTGGGAACCATCACAACTTAAGTCAGTAAATTTTATAGAAATATAACAATACTTTGGACTTATCATGATTTTAAGGAAAGCCATATATACCTCATGTGATGAAGACATATTATTCATCTATACAAATCTATTTCTCTGAAATTCAGATTCAGGTGTATTCCCTTAAGTAGGCTCGTGTGTTACCCAGGATCTCGAATTTGATTTCTTTTCCCTGAGCCCCCCTAAATTTCCTCTTGACAAAAAGGTGACAATTTCGATCTTGCCATCACATTGTAAAACTCTAGGAGGATGCGATACGCATTAATCACATCTCTCCCCTTGCTTCTGTATGTTGGAACATAAAGTCAATGGCGACAAAGGAATTTCTCGTTTCATAGCGGGCATTCCTCGTAAATAGAAATGTCCCGTCGATGCTTCGACCCGTTCGAAAACGAAGAATACGCCCTATTTCAAAAAGGATCGAAGGCTGACCTTCACATTTCTTAAAATGAGCTGTGACATCGAAGCAGCTCAGGCGGAAACGCCAAGTTTACTCCAGGTATGACACTATTCACTATAGTGACTTTTAAAAAATCATTTTTTCATGATTAATATGAAATTCAATCAGTAAATATGAACAATAAACAACAACAAATTATATTTACTGTTCTCTTATATTAAATTTATGTTGGATTTGATTTTATGACGTCAATTACACTTCTAAACGCACTTTATTTTTAAATTTTGAATTATCTAGAATCTTTTAATTTCATGTAATATTTTTAAAATTAGAAGTAAACTTTGGGAAGTCCTTGAAGAGTACGGAGTAAATGGATGGCTCCTACAAGCAATAAAAACAATATATACAGGTAGTAAAGCGAGTGTAAGTGTAAATGGGAAACTGAGTGACTGGTCCGATATTATGCAAGGCGTGAAACAGGGATGCGTTATGTCCTCATGGCTATTTATCATATTTATGGATAAGTGTCTAAGAATGGCCCTCTACGACAAAGAAGGTGTAGATCTCGAAACAGTGAAGGTACGTGGGCTAGCTTTCGCAGATGACAAGATTGTTATGGCAGAATCAATCGAGGACTTGCAAAGAATGTTGAATAAACTTAATACAAGCACGAAGAACATCAGCTTCAAAATTAACGTAAATAAAACAAAAATCATGGTGTTTGAGGAAAAAAATGAGAAAACAATGTGCAACATTTTCCTAAATGATGGCAGAATAGAACAAGTTGACAGGTTCGTATATCTGGGTATCCTATTCACTGGCGACGGAAAAATAGATGTGGAGTTAGATAGGCGCATAAATGAGGGTAAGAAGCTTATCAGTAGAGCAGGTTCCATTCTCAGAAATAAAAGCATATCAAAAAAGCTAAAATGGCCATACATAATTCCATATTCGTACCGACTGTACTATACGATAGCGAGACATGGACCTGTCAAGAAAAGGACAGGAGTAAAATTAACGCGATTGGCACGAAATCTCTGCGCACAATATGCGGGAAAACACTGCTGGACAAGGTCCGAAACGAGACAATCCTCAAAGAATGTGGTGCAAAAGAGACACTAGTTGACATATGGAAAGAAATCAGTTAAGATGGTTCGGACATCTTGCAAGAATGAAAGATGAACGACTGACGAAACAAGTGTGTACTGGTAAATTAAATAGCAGAATGCAAAGAGGCAGACCGTCGAAAAAATGGCTAGAATGTGTGAATGAGACCTTAATCCGAAGAGACGTAAGAAGCCATAGAAACACGAGAGCTTGCATGAAAAAATGCATGGACGTGAAGGAAGCTAGAGTAGTATGCCAGGACAGAAAAGTGTGGCGACAAATAGTTTGTAAGTAAGTAAGTATACCATTAAGCCATTTCCCTTTCAGGGTAGGCGTGACACTACCCGATTTGGGTAGTGTTTCTAGGTGGATAGTTTCTTGTAGTAAATAACTACAAGTTGGGCTCACCACACCCACGATGTGCCAACAGCACGCAGTATTCTCGAATGGTCACCCATCCAAGAGTGGTAATAGAGTGAATGACGCCTGAAACAAAGACCTAGGATACTAATGGGTCCAAGTGGGGAACCACACATAAAAATGTCGTGAGGCTCTTCACTTGGGGTGATTGCTAGAGAGATTGATCAGCAACCTGGGTCGGAGCAGTGTTGCGGAACGAACGTGTCATTTAAATAAATAACACGAGAATCTCAGATCAATCTAAAATATCTATAACTTACACCTATATACCTATATACCCACCTACACACTACTATTTTCAAAAACGAGCAAATCACGCCTACCCCGAAAGCGAAATGGCTTAATGGTATAATAATAACAAAATAACAGAGCTATGCTAATCAGCTAATATCGGATATAGCTAACGGGATTTTATTTCTATTTATTTCTATATATTATATTGAAAGAGAGAAGTAATTTTTTACCTGGTAGATGAAATTCATCTTTTTGCGTGAACAAAAAAAAATAAAAGAATCAAAAGTATTCCAGTGCTAAATTTCTCTTGAAATTTTTACGAAAATAGAAATAAAATCGGTTGACATCTTATTTTGTCGAAAGAAATTCATTTCACTGAAAATGAGTTCAAAGTTGCACTTGCAAGAGGGAGAAAGAGGATAAAGTCCCTTTTACTCCCTCTCTTTTTTATTTGTTATTTAAATGTCTGCAATGAGCCGAAAACTGAGGTACTTTGGAAATCTAATTTTTAATTGTGAATCTTTTTCATGCTCATTTTGCATCAAATTATTCCTGAGTAAGTAGATTTAATTTGGATCTTTGAAAAAACTCATGATTCGTTCCATACTGCAGGGTTTGATTGTGAATATTTTAAGAGTTCTTTTAATTTAGGCCAAATAATTTTTACCTCAATTTCTTGAAAGAAATATTTTTGTTTAAATTTGTGTAAAAAGAATGTTTCGAATATTAGCAATGTTAGACATGTATGAACATTTTTTGGATTATTTCTTTTCCTATTTGGAAAATGTAATAATCTAAATATATTGGTTTTCAGAATCGACCACAAAAAAAGTAAATAATTTATTCACTGAGAAAAAATACAAATGTTTGAACAACAAAACGATTTGGTTGCTTTAAAAGTCAAAAAAATTTTGTTCTTTCAGCAAATATTTTGCTGGCCTAATTCGAATTTTCTTGGGCAAAAAAAATCTCGATTTTAATTGAATTAAAAAAACTTGGGCTGGTTTAAACAAATTTTTCTGAAAAAAAAAATTTTCCTAAGAAAATAATGTTGTTGCCTCTGTAGCAACTAAATTGTTTTGTTGTCCAAACGAAACATTGAGTAAATGATATTTTTTTCGTAGGATATTATACTTTCATTTTCTACGATAAATATCCAGAATGATTAAAAGTATGTATTAGCCCACCCATTGACTGTAAATATAAACTAAGATTTTGAAAACCAATGATTTCGAAACGATACAAGTTTAATCGAAGGGTGCGATATCTACATGTAGGGATCCGCGTGCCCGTATTTACTTATCGTACTGGGGGACCAGCGGGGGATGTTTTCATGAGCAGTGAAATAGGCGTTGAACCGTGGAAATCCGGGAATATTAGCATGCACCCTTTGATTCAATCCGACATGATATGATCGCACTGCCCGTGTGGAAAAATTTCGTGGCAGTCTTGAATCATACTAAAGCCAGTACAGTTTTTCTCAAGTCTGTCTATTCACGCAATACTAGCCTGGCACTACACTGGCGCTTTCTAGTTTTACTACGTGTTTGATTCAAACCTTTCTGCTGTCTAGTCCCATTCTTGGCGCTATCTAGAAGTTCGTTACGAATTTGAATATATAAAGATTATCCAGATTTTAGCTAGTTTCTAGATAGAATCACGGTTTGGACTTAAACAAAAATGACAGAGGTGAATTTAGAAAATAATCATTTCTGAATAAAAGATTTAGGAAATTACAATAGGTGATAGAAATCTTAATACAAGAACTGCAGTTTCAAGAAAGATTTTTTGAAGAATGTTTTAAAACATTTTGTTTCAATTGAATTATATAGTGAAGTTATAATGAATTTATATTGAATTTATAATAATTATAATATGTATAATGCTATGTATAATATTTATGATATTCCAGAAAATCAAATATTATTATAAAAGATTTATTCAATTTATTTTCATTATTTATTGATTCCGTAAATGATAATTAAGCCTAACGTATTAGTTATTTGAAATAATAAACAATCATTATTTCGTAGCCTAATCGCAAGTAACATCATACAAACTTTATTTTTTTTCAATAATTTATTCACAAATCAAGCACTTTTAATGTTTAAAAATTGTTCATGTTTTATTGAAATAAATATTAGGATGTAATGCATTGAAATTCATGTCCGACAAAAAAGAAAAAAAATTTAACTTTTAGATGGCCGAGGTGTTAAGGCGACGGGACAAAGTTACAACAATATAATAGGAAGTTACATCAGAAGTTCGACACCCGACTTATGTACAAGAGATTTGCGGAAACTCGTTTCTTCATTTTTTTGTGTACAAAAACTTTTTTCATATTTTTAATTAACTGCAAAATCTATATATTGGACTTTTATGGCAT
>CAKNYM010049895.1:52399-83246 GCA_932195095.1 Andricus curvator
ATGCCATAAAAGTCCAATATATAGATTTTGCAGTTAATTAAAAATATAAAGAAAGTTTTTGTACAAAAAAAAAAGAAGAAATGAGTTTCCGCAAATCTCTTGTACATACGCCGGGTGTCGAACTTCTGATGTAACTTCCTATTATATTGTTGTAACTTTGTCCCGTCGCCTTAACACCTCGGCCATCTAAAAGTTAAATTTTTTTTTATTTTTGTCGTATATGAATTTCAATTCATTACATCCTAATATTTATTTGAATAAAACATGAACAATTCTTAAGCATTAAAATTGCTTGATGTGTGAATAAATCATTGAAAAAAATAAAGTTTGTATGATTTTCTTGCGGTTAGGCTACGAAATAATGATTTTTTTTTACTATTTTAAAGAATTAATACGTTAGACTTACTTATCATTCAATATAAATTTATTATAACTTGACTATATGATTCAATTGAAAAAAATGTTCTTAAACATTCTTAAAAAAAATCGTTCTTAAGAATACAGTTCTTGTATTAAGATTTTGATCACCTTCAACCATTATTTTTTACTATCTTAAATATATGATAGTCTACAATTAATTATTGCTTGAGCATTTGTACAATTGTGTATTGTAATTTCCTAAATCTTTTATTCAAAAATGATTATTTTCTAAATTGACCTCTGTCATTTTTGTTTAAGTCCAAACCGTGATTCTATCTAGAAACTAGCTAAAATCTGGATAATCTTTATATATTCAAATTCGTAACGAACTCCTAGATAGCGCCAAGACTGGGACTAGACAGCAGAAAGTTTTGAATCAAACAAGTAGCAAAACTAGACAGCGCCAGTGTAGCGCCAGGCTAGTATTGCGTGAATAGACCGGCTTGAGAAAAACTGTACTGGCTTTAGCATGATTCAAGACTGCCACGTAATTTTTCCACACGGGAAAATGCACTATATCGGCATATGAAAATCTGGTCTGAGTCGCATTTGAAAAGTGTAGTTGTTTTTATGAGAATCACCAAGAAATAATTGAAAATTTCTTATGTCCTTCTTCTTGAAGAGCTTATTAAATGAGGAAATTTATAAACGAGAAAATAATAATCACATGCGTCACAATTCTCACGTCCAGTTTTATCAACGTGATGTTCACGCCACTACTTCCTGCGATTTGATAGGTTTATCAATTTTCGTGGTTGCTGACAAGCTGGTAGTAGTAGAATTGTAATAAACAAATTTATTCAATGTTTTCTGAATTATTTCATATTTCATGTCAAGAGAAAAATCATTCAGTTTCAAGAAATAAAATGTAAAAAAAAGTTTTTATAAAAAGAACATTTGGTTAGAGATTTCTACGGTTTCCTCAGTAAATACTTTTTCCAATAATTTGCAGAAATATTTAGGCTAGATAATATTTTGGAATATGAAATATGCGAGATACGGAAAAACTAAAAGTGCGAATCGATTTTGCGAAAAAAATGACATAAGTGCATGTATTGGACACTATTTTTTTACTTCTTTACAGAAAACCCTAATAGTTTTTTCGTATCTCGCATATTTAAAAAAATGGTTTAAACAATTTAAAAATCAAACTTATTTCACCGCAGTGTGCATGTGATGCCGAGATACACATATGTATAGATCTATACATGATGTGTATACTCTGGTCAGCTCTTAAAGGTGCTTTTAAGCCCTGTGATCTTGTTTTATCAGTGACTTAATTTAAATAAAATTCAAAATAATTTTGCTAAAAACTACACTCAGTATATGAGAAAGTACAGAGAAACACTTTGACTTTGATTAAAGACAATTTTAACATGTTGCCTTCGTAGCTACATTATTTTTCGATACATTCTCATACTTAGCTTGAAATAAGGACAACATATTCTAATTTTAGAAAAATATTTGGAAAATAGCGAAAAATGCCCCTTTACTTCGTTTGAATCTCTGAAATTAAATAAATTCTACGTTCGATATTTTACACAGTTTCCTTTCAAATTCAAATGTAAGCAGAAACTTATTACAAGAATTACCAAAAAAAATTGATATTTTAAGGATGTTCAATAGAGTGGATTGAAAAAACCAAATTTTATAAATTGAAAACCAGTCGAAACGAAAATAGAATAAAAAATTGTTAATCGCACAGTTTTGAAAAAATCATGAATGTTTTTTCTGTTTCATAATCTGCATAATTTGTCTAATTTTTACAAACTTTTGAGATTTTTAATTCGAGTTTATGTAGGAGAAATTAAATTTTTTATAGGAGAAATTAAATTTTTTATGGAGACCTGAAAATGAAGAAAAAATCCAGAAGCTCTAAAAATTATAAATAATTTTTTTCAGCAAAGAAAAACTTTGTTATCAATATCAAAGTCGATAATTAAACAAAACATGTTTGCTTTGAAAGAACCAAAATTTTAAATAGAAGTATAGTCATTTTTTTAGGTTAATAGTTGATTTCTCAACTAACACACGTAGAAAGTGCCGAAGGCTAAAACAATTTTTCCAAACAAATAGCTGCACTTTATAATTAAAAAATATTATCTAACTGAAATATTACTACAATTCTTGAAATAAGTTCTTATAGGGAGGAAACAGTAGAAATCTCTAACCAAAAATTCCTTTTATAAAATATCGTTTCTTTTAATTTTATTTTTTTAAACTGAATGATTTTTCTCTTCATATTAAGAATGAAAGAATTTAAGAAACAATGAATACATTTTTTATCACAATTCTTCTACTACCAGATTGTTAACAACGACGAAAATTGATAAACCTATCAAATCGCAGGAAGTGCGTCAGCATCAACTTAATGAAAGTTCACGTGAGAATTGTGACTCCTGTGATTATTTTTTTCTCGTGTATAAATTTCCTTATTTGATTAGCTCTAAAAAAAAAAATATGAGAAATTTCTAATTATTTCTTGGTGAATCTCATAAAAACAACATTAGCGACAAGTCACTTTGTAGCATCTCTCTCTCGTAAAATTTTGATCTTCACACCAAAAATTGAAAAAATTTGGCAAGTCACATTTGCAAGTCACTTAAATGATTTCTTTGACCAATCACAGCGGTGTCTTTCCACCCCTCGCGAGATGTTGGAGGAGGGTTTGGGATGTGTCCTATACACTATACAGCATACATTTCGTAATGTGACTTGCCGCAAATGTGACTCGCCGCCAATGTGTAGATTTTCCTCAATTTTGAAAATTTTTTGTGAACTTAACTTTTTTCTGAATGAGAGATGTGACTTGCAATGTGACTTGCCGTCAGTGTGACTTACCGTCGATTGGCATGACTCTACCATGAAAAAGGCACGCTCCTTAATTTCTTTCGGATCCTTGTTTAATTTTTAATTAGCAATATCAATTTACTTTCACATATACAAAATATGCAGTCATATATCATCCTATAATGCTTGATAAAATAGACATATTGATAAATAATTGAGGCGCAAATTTCTTGATCCGGAACTTCTAAATTATGGTGGCAAATGACAAAAGTGTGGGGGTGATTCTCGAAGGGGAATAGAATCAGTCAGAAAACGACAATACATAAAGATAGAAGTATTTAGCGTCTGCCCGTCGATATGTGCACGCGTGTATCGTTTTGTATTTGTAAAAACAGTATTGTCCAGAAGCTGAGAGGGAGTCGAAAGTGAGGGGCAATGATCACCCGTCGAGCGCTGTAGGCACTCGTCGCATCTGCCTTCGATTTATTTTCAATCGTAATCGATGACTTTTGCCCTCGGGACCTTACGAGAGGGGCGAAACTTTGATTTTCGAGTGGGCACTGAAAAGTGACGGAGATGGAAGAAACGAAGGGAAAGAGAAAATTATGACCCGTCAATTATTATTATTTAGCCTAAATTCTAAAAGGATCGCTGCTTCAGTCACGTTTCAAGTCATATATATTGACACCTATTCCAGAGCCATTATCGAGCCAACGACTTTCATACTGAAAAGAAAAATATAAATAAAATATAGAAACTTTCAATGAATATGGAAATTTTGTATGTAATGGGTGGCCAGTTTTATGTGGTATAGTCAACTTACCACTCTTTTCATGGACTCACTGCCTTACTTTTTTATTTTTTTTTTCAACAACTTAGGTAATAGACTAACTGGATGAAGAGATAATCATGTTCTAAAGGAAGGAATGATCACGGGGGTAAGCAAAGAGCGTTTCTCTGATGTTAACCGTATACCTTAATCCTCTAATGATAGAGCGCTGGTCGGGGATTACGAGGATCACTTTTCTAACTGCACCTCTATTCAACCCTCAAAGCAATATGCGCCGTAGAGTCAGAAAAAAATTGTTTCCGGTCTTCGTCAACTTTTTTTTGGTTTGTTGAAAGTGATTTTTTTTACGGCATGATGATTGTTTCGGGGATGGAAATTATTTCATCTTTTAAATGTACCACTCACACTTCCAAGAGAGTCAAAATCACTAGTTTAGATTCTTAGAATATGCATTATAATAATTTTATATATGATAGAGACACAGTATTTTATAAACTAAGCAGGACATTCGAGAGGACATTTCATTAGAAAATGTATATCCCTATAATAGATAGGATAGAGGTAAACATTGTCAGAATATATTCTCGCCTCATAAAGGTTTAACATCATATCTACAATAATCTCTATATCCGTCTACTTTTGTTCGAGTTGAGCAAGGCTACAAGTTTGCAATGAGAGACATTTAGTAACATCTTCATTAAATTTATCAAGCTTATTCTCTTCAGTTGCAAGATCTTCATTCAACTTATAGCACTTATAGCTTGTGGGTTTTAATCAAACATCCCTTGACTTCCTTCTTCGATTCTGAATTTAATTTCCCAAATTTCAGTGATGCAAAGTGTTTCAAATTTTGCAGCTTAGCATAAAGCAGCACGTAAATTCCTGAAAAATAGTTGTAACATGTTTGTATTAAAAGAACAAAAAAAAAAAAAGAAACTATTTTTCCAAGACTGCCCTTTAGTGAAAAATTTTCTGATCTAACGGAAAATGGTCCAATAGTATTATTTGAATAGATATACTTTTTTTTAGAATATTATGAGCAAAATTACACTTTGGACCTATATACTTTTAGAAAGAAACGGAAAGAAAATAATGTTAACATAAAATTCAAAAAAATTGAAGATATAGGCTTGATAGTTCATAAAAATTCTAAAAATTAGTTGAAAATTAAGAAATTTTCCGATAGATTTCTTTTTTTCAACAGCACCAGCTGTAAATATCATATCGCGATGACCTTTCGTTGTGATAATTTGCAGGTAGAGAACAATTTATATCCTTTAACAAAATCTTAAACAAACTTCAATTATACCGTCTTACACTGTCCTTATACCGTATTACCGTCGTTATACCCTGAGTTGATTCTACTAAAAAAATAAATATACAAATGAGGCAGTTGTTTATTAAATATGTTTAAACAATACACACTTGTTATCTCTCTGCAAATAGTTACAGCAAAAGGCATTGTTAACATATCAACACTTGATTTTTCTGAAATATCGATACAGATGAAATTTCCTCTTAAATTGAAGGTTAAGGGGATTTTTATTTCTCACAAAAAGGATCTTTCTACAGCAAACATAATCTTTTTGCGACAAACTTCACATAATCTTGCAGCCAAATAATTCTGTTTGTGAAAAGATTTTCAAAGTGATTTTGAACTAAACAGGTCAAAAGTTCGATGCTTTAGTTTCAAGATAACTTTTTCTCAATCAATCAAACTTTTTTCTCTCAATTTCATTTTTTTAAACTTGCGAATCTGATGAAAACTGTGGGCTTAACATTTATTTATCCAAACTCCAGTTACTCCTCTATGCGCTAATAGAATTTATCCTTTGATTTTTTTAAAATTTTTGACGTTCCGCATGATAAGGGCTCACTTTGTCTATCCTAGCTTAGATGATATTCGCATTTTTGTGAACAACAGTAAAAGTATCATTTTGGAAATGACTGAAAGTGGATAAGTTTTATATTCGAAGAAGAAATATAACACGTGCGCTTATATGGCACTAACCAACTTTAAATATGTTTTTCTCTAAAAGCGATTGATCAAAGTTCCAATTGCAAAAGTGCCTCGGTGTTTCGTTTTTCTATGCAGAGGGTTCGTTCTGGGCCTAAGAAGTCGGGAATTTATCCGGCTACTACATGCCCCTATACGTAACTCCATACCGAAAAAGTGGGCTCTTTTCTTGCAGAACATCACATTAGGTAGAAGCTGCACCCGTATTTGTCACTGCGACAAAATACTAATATTGTACATAATTTACATATGAATACATTGAAGAAGATTCCATTCATGCTAACCTTCTTAAAAAGTCGATTCCTTTTAGGGTTGTAAGGTTTCGTTCAACTCTGGTCAAATAAAAAATTTTATGAAACCTTCGAAACGTTTCAAAGTTTCCAGAGTTTTAAATAATATTATTATTATTATACCATTAAGCCAAATCCGTTTCGGGGTAAGCGCGACTCACTCGGTTCTAGCCGGGGATCACGGAGTTCATCTAAGAAAGGTGAGGAAGGGAAGTGTACGAGGTGGTATAAGGGGGGGGGGGCGGGGGTGTATAGATTTTTAGAATAATCTAAAATTCCCGTGTTGTTCATCCAAATAACACGTTCGTTCCGCAACACTGCTCCGACCCGGGTCGCTGATCAATCTCTCTAGCAAGCACCCCAGGAGGAGAGCTTCACAAAGTCATTATATAAAGCTCTCTTCTCGAGCCCATCAGTATCCGAGGTCTTTCGTTTCAGGTGCCTCTCCCTCAAATTACACTCTTCATCATGCTTTTATTGTTAACTATTTGTCATCAGACTTGTTTGTCCTAGCACACCTCTTTAGCTTTCTTTATATCCATACATTTCTCATGCAAGTTCATGCAAGTTCACTCTAAGTTTGACACCGTTAAAATTTTGCATAATATTAATTGTGACTGAATTCCAGCTGTGAATCAGCTATTTTTTACTGGCAAATAAGTAAAACTTACTATGTCAATAGTAAAAAAATTGATTCATAGTTAGAATTCATTCATGGTTTGAAATTGATAGAAATTTCAACCTATTCAAATCTAAAAACTACGGTTTGGCTAAAAGTCTTTTTGGTTTGAAAACTCATCTCTTTTGGTATAAATTTAATCTCTTTTGGTTGAAAATTTAATTATTTGTATCTACATTAATTGTATTTAAAAGAGTATATTCTTCAATTTTCGTGAAAAATCCTTATATTTCCCCTGTTTTTAGAGTATTTTGGCTTGTGAAGCTTATCGATGAAGTTGAAAAAATGTTTTTTTGGCTTCTTATTCTATAAGTGTATATGTGGTTTCGGTTTTCTTTCAACCCCCTGGCTTGTAAACCGAAAATCGATTCAAAGTAATGCTTGAGTTTCTACTCTGCATCGTTACATACTTCATATATGAATTACCTATCTACACTATCTACAGCTTAATTAGAATCATTATAATTATTATTGCATACAAAATTAATAGCATATAATGATTGAAGGAAGCGGTAAAGACAGGAATAGAGTAAAGAAGTCACGAGCATTGCTCACTTGGTCGTGCCTATCAGAGTGGTATAATGCTTTGCCTACATATCTATTAGACATTGAATATACCTGCCCCTATGCTTGACTAGTTTAGTGCATGTCGTATAATGTATAGATACAGAAACACAAATACAAATTCAAAAGGAAATGCCTTCAAACATGCTAACACATGTATATCCACATTCTACATAAGTAAATATGTACATTGTACATGAAGCCATATTAACCCTAAAGGAGAACATCACACACACGTGTAAGCAATGTGCGTGTACACCTTCGATGACGCGAGCGAGGACGCGAGTCACATGGACTCACTAGGGCTCGCTGTTGACGGTGTCCCGTTGAGTTCTGTGTGCCAACAAGCTAAATGTGTTTCACAGATGACCGCCTCCGTTGAATGCAGTTTCAACCGGTTTGCTTCACCGTATGCACTTATAGGGACTTGTTCGACAACGGTAGGGCCTAGGGACGAGTGATCGTCTCCAGTTTTCGGCTGTATATGGCACATTGTTTTGTCTCAGTAATATGTCCGACAATTTTTTTTTGAATTGTGACACGTGTCCAAGAGAGTTCTTCTAAACGCCTTGTGATTCGTAGAAAATGTTTGGGAAGCATATGAATTCAGTGTGTCGTCCCTCTCAAAAATTCCTGCATACAGAATAAGTTGTTAACAAGAAGGCTTATAAATGAAGAAAACTGAGTGTTTTTAATTAAGTTTAGTACCAATTTAGGATTACCTCAAAAATGCATCGTAGGACGTAGGTATATACTATGTAGCCGGAAACATTCTTCTTACAGTTTTGGTACAGTTTTTGTGCCTTGCAGCCAAATCAACCTGCCTTGGGCCTAATTGGACATTACAGCATTTTTTTGCACTAAACATACCAAACAACTTTTTAGTACTTCAGTCAAAATGTTATTGCTTGATCGCATATGGGCCTTTTCACAGAAGTATCATTTTTCTGTCACTATGCTTTTATAGGTAATCCTAATACCACAAAAACTTGAGTTATACCTATATAATATTTGTCACCCGTTACAAATTGAATCCTTTTCATGCTCAAAGTTCTTCTGCGCAATGTTTGAAAATTCTGATAAAAATCATGCCAGTTCAGTACAGACCATTGGCTACTCAAATTTCATAAATTTGGGACTGTTTTTAAGTAGGGAAAATGGAATATCATATTCAAAATGCGGTAACTTTTTTAAATGTAATCGAATCTAACAATTTTGCTCATGGATCTTTTCAACCTGCGGTACATCACATAGCGGCAAGTCACATTGCCGCATCTGTAATTCGTAAACATTTTAAGGTTAAAAATAATGCGTGTCTTCCCGCACTTTTGCAGATTTTTTGTGGACTTCAAATTTTTCAAAATGAGAGATGTCGCAATGCTACTTGTTGCAATGCTGCCAATTTTTTGTGGACTTTAAATGTTTCCGAACGAGAGACGCCACAATGTGATTTGCCGCAATTTGACTTACCAGGGGTTGGCAAGGCTCAACACCATAATTTTTGTAGGCGAAGCAGCATTTCACATACTGAAAAAAAAGATCATGGGCAAAAATGATAATTTAAAAAACATTAGAAATAGCGGCAGTCTCAATTTCATAAAAATACTATATTTTCCTAAAATTGTAATGCTGCCATTTTGAATTTTTCTTCAATTATTGTCATTTTTGCGCATGATCACTTTTTCCAGTGTGTGAAAAGCTAGGTGAAAAGCTGCTTCTCTCTTCAAAAATCGTAAGATTTTTATTATGTTTGAGAAATTATGTCATTTTTAAGGTTTATCTCAGTTTTCCCATTTCCCCATTTGGGAAATTTCAAATGTGATGCGTGAGTACTAAATATTAACCGACACAAAATCATTTTCTCGTCAAATTTCACCGGATACCGCGGGTTAGCGCATTTACATTTCGAAACTTCGTGCAAAATGAATCATTTTTAAGGAAACCGAATTCATTTCAAATCGGGCAGGCAGTCAATGCTCAAGTCACAGAATTATTGCCACTCAAATATGTTATTTTTTCAAAGGGAATAAGACGAAACGTTGACAAAGTTATGAGTTATTATTATTATTATTATTATTACACCATTGAGCCATTTCCCTTTCGGGGTAGGCGTGACTCGCTCAGCTGGAAGATAGTAGTGTTGGGAAGGAGGTATAGATTTTTTAGATTGATCTAGAATTTTGGTGTTCTTTATTTGAATAACACGTTCGTTCCGCAACACTGCTCCGTCCCAGGTTGCTGATAAGATAAATATTTACCGAAAGGTTACAAATTTTGGATTTTGTTCGGAACTTTGCGGATTTTTAACTCTTCTAATGGCAAGACAAAAATTTTCATCCAGTACAGTTTCGATCGATTTTTTCACACCCTTTGCATTGATCATAAGCATTTTTTTTTAAATGCCCGCGAAAGACATGTATACCCATGGGAAACTTTAAAATTATCACTAAGAGAATATGCCCTAAGGAACATTCTAAAAATTTAATCTGATTTTTATTTATAATGACTCCCTTATAGTTTACTACTTGGCTCAAGAGCATAAAAAATAGTAAAAAATGCATAATCATCTTTTAAGAAGCTGATAAAAAAAACACTACGCAATATATTTCAAGAAATTCTTATAAAATTGACTTCACTATTAATTAAATAATTTCTTTGTATTTTTTTTAACTAGCAGTAGAATTGTTACGGCCCGGGTAAAAAAATGTTGGTAACTTGGTATGGGATTGATCTAGGAAAACATCTGTGAAATCGTATGGGAGTGATCTCTCAGATAGTATAGTAAGAGTATGGCATTTGAGACGATCCCATACTTCATGTATGTTTGAATGAAGTATAGTGGATGTATATCTCAAATATAGCTAAAGTATAACAATGTATAGTTGAAGTATAGGGGAACTATTTTGAAAGTATATCTGAGAAGTATAGCTGCAGTATAACTGAAATATAGATAAAGTATAGCTAATGTTCAGTCAAAGTATGGCTGAAGTATATATTTTAAGTATAGCTCAAGTATGTAGATTATGTCTAAAGGATAGGAAAAGTATGGCTATAGTAGGTATAGCCGTATCATTGCTGATGGGAGATAATCAGTTATCTGAAATACATGAAAATAGAGATCCAGAAGCATGATTTTCACAAGGTCAAAGAATATTGTTTTTAAATTCTAAAATAAGTGAAATGTAAATAAGTAAAATGTTAATTGTGACATGAATTATTTAACTTTATGAAATTTAACACTAAACATTTCACCTAAGTAACAATTTTATCAAACCTTTTTATGCTACCAATATTATATTTAGGAATCAAAGATTCTGGATCTCTTACCAATATATATATGACATAAGAGTCATATAAGTAGTCCATTGTATATCCATTGCATATTGTATATCCTCACGAATAATATTCAAAACATATTTGCCTCACGAAATCACTTGAACCGCGAACTTTTCACATTTTTGGACGAGCTGTCATTTATGATTCATTATGTTTTATCACGTTGCTAGGGTATCTTGAAGAACAAATGAGTGCAATTCTATGTCCGATACTTTTGCCATACTTAAGTATAAATGAAGTATAATCTGTACTTCAGCTATACTTAAGTATATATGAAGTATATCCCATACTTCAGCTATACTTAAGTATAAATGAAGTATATCCCATACTTCAGCTATACTTAAGTATAGATGAAGTATATCCCATACTTCAGCTATACTTCAGCTATACTTTAGCTATACATTAACCATACTTCAGCTTTACTTTATATATACTTTATCTATACTATTTCAATATACTTGAAGTATGGGATCGTGTCATTGACCATACATTTTATATACTTTGGAAAGTCAATGATTGATCACTTCCATACTTCTGATTTTTACTCGGGGGAAGCAAATGTCTGTTTTGTATCTGATTATAGTAATGAGTCCGTACGGATGTATTTTTTTAGCAATGTGATCCATCTCATTGATTTAGGTCACTGAGATATAATTTAGATTTAGTTTTACATTTTATCCATTCGACGAAAAAGATATTAACTTTAATACGACGGACTATGAAGGAAATATGAAAATTTGGTAGAATAAGTTTTAATTTTTATATTAAAATGGTAATAAAAGAATATTCGGTAATGTATAAATATGCAATATATAATATTCAATACATTCTCAAAAAATATATCTATGTTCTAGAATATAAGTTTATTTGTGATGTATTTTAACCTTTTCTTTAATTATACACACACATGTACTGATTATTATTTCACAGGTATGAAATATGAATTTGCATAATAAAAATAACTTTCAATTCATATTTCTCGTTGGACAACAATGGCAAATGAGAATTGGATGTCGACACAAAATCGAATGTAAATGATGAATACTTTCGATTCGTAAAATACCACGCGGCGAATATGATTAATGGGCTCTCGCTAATTTCGATTGCGTGTTGTATATATTTTTTCGAGTTAACGTATTGTCCTGAATATACGTATTATTTCTGCACATGAAGTCGCCAGTCCGTTTTGTGTCACGCGCTGAAATTCTGTACATTGGAAAAAAAATGTAAAAGAGTTCCGCCAAATGCAACTTTTGGTTGGCAATCGGCATTATAAAGTTGGAAAAGTTGATCATCATCATTGAGTCACTCAAATTTCAAAGGCAAAAATCCTTCAATATTTCGTGAATCGCGTAAATAGCGGAACATTGAGTATTGAATAACTGCAATAAACCTCTTCATTGAAACTGATACAACCTTCCCAAGTAAAAATATTCGCAATTTATTAAATTTCTTGATCCCATTCTATTGTCTTAAAAACATTTGCCAAAAAGTATAGACTTTTATATTATTCTCATCACTTGGAAAAAGTATTATCTTTACTTTATAATTTGTATGATACTTTATATTTGTAGAATGTAATAGAAATAGATGTCTAAATCTAAAATCCTAAACCTTAAACTTTCCTTTTCAGAGGCAGCTGATGAGTTGACCATTTTAAGAGGATAAATGTGAGGAAGTTGGATCATTGTGGGGAAACGAAAAAAATTCTGTTATTACCCATTTTTCCCGGAATGCGTTTACTGGCGTCTAGAGACTTTCACTTTTCTAGCAATAATTTCTTTTTTCTCATTCTTATCTACTGAAAATAAAGCTTAGGGCCCCATGGCCATAATTTCAGTACCCGAGTTAGCTACCTGTGCTAAGGACAACGTCTAATCTCTTATTTATAGGTTGGGTAATATTCCCGAAGGTAAAAGAGTACTTTAGAAATTCCGTGAAAATAAAAGTTGTGCTACAAAAAATGTTTATAAAATGCAAAAAAATTTCCAGATAATTGTTAAAAACTTCTTTTGTCAGAATCGCAACTTAATGTTATTTACAATCCAAAGATGGATAACTCTTATTGTAAGCAGATACGTGATTTTGTGTAGCAAGGAATATTGTGAAAATGTTAATCATTTTAGACTTTTCCCCTACAAAAGAAACATTGGAAATTTTCTGCCAACATTTTTGAATTTTATAAAAACTTTGTGCAACATAAATCGGCAAAAATATTCCAATTCAGTATAATTTCTATTTTTTCAAATTTTATAATGTAGGTGTCTAACTTTCGGGAGATTTGAGAAACTAAGCCCTAAACTGAAGGTAAAGCGAGAGGAATGCAATAATCCTATGCAACAACTCGAGCTTACAAACTATTCCATTAACCCTTGGTAATAAAATAAAAGAAAAAACCCTTCATGGAGGGGCACATCTGGGCGGTGGGTCGAACGAGGGGCCAAGGGTCGTTTTATTAATTCACTGCCCCTGCCAATTCGGCGAGTGAATACTGTACGGCGCGAGGAAAGCCGAAACAAGGGTGGGTGGTCCAACGACGCTATTTATTACCTAATTGGAACCGGTTTCGTTTAAAAGTGATAGAAGCTTTTGTGCGACAGGTGCACTTTTTCTCTATGCAAAATAAAATAATTTTTTTGTTAGATAATTTGCAAAATGTAATAGAAACTTCTGTTAGATCACATCATTTTATTTCAACTATATACATGTGGAATATGATAGCGATTAGAAATAAGATTTTGTCTAATGTGAACAAAAATTTAATGTGATCATTTCAGGGTTTTGACTGATAATTTTTGTCCTTAATACAGGTGTTAAATTTTTAATATGAAAATTCTTAAAAAATTTGAAAAAATTTAAACTCGATAAGAATCCAAACCGCTTAAATTAGCAAAAACCTTCTTTTGAAGAAAAGTAGGGAGGGGATTTGAAGGTCGCCTTCATTTTATTTTCCTTTTATTTTTTTGTTTTTATTCTTATTAGTTTCAATATTTTTAATTGCAGTATTTGCGCTTTTTCAAATGGACACCTTCTTCTTACTTCCAGAAATAACAGGATATTTCAGTGACTTCAGAAGAATTCGCAGTGAATTTATGAAGAACATTTAATAAGACTTTAATTGACTTCCGGATACTTCAGTCATTTCAGAAGACTTCAGTAATTCAGAAAATTTCAGGTGAATATATATAATTTGTGGAGATTACACTGACATTTGGACACTATTCTGATTTGGGAATTAATATTTTTGTTAAAAGTGTAAATTTGTCAAAATTAAAAGTCCTTGTAATTTTACTCTCTAAGTTTTTTGCTAAAGCGAATGCTTACTCGTATATATTGTTAAGAATTAATATTCGTTCTCGAACCTGCTTAAAGATATTCACTCATTTCTGTAGATATGGCGCATAAGGGCTCGTATTTTTCTCAATCGAAAATTATTATTTTCAATCGAAAATTATTTTTTTCTTAGCTAGAACTTCGCTTATGTTCTTCATGCATAATTTACGGAATAAATATGTAAGTCTAAAAATACTGGTCCCTATAACCTTCAAAGATTTGAAATTCCTGTACCTAAATGGTCCAGCAAGAGTCGGATTCAGACGAGAACCCTTATAAATTTTAAAGGTTCGGTACAAGAACCTTGAAAGTTTAAAAAAATTCGAGCCCGATCCAAAATCAAAATGAGGTGCATTTACAAAAAAAAGTTTTTTAACCAAAAAAATTGCTTTCTTGAATATAGATTCAAATTTGGTCGAATCAAACAAATTTTGGGCGATTCAAGAAAATATTTGATTAACACAACCACATTTTTTGGTCGAATTAACCAGATAGTCCATCTACCAAAGAATTGGTTAAAACAACCAAACAATTTGTTCGGGGCAACTAAATATTTTGTTGTTTATATAATAACCACATTCTATGGTTGAACCAAAACAATTTTTGTTGATTCAACCAATACAAAATATTTTCTGAGTGTTTAAGACTTTAAGACCCTAAAGTCGAAACTCTAAAGTCTAATGATTCGTGCAGGGATTCGAAGAATACGCTTATAAAATTGCAGGTTTCGGAACAGACTCTTAACGATTTTAAAAGTGATCGGGTTCGGACCTCAACCCTTACGGATTTAAAAGTTCCAGATCTGGACCCTCAAATTTTTTTGAAAGTTTAGGTCCGGATCTTGTAGAAAAAAATCCGATCCCTCTAGATTTGGACTTGTAGTGTCTATGAAGAATATAAATATTGGGGAACCTTAATATTGGTAAACCCCTCTTCCTGAAGTCAAAAGCCCTGCTTTATCATGTCAATTGTTATCGAGTACAAACACAATTTTTGAACGTGGAGTGCACTATAGGAGAGGGCACTTGTGAATCGAGGCACATAGCATGCAAAATGCGGACATATGCAGAAATCCTGTAGATTAGAGAAGTGCTGAAGGCGCACCCCATGCCCAGTGCGTATATTTATGGGGCACCCTTCCTACGCCGGCGCGGCGCGGGCTACGCGGAACGGTGTTAATAGTTTTCATTTAGTATTACATGAGAGGGAACACGTGCATAATTATGGTGATTTATAGTTTTTTCTGCTTGTAGATTACACTTGGTGCTTCGTTGTTTTGCATTGAACGGGGGCGGAGTGTCTGAAACTAAAAGAACGGCGGGCGTACACTACTATACTGTGACTTATATCCCTCCATGTTGAGCAGTCAATTAATATAATTAATCAGAAGTGTTTTTTTTCATGGCCTCTATTTTCATATATATAACTATGAAATCATTCTTCTGCAGATTCCATCAGTTGTTGACCAGTAGTATATCGACAATATAGCTGAATTTTTTTTAACTCGATAACAATGTGTCAACCACAAGTGGGAAAATACCTAAACGACTACAGATAGCAAGTGATTTACATAGTCAATCATTATTGTCATTGTGTGGATTGTCTCGAAATGATTATGTGTGACGTGACATAGACCGAAGGGTTCAAAATCATCTTCCGAGATCGCGCTTCATTGAACCCTTTCTGCTTGATGAGCTTCCAAATCGTGCCGCTTACAACCCTTTTGACGAGAAATGGGCGCGACAAAATAAACCAGGTGATGATGCATAAACGTCAACGAAAGAACGATCGAACACTCGAGTTCGATCTGGATGAGCTTTCCAAGCGATTGCCCAACTCGCGCGTAACGAGAAGAAAAGAATTCCAACCATAATGTTCATGTTGGATGAAGAATCGTTATCCTTTTTTAACCATATGATTTCTTCAAAATCGTTTATGGATTCTTTCACCAGGAAAATAAATTATACCCAATGCCGACAAGAAAAATAGGTTTAAACCGTGTTTGAGAAACTTAACTCTTAGGGGCCGTCCATGAACTACTTACTACTTTACCAATTTGAAGGGGGAAGGGGGGGGGCAGCCAAAAACTACGGTTGGTAAAAGGAGGGAGGCAGTTAAGTAACGTTAAGAACTTAGATAACGTTTAGTAGGTTTACTGATGATAAATTTTGACAAAATTAGCGAATCTTGCAAACGATGGCCGTGCAAAGGTGCAGTTAAAAAATAACTTAATCGTTAGAAAAGCACTTTCATATTTCAGACTTCACATACTTTCACCTATTATCCTCTTTCCCTCTTTTTAAAAAATTCTTCTTTTTCTCCCTGTTTTCAAGCAACTTATACTTTTCCCCCTTTTTTTTCGCTCAAATGTGAACTGAATTAATAGAACCCAGTGAGAAAATGCAACTTTCACTACTATATTTTTTTGGCTTGTATTCCATCTTGTTTGGTTGAAAACTCTACTATTTGATTTTAAATTCAATTATTTTGTTGGAAATGCAACTATTTTGTTTAAAAATCATCTTTTTTAACTGCTTTGGTTACAAATTTAACTGTTTTATTGGAAATTAAATTTTGAAACTGATAATTTAATTCCTCCATTTTTTGGTTGAGAACTGATCTCTTTTGGTTAAAAATTCAACTATTTGGTTAAAAATTAATGTATATTTTTTAAACTTCTTCTTTTTTTTGGCAGAGAATTGTATTCTTGGCTAAAAAATCAACTTTTGGCTTGAAAATTCAACTATTTTGTTGAAAATTAAATTTTAAAACTGAAAATTTAACTCTTCCATTTTTTGGTTAAAAACTTATCTCTTTTGGTTAAAAATTGAACTGTTTGGTTGAAAATTTATATTTTCTACTTAAAAATTCAACCATTTGGTTAAAAATTAATGTATTTTTTTTTTAAACTTCGTCTGTCTTTGGCAGAAAATTGCTTTTTTTTGGTTAACAAATCAACTTTTTTCTTCAAAATTCAACTATTTAGTTAAAGATATACTATTTTGTGGAAAATTAAATTTTGAAACTGAAAATTTAACTTTTCCACTGTTTTGGGTGAAAACTGATCTCTTTTGGTTAAAAATTCAACTGTTTCGTTGGAAATTTATATTTTTTACTTGGCCAACAGCCATACCACGCTGAAAAAACCAGTTCTCGTCAGATCACTGAAGTTAAGCAGCGTTGGGCGCGGTTAGCACTTGGATGGGTGACCATTCGAGAAAACTGAGTGCTGTTGGCACATCGTGGGTGTGGTGAGCCCACACTTGTAGTTATTTACTACAAGTTATCAACCTAGAAACACTACCCGAATCGGGTAGTGTCACGCCTACCCCGAAAGGGAAATGGCTTAATGGTAATGGTATACTTAAAAATGCAACTATTTGGTTGAAAATTAATGTATTTTTTTTTTAAACTTCGTCTTTCTTCTTCAGAAAATTATTTTCTTGGTTAAAAAATCAACTTTTTGCTTCAAAATTCAACTATTTGGTTGAAGATTCCTTATTTTAGTTAAAAATTAATCTGTTTGGTTGGAGATTCAACTATTTTGTTGCAAATTCAACTTGAAGTGTAACTATGTATTCAATTTTTGGTTGAAAATTGATTTTTGCTACACATTTTTGAAATTAAATTCGTGTATTTTGTTGAAATTCGTATTTTTTGGAAGAAAATTAATCTCCTTGGTTAAATATTCATTTTTTTAGCTAAAAATGTAACTGTGTCGTTGAAAATTAATTTGTTTGGGTTAAGGATTTAACGACTTTCTTGAAAATTCACCTTTTTTGGTTCAATACAACTGTTTTTAACTTCGAGGTAATTTTTTTTCAACATCAACTATTAAATGTTTCGTTGAAAATTCATCTTTTCTTGTTGAAAATTCAACTATTTGGTTGTAAGTTAACTTTTTTGTGAAAATTCAACTGTTTTGTACCTTGGCTTAAAAATTCAACGATCTAGTAGAGAATTAAACTATTTGGTTGAAAATTAACTTTTTTGTTGAAAATTCAACTATATTGTTAGAAAATTCAACAAATTTAACGAAAAGTAAACTGTTTATTTGAAAATACAACTAATTAATAGAAAATCAATTTGTTGTTGAAAAATCATATTTTCGGGTTGAAAATTCAACTGTCTGGTATATATAATTAGTCTTTTTGGCTTCAAAATTCAACAATTAAAAATGCATATGTTTTGTTGAAAATTCGTCTTTTTTGGTGGAATTCAACTGGTTGAAAATTCTTTTTCATTTTTGTTGAAAAGTTATTTTTCAAACTGAAAATTCTGTATGTATAATATTTGGGTAGAAAATTAATCTTCTTGGTTTAAAATTCATCTTTGTAGGTTATAAATTGAGCTATTTGGTTAAAAATCAATTATTTTCATGAAAATTTTATTATTGGGCTGAAAATTCAACTATTTTTTTAATTTATATATTTTGGTCTAAAGCTAATGGTTACGTAACTGGGGGGGGGGGGGGGGTAACTATGGTCATCAACGAAGGGGGGACGAGGGCCAAAAATAGCCCAAACTTGATAAAGGACGAAAAAATTTAATTTTTCTATAACATTTTTTGCAATAAATATTCGATATTATATGTATATATTCTAGTTTACTTAAGTATATAAATTTCTTAATGATGTAGAATTAGAGAAATCCCTACCGCACTAGAAAACACTTTCTGTCTTGTTTTTAATGTTTTTTATATTTAAAAGGGTGCAGAGACAATAAGATGCATCGCAAGTCACGAAACAGGTTTTCCCTGACGAGGAAGCTATAATTCATCTGATTGTGCAATAGGGAGGAGATTAGCATGTCACCTAACGCGGCGTAGCTAGATCGGGGTGTTCGCAGACGTTTATTTAAATTTTACGCTCTTCTCGTTGCAGATGTAAAGGGGCGCCGAGAAAAATCCGTGAAATCATTCTCCCGATATCGATCTTAGTATACAATGTCACTGACAAAGGGGTTAATCATTTGAACTCGTACTTTAAAAAACACTGACTAATATCTCAATTTTTTAAAGAATTTTTTAAAGTCATTTAGCCAAAATAATCATTTAAATAACTATGCGATGTTCAGGAAAAATAATCGAACTCTTCAGTTAGAACCAGGGGACAAAGTATGTACTTCATTTCTAGGTACGATATTTTAAAATGAAATAATTCTTAATAAAAATCATTTTTTTTATTCTTATAGCTTATTCAGAAGAAAATCATTTGTAAATACCCACACATGATTTCTTGATCCCAGACGAATCACTTAAACTATAATATTAATACATTTGACTGAAAATGAAGGAAATTACGGTCATTTATAATATTTAAAAAATATATATTTTTTTTACAGTAAAACTTTTTTCATTAACATAATTCAAAGTTGATGTAAGAATAAAACCCATTCCTTGATTCGAGGCAAATTGAATAACCTAATTGTATTTTTGGATTTTTAGGATAGGTGGGGACACCGTCAGAACACGCTCTAATATTTTAATTATTAAATTTAACTAATTAAGAAAAATCATTAATGCCTCCTATTTTTGGAAGCAAAATGCATATCAAATGATCATCATACAATTATAAATAAAAATACCCGAGATTGAATTCAAAGCTTGTTTTATATATTCTGCGGGGTATAAAAAGACATATTTTATTAGGACCGACCCCAGATGGCACATTTAATTACGGAAAATTTGGCGTTTTTTTTAGGGGTGTTCCTTTTTTGCGCGTGGAGTTTCCCGTATCGTTAACTTTTCATATTTTTTACATGTACTACAGAGTTAATAAAGAGTGTTTCGATTTATTTTATAAAGTCCAATTATCATCAGCTAAAGCTGCTCTACCAAATGTAGACAACTGCAAAAATGGGGGCATTATTTGGAAGAAGCTGGAAGGATGAATTTAAAAACTTATTATTCTCTTCTATTTATTATTTTTCTTTATTTAAAAAGAATCGACAACCTAAATTACTTAGCTAGCTTTGATTTTGAAAATTAATTTAGTTGTACTTGGCAGATTTTTGCAACGCAGATGTTTTTCGTGGGATTTCATCTTTTTTTTGTAATTCAAAAGAAAATAAGTACGCTCAATTAATTTAATTAATAATTTACCGAAATTATCAGATACTCCATTTTTCATAAGATTTTATATCAATATATTTTATTTTCTTGAACCTTTTTTTCGTTTATTATAATGGAACAATGATTGAAGAACAAATAATTTTACTTTTTTCCGTAAAAAGTATACAAGATATCGATCATTCTTGCAATATGTATATCGATAATCTGTTGCTACTGATTTCTCATTCAAATTTGGTACCAATCAGTTTCTTAGATTAAAATTTAGAGGTGAGCGCAGTTGAAAAAATCAATTTTTAAAAATTAAACATGATCAACTACAGTTTTTAATTAATAAGGATATCGTAGTTTTTTGAATTACATATGGAGAACATGAGGGTTAGGTTTGAAAGCAGCTTTAAGCTGTACCTCGCCCTTTGGGTTCTTATATTAACTCTGACTGCCATGTACATATCCTTCTTGTTACGAACTCAATAAAGATTTATTATTATTATTATTATGTTGCCATATAATATTATATGTAAAATATTTAGGCCAAAATTTGGATAAGAAGTGCAGTATAGTCGAAAGATTCTAAAAAATTAAATATTTCATAAACTGTCTACTGTTACAGAATTTTCTATGTAAAAGACGAACCCATTTTCCAGATATGTGAATACCATCATTTTCTATGCATATTTTATGTACAAGTTGTCTGCAAAAATTCTTTTTTTAGTGATGCACCCTTTCCAAAATATTCGTCAAAAACCATTTTTTTGGGGTGTTTTCCACGATTTAAGGGTGTTTTCACCCTCCATCCCTGGTCGAAATTACTTTTTATTACTTTCGTATGCCTCAAGAAAAATGCATACCAAGTATTAAACATTTATTATTATTATTTTTTTAAAGTTTATAATTGTTAAAATCTTTTGGTAAGCCACAGTGGACCAAACTCATATTTTTCGTTCAAAAAACTCTACGGCCTTCAATTTTGCCCGATTTGCGATTTTTTTATTTTTAAGAATATCTGCATCAATTCAGATGATAAAAGGAAAACCGCAATTGAAAAAACCACAAATTCCAAATTTTTGCAGAAAATTATTTATAACAATTCTAATTGTTAATAATTTATAAATATTCTGACTAATAATTACTCTCACAATAATTTAAAGCATTTTTAGCTAAGAACCAATGGTTTTCAACCAAAATTACAATATTTGGCTATTTGTTAATTTAATTTGTTTATAATAATTAAAACATACAATAATCAAATTATTTGTATTCTGGAAGTACTCTTGCTTTGATTCAAGATGATTTTCATTATATGCAAACCGTTGTTGAAGAGTAAATAATAATTATGTGCAAAATCACGATTTTCTCGTATTTTGAGTAAACATATAATAGATAAACAAATTAAAATTCAAAAAACTATGACCAAGGTATCTTTGAAATTGAGTGCCCTTTAATTTAAAAAAAAATAAATCGCAAATCGTTGCAAAATTGAAGGCTGTAGAATTTTTCGAAGGAAAAATATGCGTTTGGTCCGCAACCCCAAAATATATACATACACAGTGTTTTTGTTGTTCTAGGACTTAATTTATTCAATTTATTCAAGTTTTTCATCGATTTTTGGAAACTTTTGAGAAAAAAATTGGATTTTCAAATTACTGAACAGGTTTTTTTGTTTGACTTTTTAATACACATATTTAGCAATACAATGCAAAAGGTTTAATTGAAATCGGCGGAAAGCCGCCGAATTGTGAGCTTTTTCATTTTTAACGTCTAACGTGACTCCTCTATGAGTCTATATAATTCAGGGCTAACATTACGGAAGATGCCGTGATAGTAGCTCAAGCGCTATACTTGATCGGTTAGTTTCACGGAAAAATTCGTAATACTAGTGAGTGCTAATTTTTTACCTGTTCTCACCTCTGCAGCCAAATATATCCAACCAATTGATCAAACGGTTTGATATTATAGATTATAGGATGTAGAGATGAGCAAAGGATGGAAATTTAATCTCACAGTTTCTAAGGCAATAACATGAAACTACTCTTACACTTCATTGTTATACCTGTAAAACATCAACCTATAACTAATTATATCATGAGCTGAATTTGGAAAAATGTCGATGTCGATACTATGTATAGGAGTACCATAGTTTACAATTCTTTTTCTTAAGTTGAAACTCTTTTCCCTCGTTCTATTCTATTCCCTTACAGTCTTACACCCCTAGTGCTCTAGTATGTCTACATCGAACCCTTCATATCATACTCGAAGCCTAAACCCGCTCGGATTTTCCACATACGATTCGGGCCGATCATTGATCCTGGAAGCTTAGGGCGCATTCTCTCTGGCATACTCAGGTGTCCGCTCCCATGGGCGTATTCGCCAACTCGTATTCGTAACCCGCGAGTGTTTGACATTTGTATTACGACGAAATGCACTTCATGTATGGTGTATTATACGTGCACACACTTTTCATTATCCAAGAAGGAGGGTACGGGTTTCCCATTAGTTTGGCATGGAACTATAAAAACTGCGCGAAACCATCGACAAACAACAATTATACTACATTTATTCCACTGTGCGAAATTCTCCCGCTTGAACAATTTCCAACTTTTTTCTTATTACGGTAGTACGCCTCGCGTATGTTCCGTGATTGGAATTTGAGATTTTTTACAAACTCATATAATTTTCCTGGAATATTTTGGCTTCAATAAGGGCAAATTCTGAACCAATTCTTCAAAACCAATATCTAGAAATCAATTTTTTTTCTCCTTGAATTGAAAGTTGGATTTTTAATCACCGTCCAACGTTGAGACAACTTGGACTTGAAACGAAAGAAATCTTTACCTTTCATTTTCTCGGAATATAATGCCATTATCAAATTAATTAAACTTGCGTCACACGCGTCACGAAAAATCTTCAAAGTGGCGTTTATGATTTTCCAGAATATCAACAACTGGTACAGTACCAATCCAGTACAGAGCATAATTATCACTGACGATTTCGCCAGTACTGGGGTGCTACTACTTATACATAATTATTTAATTATTTTGCATCACACAAAATGCCCAAGTATCAAATTGATCGAGTTAGAAAATCGCATCAAAAAGGCTGCACAAAGGATAGTTTTCATTTGTTACATAATGCAGTTGTCAACTGTTTGCAACTTTTTGACACGCTGGGTTTTTGTGTGATTATCTATTATAAAAAATATATTTATATTGCATTGCTACACTTTTGTAGCAACAAAAGAAAGCGTAATGTAAAAATCGTTCAAATGGTGGAACGCACCTTAAATGTTCCCCTAAAATCGAGATCTAAAGTCTTGAACGATCAGCCTCTAACCCCGATCCGAATCCACGCACAGATTATCCCGGCTTATTCTGGCTTATCCCAATCATTTCTACCCTAGCTGGGTCCTTCCTGGTGCCAATTACGTCAAATCGACGTCAGGGAACAATATAGGACGTTCGGGTGCGAATATGTCAAGCTGGCTGTAAGAATATATAGAGTTCGTTATGAAAAACTTTATCAGTTAACTGATTGATCTTGATGCCCCCTAATTTAATTAATTAATGTCATTTAACTTATATCCAATGAGTCACTTTTTGTAAGGTCAATAGAATAATAGTCAATAGAATAATAAAAATAGAATAAATTTATTCTATTGACCTTACAAAAAGTGACTCATTGGATATACATACACTTAAGAGGTCGAGACTTATACATATTGTCATTTAACTTAATTTCCTCTTTAAATCTAATTAATTTTAAAGAACGAACTGTCTATCGTTACAGAGTTTTCAAGAATTTTCACTGGCACACATTTGAGGTCATTTTTACTCATTAAAGGCGGACAATATCTAAAGTATATGAAATATGCACATTATAAATTTTCAGCCTTCTATAGAAGGAGAATTTTTCACTTTTATAAGTAGTATTCTGAATTAAATTGGGGAAAAATTATTTTCAGAGATGCATACCATCATTGTATTGTCTTTGTAAAATGTGCAAAAAACATATTTTTTTCAATAAGTCATGTGCATACTTTACTTTTTGGAAAAAGATGATTATGTCGAACCCAAAATTTCTTCAGCTTGAACTAAAGAAATATGTTATTCATTTTGTTTTTTCGGAAAAAATTTTGGTTTCTAATTTAGGGACTTTACGATTATGGATTCTTTTCACGATATTGGAAATTTTAAACACCACGAAAAGCAATTTTTGCATGAAAGCAAAATAATTACATGTTTCTTTAGTTCAAGTTTAAGAAATTTTAGATTCAAAATATGTATTCAATTTTTTTGCACAAATTCAAAAATTCTAAATTAAGCAAACTTCTAATTTTTTATTATTGGTAAACATCAGCAAAAACCTTACGTATGCCAAACCTCAAAACACGCACTACTAATGTATATAATGAACGATGTATATATACAAATATACTATATAACTATATACAACTATACTATATAACTATATACAAATATACTATATAACTATATACAACTAATCAACTATACTATATAACTATATACTGCTTTCAATAACAAACTTGTCTTCACCATCAACTACAAATTCTTAATCATATAAACTACGCAAAGGATTCAAAAACAATATAGTGCTTTCCATAATAAAAATTTCTTTACCGTCAATTAAAAATACTTGAACGTGAACTTCGCAAAGGATTCAGCAACAATATATTGCTTTCAATAACAAAATTGTCTTTACTATCAACTAAACATTCTTGATCAGAATAACTTCGCAAAGGATTAAAAAACAATATACTGCTTATTTCCATAAAAAATTTTCTTTACCATTAACTACAAATTTTCGAGCATAAACTTTGCAAAGGATTCAAAAACAAAATGCTGCTTTCAATGAAAAACTTGTCTTTACCATCAACTAAAAATCCCTGTTCATAAGCTTCGTAAAGGATTAAAAAACAATATTCTGCTTTCCATAATAAAAACGTAAACATTCTTGAACATAAACTTCGCAAAAAATTTAACAGCAATATACTGCTTTCAATGACAAACTTATCTTTGCCAATTCTTGAATATAAACTTTGCAAAGTATTCCACAACAATAAACATATACTGCTGTCAATAAAAAATTTGTCTTTGCTATCAACTAAAAGTTCTTGATCATAAATTTCGCAAATGATTCAGCAAGAATATATTGCTTTTAATACCAAACTTGACTTTAATATCAAATAAAAATTCTTGATCATAATAACTTCGCAAATGATTCAATAACAATATATTGCTTCCAATAACAACCATGTCTTCACCATCAACTTAAATTTCTTGATCATAAAGTTTGCAAAGAATTAAAAAACAATATACTCCCTTCCATAACAAAATTTTCTTTAATATCAACTACAAATTCTTGAACATAAAGTTCGCAAAGGATTCGAGCCAGCATAATGAAAATTAATTACTCGAGTATAAAGGGTCTTTTCTTCAAAGCAAAGCCTTGGAGGATTGTTTTCACTATCGAGGCTTTTCAATGTAATTCAAAAGTGAATGTCAAACGTGACGGCGTCGTTCGATTTGCATATCAGACAACATTCAAGCTTGGTTGTGATCCGATGAGCGACGGATAGGGTATGTCTGCATGATAAAAAAGGCGCAGAGTTAAATGGATTAGGGTAATGGATAGTTCGGACTATCCGATTCAATCATGCACGATTGAAGACTTTGATAGTACATTATCAGGTCAGCGAGTGTGAAACGACATACGTTCTTTCACACCCTTGTCATTGTGTAAGGCATTAAGTAACCCTGAATCTGTTTCTTGATTCTGATACTATCTCTCTTTAAAGTGACTTATAAAACAGAAACAGGTGATTGTCATTTTCAAAAATCCTCTGTATGTTCACAATAATTTATTTTTGTATTATTATCAACACCTGTTCAACTAAATTAATAATATATCAATCTACAAGTAACCTCAAATTTACCAAGCAAAATCTACTCAATGTATGTTAATTACAGTTTTTAAAATGTTTTATCTACTTCAAAATTTCTCGCGCTTCCTATCCCTTATGAAAAAGAAGTATTGGTAAGCATTGGATCCATCAGTACTTTTTTCGCGAAAAAGTATTGAATTTCCAATACTTATCCGCGAAAAAAGTATTATATCCAATACTTACCAATACTTCTTCTTCATGAGGGATCTTTTACTATGCTAGCAGGAAACATTTTCTTCCTACTTCCAAGTGCAGCACTAATTACAGTTCGGTAGTACAGTAAATAATTTATTGCATTCATTTAAATTTTCATTTAAATTGAAACTACTTAACGAAAAATGCTCATTATGGGCCCGAGCGGGGAGCTTTACAAGATTACTTTGTGAAGCTCTTCACTTGGGGTGATCGGTAGAGAGATTGATCAGCGACCTGGGTCAGAGCAGTTTGCGGAACGAAGGTGTTGTTTAAATAAACAACGCGGGAATTCTAGGTCAATCTAAAAAAAAATCTATAGCCCTTCTCAATCATTACTTCCTTTCTCACCGAGTGGGTTACTCTATACCCCGTAAGGCGTAAGGGATATAGCTTGATGGTATAATAATAATATTTTACTTCAATTTCTATCTCCTCGTCCTTTATGTTTTACTCTGTGTCGCTCAATTTTGACCTTATTCATAATGCAATTTTTTTTCGTGTACTCCCAGCCCTTTTCATAAACTAACAATTTGTGAGTGTCTATCAGCCAAATTGTGTTAACCATTTTTGAAAAAGTATTCAAATGTCTGAAATTACTCATCATAAAAAAATCAACCCTATAAAAATAATTTGGTTTTCCTTATTGTTTTGATAGTCTATTCTGGCCCAGATCTGGTGCTACTCAGCTTTCCGCCTTTCCATATCATAAAAATTTCGAAGTGTCAATCCACCAAATTTTATTCACGATTTTCGAAAATTTTTCAGGGTGTCTGAAATAAGTTGTTTTTCTTATTGTCTTGGCAGTCAAATCAGGCTCAGATTTGGCGCTGGACAGCCTCCAAATATATAAAATTTTCTAAATGTCAATCATCAAGCTTTTCTCAGAAAAATTTACATGATATTTAAAACAATAAAGAAAATTTATATTTTTTAAACAATTTTTTTAGTTATATCAAGTTCTTGGAATTCTTGCAATATTAATTTGGAAATTTTTTCCTTTCAATGAAAAAAAAAAAAAACAGAATAATATGAGATACACTCTTTTAAAAGAATATTATAAGTAATTATAGTGTTTCTCGTTAGGGTTCGATTCTCAGTGCTTGCGAATTTTCTGCGAATGCGTTTTTCCAGCATTATATTGAATATATAAGTTATTATATTCAAAGGAATATCAATACGCTGAAGAATTAGATTTTTTTTAATCAATATTTTTTAAAAATTAAATTTGTCCGTGTACTTTGGTCTACAATTTTTGACACCTGATTTGCGCCAGATTAGAGTGTAGAGTCTAGACGGTCTAGTCGGTCCAGTATCTATTTCGGTTTCATTTCCTTTGCACTTTGAAATTATATTTCTTTATCTTATTTTTATTATTATTTTATTATACCATTAAGCCATTTCACTTTCGGGGTAAGCGTGACTCATTCGGCGAGGAAGGGAGTAAATGTGGGGGAGGGTATAGACTTTTAGATGAGCCTCACAAAGTCATCATGTGAAGTTCCCCACTCGGGCCCATTAGTATCCAAGGTCTTTTGTTTCAGGCGTCATTCACTCCTTTGACACTCTTCTTCATACATTTTTTATAAACCATAAGTCGCCACACTTTTCTATCCTGGCATATATCTCTAGTTTCCTTCATGTCCATGCATTTCTTCATGCAAACTCTTGTGTTTCTATGGTATCTTAATGTTTCTTCGAATTATGGTCTTATTTAGACATTCTATAACCATTCTTTCCGCGGTCTGCCTCTGAGCACATTACCATTTACTTTTATCTTAATATACTTGTTTCGTTAGTCGTTCATCTTTCATTCTCTCAACATGCCCAAACCATCTCAAAGAATTTTTTTCACATATGTCAAGTAGTCTTACTTCTGTTTATTTCCTGCGCAGGATATGGATTATAATTATTCTTATATAAAAATATATGTTTTGTGGAAAGAATTAGGAATAGTGCACAATAAAACACTAACTTGCGCATTGTAGATGTTTTTGACGAATTATCAAAAGGCGATTAAGTGAAGATGCGACATATGCGATGACAGGAATCCCTTGATTGATAAGTGCGTTAAAGTTCTGAAGGTCGTTAAAGCTCAGGGTTTCTATGTGATTTAATTTATTCACTTTATACCTCAATCAAGACTCGCGGTAGTGAATCCTGATTGAGGTACAAAAAAAGCTACAAAAAATCCTTATCTGAAATAATCATGTATTTTGGACCTTTTCTGGGTGACCAACCAATTAGAAAATATAAGTTTTCGCTTAATTACATGTTAATGCCATAGAAACTGAGATTATATAAACAAATAAATAAATAAAAACAGTCAAGTTTCTACCTGTGTTCGCCTCTACATCAATCTGTCGAACCAATTGATAGTATTGCTCATGTACTGACAGAATGCGTTTTCGTTTGATCGTTCGAGAATTCGAGCTTCAAATTTAACATTGCTTGTAAACAAGGTTTTGTTAATTCAAAATAATACTAACCTCTAAACAAATTATGAAACAAAACGAAGACTAATTCCAGACTTCAATGTCAGATTTTCTTAGTGCCTAAAACGCTCTGGCATTTAGAAAAATGACCTGAAAGTGTTTTAAATTCCTGAATAAACCAGAAATTTGGAGGAAAGATAATACTATGTGAATGGAAGATTTTCCTAAACTCTTACATTTCGCTAATTCCCTAGGTTTTTAGCCAAATCACTGTTTCCCCTAAATCCACACGACATATATAGGGTAAGGAGGGGCAGCGCCGACCGGTGGGGCAAAGGTAACTTTGCTTATAACATCGCTATTATTTAACAATTTTCATTCTACTTTGCATTAAATAAATCTGTTTTATTATAGAGATAGCGTTACTTACTGATATCTTGAAAATTGACGTTGTAAAAGAAAAATTATGCAGAAAAGAGTTTTGACAACGAAAGAATGGAAGATTCGCTGGCAGAAATGCAAAGTTTTCGACGTTAATGGCAATACTTACAGTATGAAAATTTGACATTTTGACAGATAAAACAATATCACATTATGTCATTATAATAATTGAACGTAATACAAGTCCAAAGTGTATTTAATATCGTAAATAATTGAGGCCTCACCAGTGGGGCAAGCCCGACCAAAATAATAGTTTACACGTGCTTAGGTTATAAACGTATCATAAGTTTGGTCGATAAGTCATCGGTAATGTAGAACAGCCACTTATCTTCTGGGCTACATGCAAGAAACTCTATTATATATTATTATTTTATGCCACGCTGAAAAAACCAGTGCTCGTCAGATCACTGAAGTTAAGCAGCGTTGGGCGCGGTTAGTACTTGGATGGGTGACCATTCGAGAATACTATGTGCTGTTGGCATATTATGGGTGTGGTGAGCCCAAACTTGTAGTTATTTATAACTACAAGAAAACTATCCACCTAGAAACACTACCCGAATCGGGTAGTGTCACGCCTACCCTGAAAGGGAAATGGCTTAATGGTATACACATTTTCAATCCGTCGGTAGAGCGGGTGTTCTGTACTGGTACGGTAGAAACCTTTGCGCGTACTCCGTCTCTAGTTGAATGTCAACTAATAAGAGGTTATATCACAGCTATCACTATTTTTATTAAAAATAACTTATTCTTCTTGCTGAATATGTTTAAAGGTAATTTTTCCAGTACATAAAATACCACAGACGCGGAACATCCTGTTTTCCACTCTTCAGATGTTTTGATTTTCATAAAAAGCTGCGGTTGGCTTTGCCCTCCGGTGTGGGGCAAAGCCGCGAAATACAGCTTGTCAGAAATAATTCAATTATTAAATCATTGTTTTATTCATATAATTGTTACTTATAGAATTATGATGCACAATAATGTAGGACTCGAAATGGGAAAAAAATGGATCAATTCCACATCTTATTAACTTTAAAAAAATCATTGACTGTTAACTGGTCGGCGCTGCCCCTCCTTACCCTACAAGGTTTTAAATAGACGATGTCATAGATATAATAAGGGTGATTTTCGTTTAGTGTTTAATCTATTTCATTGAACAGAAGCTGCCAGTCAAAGTCAAGTCAATTTTAGGGAAACAGGTAGCTATGGTACGTATGTATATCAAGTTTCAGCCGGGCTCGTCGGACGTTTAGAAACGAAATCGATTGCGTGGGTGTACTTGTCTCGATACGGTCTAATGACCGGCTGTCAATGCGAGGGATGCGAATGAATGCTTGGTACGCAAAGACTAGCGGGGGCGTTCGCCGTACGACTACGATACCTCAGTCTGTATTATGTTCCATTCGTTCTAGCCAGAAGGTCAATATTATCCGAGCGATTGAGCCCGGACATATAAACGCGTAACCCCGATTTATTTGCTCTCGGCTCGTTAAAACCCTGGCAGGTTTGAGAAATTAGTCCCAATTAGAGT